>BSBM01000426.1:3950000-4550000 GCA_027924585.1 Larix kaempferi | reverse complement strand
TGTACGCAGAAATAGCGCGTACGCACTAAACAACACATACACGCCATTTAGTGCGTACATGCTAGTAACGCCTGCGCACATTTTTTTACTAATATGAAATATAGTTTTGTTTTCATCTTCATCTATCTCAAACCCCCCCTGCCACCCCTCTCCCTAACTCTAACTCTAATCTTCATCTATTTCAACCCCTCTATCTCTCTCTCTTTCTCTCGCTCCCCCCTTCAATCCTCCTCTATCTCCCTATATACCTGAGCTTCCTCTTCTTCTCCATCTCCCTCCCCTCTACCTAAACTTATTCTCCTTCTCCCTCTCCCTCCTATATCCATCTCTCTAACCATAACCATCGTCCTCTCTCTCTTACTCATCCCATCTCTTCTTAAGCCCCCTCCTGCCCCTTTCCCTCTCCCCTCTCGCACTATCTCCTTAACCATGCTCCCCTCTCCCCCTGACCCTCATCTTCTCACTCTCTCTCTATAACAGTTCTCTCTGTCTCTGTCTATCTCTCTCTCTCTTCTTAAACCTCCTCCCCCTTTTTCCCCCCCTATGTCCCTATCTCTCTCTCTTTCTCTCTCGTTAATCTTCTTCTCTCTCTCTCTCTCTCTCTCTCTCTCACTATAAGGAAAAGGCCTTGTAGCGGAGGTTGCCCGCAAATTGGCCTTTTATACTACCCCTAAACCAATGCTCAAGGATTTACTGAGAAGCATAGGGAGGAGGAGGATGACCTGGCCTTCGAGAAACCTTAAGGGATTATCGATAGAGAAGACAAATACAGGAAAATGAGGCCTAATAGAGTTAATTTCACTAACATAAATGATTCCTTCACCATGGGTGACAAGACCCCCAATGCCGCTATCTGGATGTATGTTGATATCATGTAGCAAAGGCCCTTAAGAGCGAAAAGGAAGAAACCGTAAGGTTAGTTGCAAAGAAGCACTGGGAAGAAGATGAACATAAGGTGAAGGATAAAGATGGGGTCACTTAGGCCCAGGTGGTGCAGCTTGCCTGGAAGCGAAGGAATCGATGGGACCAAGCTCAAGCTTAGGACAATGCTGCGAAGAAGGCAGAGGCTTCATTGGACTGGGATGCCCCCGATGCCACTCATTGGATTAGCAAGTGGGATGGTACACCTACTGTATGAAGGATGAACAGTGATGCGACTTTGGGCATTGATTGGCGTAACATATTAGCAGGTGGGATGCTACACCTACCCCAGGAAGGGTTAATAGTGATACGACTCCTAAGTATCTACCAAGTGATTAACTGCTCAAATAGAAGATGAAACTGTTCCTTGGTAAGAATGTAAACCTAAAACGTTGGAAGCTGAACAGTCTTGCTATCTGTTGGAATTCCTCCAACCATGTGAAATATGTAAATGTTGTATGCGAGGAGGGATAGGAGGAAGCAGCCATAGAAGGGAGTAAAGGAGAAGCTGCGTAAAGATGAGAAGTAGAGCCATAACAGTGATGTTTGGTTCTCGATTATGCCAATGTATAGGTTGGGCTTGAAGTAGTAGTGCATGGTCCTATTAATGTAATTTGGAGCGGCATGAATAATGAATGAAAAATTTCATACATTTCCTTATTCTCGTTAGTTGCAAAATGTTTGTATTTATTGTGCATCTCTATGCTTGTATAGATTGAATTGGAAGTTGGTTCAATGGTAGTTTTGTTGTCCATCTTTGTAGCAGCTTATTTTCTACGTTACCCTCCTTCTCTCTCTCCTTAATCGTCTCTCTCTCTCTCTCACACACACAGAGAACATGTCACCCTATCTCGCTCTGCCCCCCGGTCTATCTCTCTCCTTAACCCTCTCTCTCTCTCTCTCTCTCTCTCTCTCTTTCTCTCCTTTAAATTCCTCCCCCTCTTGCTCTAACCCTCTTCACCCATCTCACTCTATCATTATTTGGTAAACCTCCTTTATTTGTAGTGCACAGATCCCCACTCATGACACCCATATCCCATTTAAAGGCCTATAAAGAACTCGTACAAGGGGCATACCATTTAATCTATCCATGGTCCCATGCGGTCGTCTAAGGATGTGCTCATGGTGCTTAAACTTGAGAATCTATGCTTAGGGCCCAAGGTTCTTGTTTGCCTCCCCCAACCATGCTAAAGGGATAGAGGCTCTTGTTTCATTATCACAACCATGGTCAAGGCATGAAGACCCATCCACATTACACAAACCATCTTGAGGGCACCGATACCTAAATCCCAGGACAAATACTCCCTATTGAGGGCTCATGTGGTTTCTAGGCGGTTTTTATGCTCCACGAACTCAAAAAGGTTCAATTAATGTTTAAACCCCATGTTTCACCCTTCACCATGTTTAGATGTCAACACCCATTTCTAGTGCACAATACTTATGCATGGCCCTTATATCCCACTTGGATGCCTACAAAGAACCCTTACAAAAGACTCTTGTGTTGGTCCATGGAATTAAAGAAAAAAAGTCCAAGAAGTTTCAACAATATCTTGAGGCACTTAAAGTTTCCTTCCTTGACCATGGTCAAGGGCCCACAACTCATCCTTTTTAAGAAAAACCTTCTAATGGCATCCATATCAAACTTTGATTGTAAATACCCCTTACAGACGGTCCATGCAATTATTTGCACATGTTGTTGATGGCTATTGAACCTAAGAGACTATGTTTAAGCCACAAGGATGAAGTGTTTTCCTCCCCAAACCATGGCACTTGAGATTGAAAAGGTTACTTTATGGTTGAAGCCATTTGTTCCACCTAGGCATGATAGGCCTATAGACTCATTCCCAATTCATGAAACCTACTCATGTTGAATGTATCCCACTAACATACTCAACAATGTTATCCATGGCCTCGATAAACATTCCCGGCGTGGGTCGAATACATAATCTTGTTTAAGGCATGCGATGTAGTCTAATCATGGTATATATATCCCTCTGCATTTGCTAGAGATACCCCACAAGGGTTATGTGTGGTGGTTTGAAGATGCATTCAACATCGTATCCTAATAAGCTTCTTGATTTGTAGGTGTTGTTCATGGTGCTTGAGCCTAAGAAGCTTCATTTAAGACACGAGGAGCTTCTTGTTGTCCCTTTACCTTGGCTAGACCTTGACACCCATTTGTGGTTCACAACTAACCTAGTCATGGCACACATAACAAAATTGAAGTTGACTAATACCCTATAGATTTCATATGTGGTGGTTCAGGGACTCTTTCACAGTGTTTGTGCCTAAGAAGCAAGAGTTAGTGTTGGAGGCTCTTGTTTCCCTCCACTAGCCATGGTTAAGGAGCCAAGATAAATCCTTGATGCCCAAGACATCATAATGGCAGCCATATTAAATTCATATGAAAAAGACTCCTTGTAGAGGGCTAGTGTCATGGCTTTTATGTGTTATTGACGACGCTTGAAGTCAAGAAGTTTTAGTTAAGGCTCAAGTGGAATTCAATTGAGCTTAGTATGCTTCAATAAGATCTCAACGAACCTGTTTTCATTCTTTGACGATGTTCAAGGCTTTGCAACACATCCATGGTTTTGCATGGTAGTTTGAGGGTGCATTCATTGCATTTGATCTTGACAAAATATGTTTCGGGTCTAAGATTGTTATTTCCCTCCATAAACCATGGCCAAGGGCTTGAGGCTATTGTTTTTCTACCAAGACTAGGGTTAAGGGCCCAAGAACCATCCACAGTGCATAAAGCATGTTAGGGATAATCTATATTGGACAACTAATGGTGTCCATATGCCCACGAATAAAATATTATTGATAAAGGATCTTGTTTAATACTCGTACATGATTCCCAAGACCTTGTAATGACACTTGCATTCAACTTTGATTCCAAATACGCCTTATAGAGGGCTCACATTGTGGATTTTAGGTTTTGTTCATTGCACTTGAGGTTGAGAGGGTCATTTAGGGATTAAAGCCCTTGTTTCAATTTACAAAACCTACTCATGGCTCATGTATCCCACTACTGTGACCACAACACCCCCCAGGAAAAATCCAGGGGCCCTTACAATTTTTTTTTAAAGTGGACTTAGAGAGGGTTTTTTTTTGTATTATTTCCTTACTCTTCCATGTTTGAGGCCCTATGGGCCGTCCTTGGTGTGAAAAATACCCATATCCAAATTATTTAGGGCCCAGGGCCCAAATCATTTCATCCCCATATCGTATCTCCTGAGTTATGAAATGTTCATTTAGGTATCAATCCTCTTCTTTCACCCTCTAAGCATGTTTACATTTCAAATCCCGTGTGGCATTGCACCGAGGGCGACCCTTGCAGGTATGATGTGGGATGCTACTGCTCCCCCCTTAACCCCATGATCTCTTTCTCTCTATCTCTCCCATATCCCATATCCCATCTCTCTCTCTCTCTCTCTCTCTCTCTCTACCTCTCACTCTCCCTAAAGCACTACATCCCTTAATCCCTAAACCATTGAACCATTCAACCTATAATCCCACAACCCTAACTCCTAACCAACCTAACCCACAATCCTTAAAGTCCAAATACCTAAGACCTTACGCCTTAAGTCCTAAACCCTTAAATCCCTAGAATCCTTAATGATCCAGGTGGATATCGGTGGAGACCCACCTTTTCCAACTGGCTCAAAACAGTTTTCTGGCAATTTTGGTAATTTCCTATTTTTAGTAGTTTTTTGGGTCTTGAACTTCAGGAGCTGTTTTGAGGCCCTAAACGACGTTTTCTGGGGCATCCTCGACCAATAAATTTTGTTTTCATCATGAAATTTATACTAGCTGTTGTATTTCTCGGATAGATCTTTCCAATGAGCTATCGTGCGCCCCAAATGGATATGGTATGCCAAAGTTATGCCCCTGGGAAGTTGATACACCGAACTACCCAAAACAGGGTCCACAAAACTGTTGGCTTTTTATCTTCCGGGGTTAGGGTTTTGGATTTTGTGTCTGGTAAAAAGGCCTTCAAGCCTCATTGTAATCATCTTCTTGTGAATGAGTGCAGCCATCACATCTCTTCTCAAAGATAAGCCGCCACCATTCTAGTAAGCTTGTTTTCCGCTGCATTTTACAGTTTTAGCTTATTTCCTTATTGAATAGAAAACCAGTTTTACTGTATCTTTGTTATTTTGTGTTAAACCATTTTAATAATATGTATTCATTTCATTCTGCTCATAAAATTCGAATCAGTGGTATCAGAGCGGTCTGCTCCGTTTTGTCTTAATGCATGTCCCCAATGAGGTCAGGGTACAAATAATTAGGTCTCGAGCTTGTTTCTCTTGAGGAAAAAAGCTCTCGCACACCCAAACAACCTCTCATGGTAGGAGAAAATAAAGATGATGGGACAGGAGATCCTTTCAAAATGTTGCTTGAAGAATCCCTCACGCAACAGAGGAACGAGATGATGGATGGTTTCGTGCAAATCCTTCGGCGGCTACCAACAGGCGACACGTCTTCCTAGAGTAGAGGCGTCACCCCTTTCAAGGTACAAATCAACTTCGATATTCCTATATTTTAAGGTCAGATAGACCCAGATGCTATATACAAGTGGTTGAATCTACTAGAAGGGTATTTTCCTTTCCATAACTTTTCGAATAGAGAAAATATTACTTTTGCGCTCCTCAAAGCCGTTCCTCGTGGCAAAGATTGGTGGGAAAATTTCTGTGACCAAAAGGAAACAGAGGAACCCTCATTATTTATAGTCACGACCACCTGGGAATCCTTTGGGGATGCTATTAAGGAACAATACTACCCTGTTAGATGTTATGATGACTTGTATACCAAATGGACCACAATGCAACAAGAAAGAGACCAAGTAATGCTAGAGTTCACAAATATCTTCCATACCTTGCGCACCAAGCTGGGTATCAAAGATTCAGAGCGACATCTGGTGCTCAAGTATCGCAGTGCTCTACATAGATACATCCAGACTGAAATGGAATTTCTGGACATCTCCTCCTTGGGTGCGGCCTAGCGATATGCCGTCAAAATTGAGCAGAAGCTCAAACAAAAGACGTGGCAATTTGGCCCTGGGAACCCCTCACAGCAAATATAGGATAGGGTAGCCCCAACCCACAAAATAAATGATAGAGCAAAGATGGACAGTATCAGGACAACCGGTCCAAGCCGTAAGCAAAGAAGGACACCAGAAAGACAAAGAAAGATACCGGGAAGTGTTGCGACTTCCACAAGAGCCCTTAGCATAACATTGTTAACTGCCGCTCAAAGCAGTCACTTATGGCCAAAGTGAAAGCATCTGAATCAGATGCGGGTTCTGACTCTGAGTCAGAACCAGAAAAGGGAAGACAAATCATTGACGCGAAACCTAATGCCACCGTTGCTACCACCAAGCTCCAGCTTGATGAACCAGATGAGATAGAAGAAGGAGAGCGCCTCTTCCATTCACAGATGTGGGTAAAAGGAACCTCGCTGCACTTCATCGTTGATAGCGATAGCCAGAAGAACCTCATCTTAGCAGAGGTCGTCAAGCGGCTAGCCCTTCCAACAACACCACACCCACAACCCTACACCATTGGATGGCTCCTCCAAGGAAGCGATCTCCGCGTCAGCCAACAGTGCCAACTATCGTATGACATCAAGCCCTTCAAGGATGAGGTATTGTGTGATATTGCTCCTCTCGAAGTTTGTAATGTTCTTTTGGGACAACCTTATTTATGGAAACGTTATGCTGTATATGAGTCTAGGCCTCGTAGTGTTATTATTACTTTGAACAGGAAATTGTATAGGATACCCAAGGCAGTCCCTCCTAGTGCTATTTCCTTGATCTCTGCCAAGCAATGCAGGAAGGTCATCTCTTAGACTGGGAAATTTTTCTTCTTCGTGATTCGCTCTCGGAGCGAGAGAAAGATCGCAGCCACATCCAAGGCCTCCACGACTGATCTTTCCACACAACAGAAGCAAGTGGATAAGGTCATGGAAGAATACTCAGATACCTTCTCCTCTCCTACCAGGGTACCTTTGCACTGCTAGGTCAAGCATACCATCGATCTGACCCCAGGCGCACCGCTACCCAATGGGCCAGTCTATCGCCGCTCGCTGTTAGAAAACGAGGAGATCAAGAGGCATATCCAATAATTTCTCCACAAGGGGCACATCCGTCCCAGCTCATCACCTTGTGGGAGCCCAATCGTGCTGGTGCAGAAGAAAGACGGGACCTGACGACTCTACATTGATTACCGAGCCCTGAATAAAATCACAGTTCGGAACCAGTACCCAATTCCCCGAATCGATGACCTCCTTTATCAGCTCACGAGGGCCAAATACTTTAGTAAGATTGATCTGAAGTATGGCTACCACCAGGTCCCAATAGAACATACAAATGTATGGAAGAATGCCTTCAAGTCAAAAGAAGGTCTCTTTGAATGGTTGGTCATGCCCTTTGGTTTGATAAATGCTCCGGCAACTTTTATGAGGATGATGGACAATATACTACGACATTTCACCAATACTTTTGTACTGGTGTATCTGGATGACATCCTCATGTACAACAAGCTTGGGCAGAACACTTGTAGCATATTCAACAGGTTCTGCACACCCTGCGTCAGCACAAACTATATGCAAACTTGGAAAAATGATCCTTTGGCATGGAAAGGGTCCATTACTTAGGCTACATCGTTGATTAGAATAGTGTGCATGTGGATACAGCCAAGATCCAGGTCATTCGTGCCTGGCTAGCCCCAACCACACTCACTAAACTTCGGATCTTCTTGGGCCTCGCCAATTTCTATCGCAGGTTCGTGCTGGGATTCTCTCATATCGCATGGGCCCTCAGCCTAGTAACCCGAGGTGGCGGTAAGGCAAAATTTGTGTGGGGCCTGTCACAACAAAAAGCCTTCGATGACTTGAAGAAGCATTTGTACTCATCCCCGATACTCTCATTACCAGACCTGCAACATCCATTTGAGATCGAGACAGATGCTTTAGACTATGCTGTGGACGTCATTCTCACTCAACACGACCACCCCATGGCATATCATAGTGAGACACTATCAGATACTGTCCATAAGTACCCTACTTACAACAAAGAAATGTACTCCATTGTGAAAGCCTGCCTCCAGTGGAGACATTACATTCTTGGGAAGGAGACAGTCATCCACACTGATCACAAGCCACTACAGTTCATGCAGACCCAAGGAAAATTACAGAATGACCGCCATCATAAGTGGTCAACATACTTACAACAGTTCCACCTCAACATCAAGTATAAAACAGGAAGTACCAACCGAGTTGATGACTGCCTCAGTCGACCTCCAGTGGCAACACTCACCATGGTGCTAGACTCTTGTGACCATGAGACCTCAGGATGGCCCCTCCTCTACAAGATAGACCCTGATTTCTCCACCACCTACCAAATGTTGGGAACCAACTCAGTGGTCGCTAATTTCCATCTTCAGGACGGGCTGTTGTGCCATCTGGGCCATGTCTGCGTTCCATCAAGCGAGCGCGCGAAGCTGATTTGGGAAGCTCACTACAGTCGGGTGGTAGGACAATTTTGTGTCGAAAAGACAGTGGCAGTGCTGCATAAAAATTTCTACTGGTCGAAACTTCGACAAGATGTCGGCAAGTATATCAGGTCTTGCACTGCCTCCGCTATCTCCAAACCGACCACTAAGAAACATGGCCTGTACACCCCTCTGCCTACTCCTAACAGGCCGTGGGAATCCATCTCAATGGACTACATGTCGGGCCTCCCGTCCACCAAAAGGGGAAATGACTGTGTTTTTGTGGTTGTTGATCGCTTTTCCAAGTTGGCGATTCTAGCTGCCTGCAAGAAGAACATCACAACATAAGCCACTTCCAAGCTCTTCTTTGAATGAGTATGGGTACATTTTGGGATCCCACAAACCATTATCTCAGATCGTGACAATCGGTTCCTTAGCTCACTCTAATCGAGCCTCTAGTCACTACTAGATACCAAGCTCACCAAATCCACTACTGTCCACCCCCAAACAGATGACCAAACTGAGGTCGTCAATCGGATGGTCGTACATATCCTACGCATGTACAATTCAAAACACCCTCACACATGGGATAAGAGTCTCCCCTATGTCCAGCATAGATACAACCGAGCCCTGCATAGCTCAACTGGCCACAACCCGTTTCAGGTAGGGTTGGGATTCCAACCATTGGGCCCCATGGATGTTGCACTACCCCTCGAGACCACCTTGTCCCCTGCTCCACCAGAAGCTGACAAATCCACCCAGTTCATTGAGTGGATCCAGCACATTCGCCAACAGGTTTAGGATATTCTACAGAAGTCTAATCCCAAGTACAAGCAGCGCCATGATCAACATCGAGTGCCACATAACTTTCAGGTGGGTGATAAAGTTTGGTTGCATTTGCAAAAAGAAAGCCTTACAGGGCCCCATTGGAAGCTTCTCCCACTCCGTTATGGGTCGTACACCATCACCAAGGCTATGGGTGACAATGCTTTTGAGCTCAACATTCCCCCCTTCCTTGGTTTGCATCCAGTCTTCAACGTGGCTCTCCTTCGGCCATATTTCCCACCATTATTAGACACCTCAGAGATAGCAGAACAATTGACACCAACATAGCTCAATCCTAACTGCATGCAACATGCATCCAGTGATCAGATTGTGGACACACAGATCAAGGGTACTTGACAACAAAGGATCCAGCTTTATCGAGTCGTCAAAGTAGGGCAGCTCCTGCACCAAAGCAAGTGGCTCACCCAACGCCAAATTCCGCAGGAATTTCCTCATCTGATGGGAGAAATCAATGCAATGGAGACCATTGCTTCCTAAGGAGGGAGGATTGATCTAGGTGGATATCGGTGGTGACCCACCTTTTCCAACTGGCTCAAAACAATTTTCTGGCAATTTTGGTAATTTACTATTTTTAGCAGTTTTTCGGGTCTTGAACTTCGGGAACCATTTTGAGGCCCTATACGACATTTTTTGGGGAATCCTCAACCAACAAATTTTAGCAATTTCATGATGAATCTTTTCTCAACAATTGTAGTTCTCAGATAGATATTTCCAACAAGTTATCGTGCACCCTAAACGGAGATGGTATGCCAAAGTTACGCCCCCGGGAATTTGATACACCAAACTACCCAAAACGAGGTCCACAAAAATGTTGGCTTTTCATCTTCCGGGGTTAGGCTTTTGGATTTTGGGTATGGTAAAAAGGCCTTCAGAGCCTCATTGTAATCATCTTCTTGTGAATGAGAGCAGCTGTCACATCTCTTCTTAGAGATAAGCCACCACCATTCCAGCAAGCTTGTTTTCCGTTGCATTTTACAGTTTCAACTTATTTCCTTATTGAATAGAAAACCAATTTTACTGTATGTTTGTTATTTTTTGTTAAGCATATTTTAATAATCTGTATTAATTTCATTATGCTCATAAAATCCGGATCACTTAACCCCCCTCTCTTTAGCCATTCATTTATCCACTTTTGAAGTATAGTCCAATGTATGCAAATATTTTTGAAGTATTGAACATTTGGCATTAAATGTTCTAAACGTTGGTCAATTAATGGTGTAAACGTTATGCAGGGGTGCATGTGCATGTTTTAGCATGTATGCCTTGATGACATGTATGCGCTACAAACACGCGTGCGCGCATGTATACACGTGTGTGCACCTGTAAACATGCGTGCATGCGCCTGCTGCTAGTTAAAAAAACCAGAGTTTTATGTTCTCGGGAATGCTACCAAAAAACACATGATTTTCACTCTTTCACGGGTTCAAGCTCTTCCAGGTTGCTTATTGGCTCACATTCATTGATCTTTTGGACACTCATTGATCTATTGGACACAAAATCACTCTTGGAATCTAGTTGATACATTCAAGCTACCATGATCAGAATTGTAAGGGATAATTATGTTTATCTAATGAATTAGATGGGAAAGAAATTTAGAGTGATAACCAAGCACCATGTTGTGTCTGACCTCATAGGTAATGCAACTTATTACGTAATGTCATCTCATCCTAGGGTGTTGGAAAGCAAGAATATTTTAGTCCTCTTCTTGTGACTTCCACTACTTTTTTTAACACAAAGGAGATAGTGCTACTCCTATAACTGTAATACTTGCAAACACATGAATACTCTATTGTACACTTGAGTTCTCAACTCGGTCTAGACGTGCTTGAGTTCTCGACTCAGAAAACAATTTGATTTTATTTTGCATGGGAGACTCGATTTAGATAACTTGATAATAGTAAGCAAGTCCACAAGGCAACGTCGCCTGCTATCACACACTTCTCACATACTTAAATTAAATAGAAAAGATATTAAAAAGTACTTTGTTATAGGAGAAAATCTTGACACTCCGGGTGGAAAAGATTGTTGGGATTTTGTTGGTAGGTTTCCTCGTGGAGATAAGAAGCTAATTGATGCTTTTAAGGAGTTAGTACAAAATTTTTGGCATGATCATACCAGACCTTCATCAAACCAAAGAGACGGGCTAAAGCTGAGAAAAGGTTCTACTGAACGTGAACCCCATGTTAAACACTTCCTTGACACCACACAGACTGAACTCTATGAGAGATTTAGGAATGAGCACACACAATTGAACCTGGGCCAAAGGTCCTTTGAGAAATGAAAACCATGGTACGTTCGTATATGCATTTATCGGAACACCTATTGTTGTAGATACCATGTAGAATATGAACATTATTATGACACATATAAACATATATTTTGTGATTTTCATACTAACATTGTGCAGGGATGCAATGAATTCAGACTACCACCGAATGCATCGAGATAATTTATCCATAACATCAGCCTGAAGGAAAATAATATTACAAAAAATCATGTCTATATGGGACATGTTCTAGGTGCAGTGGGTTTTCTCTTTTGAACCATTGCATTCATGAAAGCGAGGAGCACGAATTTGGCAAGATGGTCATGGAGATGCAGAGCTTCAAGTATGTAACCTATCAATTAGACAGTTCCAGGGAAAGTAAAGAGATAGCATTAGTGAAGTCACAGGTACAAATGAATATTACATATTTTTCATATTACACGTTCAATTTATGACATATTACATTTTTCCAAAGGCCACATTGTAATATTGCCCTTGTTTTCATGGCAACAGGAACGGGTATGTGACTTCTTGATGGAGTTCTACAAGAAAACAAAGCAATATGTTCAACATGTGCATGTAGCGTGATAGCAAGATGAGCAGTACAGAAAATGCAGGGACACATTTCCCGTTGGAACCATAGTGTCAATTTTGGATTTTGCAGAAAACTACACCCTTCGGCCACAAAATGAAATCCAGAGTCAGTACTACCATTCATACCAAGTCAGCATCCAAGGGATCTAAGCCACAAGCGCGATCAAAATCAACAACCAACTGTATGCAAATGGCCGCTTTCCCGCCTGGACCGCCACCACATCCTCTATCAACTGGTTCAGTAAAAAGAGTGACTAGTTCATCTGGACCCCTTGCGCACACATCTCAGTGCATGTAATGGCCCCTGAGTTACCTTAGTTGGGTTGGTTATTCCTGACTAGTTTAGTAGCCAAAATCCATGCCCCAATGTGCACCGCTTGATCATTGATGTTGTCGATGCGGTATGCCCACCCGTCACGCTGTAAATCATAGCGCATCCTCAACCTCGCCGCAAGATTCTTATCATTATTTTTCCCTTGGAAATACTGCGAGGGGTCTGGCCCATCCTTAGGCAACCTCATGATTTTGAAAATAAGGTCGACCATGACTGTGACCAGTCTGTCCAGCCATAAAATCCCACCGTGGAAACATGCCAAAAGTTGCTTTACTCAGGCATTTTCCTCAGTCAACCACCCAAAATGCAGCATGTGTATCATACGCAACAGTCTGGCCTTATCCTACCCACACGCCCAAGCCTTCAGAATAAGGGGTACCGGGTTGCCTCCAGCTGCGACCCTTAGCTCATATGGTTCCATTGTAATGTCCCTTAAGGCAAGTAGATCATGGTCCTCATACTTCATCCGCATCAGCGCAGACGCAATGTCTGTGGTGCAGACCATTCCCTGCGATATCACTGACATCCTTACATGATATCGCTGGTTCTTGGTAGGATTCCTGGGCAGAACATAGGACCGACAGGGAGGTACATACCCAGGGATATCCGCATTAGATACCCCGTCGTGACCTGGTTCCACCACCCTTGAGCTCGATGGACCCACCTTCACATGTACGTCCTCCGACAGCTATATAGATGATTTGGTCTATCGCTTGTTCGACACCATGGAGCCAGACTGCTGCCATCCTCGCTGCTTTTTTGGTATTGATGACAACCCGACTGGCATACTAGAAACTTCCCCTTCGATTGATATTGGGACAACTGGTGAGTCCCTTTCACTCGAAATTTCAACCGTAACTCGTTCCCTTGGCATGCCGCACCAGTGCCCCGGAATGCTCAATGAGCACTCAACCCTACTGCACTTGACAATGCACTCAACTTACTGCAACTCTAGCAAACCCTGCACAATTCAACTCGCTAATACTCAGCTCAATTCACACTCTGCATAATGGTGAATTTCTACCACATTCGGCAACCTCTTATAGCGTGAGTTCAATCCATTCATCATCATGACCAAATAAACCCGATCATCATGACCAAATCATGCATTAACTTCCCGAATCCGCCATCAATACTGTTAATCCAACGGTCGAATCCGCCATAAATACATGTCGCTTCAACGAGCGCCGTCGACTAACTGCATTTAACGGTCTACATTTATTATTGATTTGACCATGTCGTGACCCTGCGGCTATCGCGGCATGGATCCCTAACTACGATACCATCTCTCCTGCTTGCGCATCCACTCCCTTTGAGTGCGCCAACCTACGTATCCAACAACCTATCCATTTTTTTTTCTCGCAATGACTTAAGCATCATGCGGCTCCGGGCTCGTCCCGTAGGGCTTCAACCTGCTACCATTCACCAACTTTGGTAGCATCATGCCATCTAACTGCTACAGCTGTACTGCACCTCCTGAAGTAAGAAAACTAATGCGATATGGACCTAGCCAATGTATCTGTAGCTTACATGGATGCTTCATGAACTTGCTGTCATACAATAGCACCAAGTCACCTTGCTGAAACTGTTTGTTTTTGATATGTTGATCGTGCCAATATTTTTGCCTATCCTTCTCCATGCACTGGTGAAAACCTGCAACAAAGCGGTCTTCCTCAAGCTGTACCAGCTGGTCCAGTCGTTCTTTTAATGCTGCTTCATCATTCATGCTTGTCGCTGCCGCTATGCGCAGACTCAGAACAATGTATTCCATAGGCATAACTTCCTCTTGCCCATACACCAGTTTAAATGGTGTCTGTCCCGTCAATATTTTGCAAGTGGTGCGATATGCCCACAATACTGCTGGAATCTTCAAATCCCAGTCATTGCGGTCTGCATTACACACCTTAGTAAGCGCATGTTCCAACACTTTGTTGAATGCCTCCACTGTTCCATTGGCTTGCGGATGATACGGGGTACTCTTCTTATGCTGTATCTGAAGCTCTTCTGTCAATGCTTTAATGGTGCGATTAATGAAGTGACTCCCCTGATCGCTCATCAATATCTTCGGGCATCCAAACCGAGTAACAATATTTTCAAACAAGAATTGCGCTGCTGTCGTAACGGTGCAATCTACAACAAGTGCGGCCTCTGCCCACCTTGTTAAATAGTCTATTGTTGTAATTATGTACCATGCACCAGTTCTCTTTCCAGGTGGGTTGATTGGTCCCACAAAATCCATAGCCCATTTATCAAATGGCTGCAATGTCACTTGAGGTACCAGTGGCATCTCATCCCTCCTTGACGATTTTCCAGTCCTTTGACAGACATCGCAAGTTTGCACATAATCCACCGCATCATTGTGAAGAGTGGGCCACCAAAGCCCTGCATGAAGCACCTTCCTGGAAGTAGCGTGAACTCCATAATGTCCACCAGCTACTCTCGCATCTGCCTCTGCCAATATTTGCCCTTGTTCATGAGGCATGACACATCGCCTCAATATCTCATCTGGTCCTAGTTTATAAATTTGTCCGGCAATCAATTGGAAATATGCAGCCTTAACCACCAATTGCTTCTTCTGACTTGTGGTAAACTCCTCTGGTGCAGTTCCCATCGCCAAAAACTGAATTATTTCTTCATAGTAGTCATCAACCACCTCAACTATGAATAGTTGTCCATTTGGTAACCCATCTTCAATGTTTGTTGGTTCCTCACCTGTCTTAATTTGCGATAAATGATCTGGCCTCGCATTCAAGCGACTTGGCTTCACAATTACCTCAAAATCAAACTCCTGAAAGAGAAGTAGCTAGCAACATATCTTCCCCCCCAACATAGGCTTATTGAACAGATACTTCAAAGTGAAATGGTCTGTGAACATCTTGAAGTGACCACCCAAGAAGTAATGCCTAAACTTTTGCAGTGCATATACCATCGCCAAGCCTCCCCTCTCTGTAGTTGCATAATTTTTCTCCACAGATGACAGCTTCTGAATCGCGAAAGAAATCGAGTGGTCAAGATCTCCTTCTCCTGGTTGTGCAAGCAATACTCCCAGCACAATCAACAATGCATCCACATGGACATGGAATTCCTTGCTCCAATCAGGAAATACCTGTATTGGTGCAAAAGCCATCTTAGCCTTCAGCATCTCAAAACTTACTTGACATTTGGGACTCCATAAGAATACCGCATCCTTCTTTAACAACTTTTCCATAGGATCCGTGATCGCATCGTAACCACAGATAAACTTGCGACAGTACCCTGTGTGCCCCAACGTCGCTCTCAACTGCTTTATATTTGTGGGCGGTGTCAAGATCAAGATCAATGCAATCTTTGCTGGGTCAACCAACAATCCTTGCTTGCAAACAGTGTGACCCAAAAACATCCCAAATGGTGCACAGAAAATACACTTCTTCAAGTTTAGGGAGATCTGATGCTGTCTACAGCGCTCCAGCATCCGTCGCAGGTTTTCCAGATGGTCGTTGATCAATCCATAAACTATCCAGTCATCCATATAGGCTTGCAAAAAATTCTGAATAAAATCTCTGAATTCAGCGACAACAACCCGGGAGAATATCGCAGGTGCATTCTTTATCCCAAATGGCATCATGATGTATTGGAAACAACCCCATTCAATCACAAATGTTGTCTTGTGGCGATCCTCTTTCGCGATCCTGATATGGTGATAGCTAGAAAAGTCATCCGTGAAGGAATACATTTCTTGACCTCCCACTCTTTCTAGTACCTCATCAGTAAATGGCATCGTAAATGGATCATGCATACACGCATCATTCAACTTCCTCAGGTCGACACAAATCCGAACCTCACCCGTCTTCTTATCCTGAACCACCATGGGACTAATCCATTCTGATTCTTCGACTGGCTCAATTATTCTAGCATCCATCATTCTGTCAAGTTCAATTTTGACCCTTTCCCTATGTCGCGGATTCAGTCGATACGGTCGCTACCTTATTGGTTTCACATCTGGCTTCAATGGAATCTTCATCTCCCCTAAATCCCCCAATATCCCCTTCATTTCGGAAAACTTCATAGGGAACAAATATTGGAACTCATGCAACATGTCTGTGACCTTTGCCATCATTTCTTCATCCCAGTAGTCCCCAACATTCGCAAACTTTGGGTTCTCCTCTGTCCCAATTTTGACCTTCCTAAGCTTCAATGGCCGATTTATCAGATATGTCAGTGCGTTAGGCACTACGACATCCTGACTCCCTTCTGATTCTGGAATATTGATATTCTGCGGGTCATCACCATCCTCTGGCCCTCCAATAATATTATAGCATTCCATCATCGACTGCATCTGAAAATGCCAATGCGGATCCACATGGTAGGCAACTGGAACCACCTTGAGAACAACATCGCGGATGAGCTGCAAGGAATTATGAACATCTGGATTGGCATCCGTGAAACTGAATGTATGAGTGAAGCAAACTGTCAACTGTAACCAAGTCGTAATCTCCCCATGCAACTCAGCCGAGGCATACCAAGATCGCGGCATTTCATCTAGAGTGTGGAAAAAGGCGTGGACCCATTCATCCTTTGGTCGCGAGGCCCACAAAGTATGACATTCAATCAGATGACTGCCAGGGTCAGTCCTCCCATCATACTTTACAGTGTGGTATACTTCTGCGTTGCCAAAGTGAACCATCATCAATATTTGACACTGCGACCATCCAATAATTGACTTCTTATGGGTCGCCCACCAACATGCTGGAGCAAACTTCAACGCCTCCTATAGTGCCAGCAACTACTGTGGTTCTGACACCTTATCTTCAAATGCCAGTAGAAACTCAGACAACCCGGGAAATCCTTCGTATACTGGTAATTCAACAGTCTCAGTTGCAACACGACACAACGACTGTGTGATCAAACCACACTTTCTGAATGACACCTCATGCATGTGATTCTGCCAATTCTCCTATGCATCATCAGAGTCAGAAGATGCAGAGCTAGAGCTGTGCCAACCTAGTTCGCCGTCGGCAGTCGGATGGATGTAGTCTTCTAAAATGTTATATGCATGATCCCATCCTCTTACAACTTCATCCTTTACTAGTTCAACATACCTTCACCCTTCAGTTAGATCCAATGGAGCTATAACTCTAAGGTCTTGATTTTAGAAGGTCATCACCCAATTCTTGAAATTAATTACTACCATATTGTTATTGGCCCATCCAATCCCTAGAAACACGAGATAGGAGCTCCCCCCATCGAAAACTTCAATAACGTCAAAATCAACATAGGTTTTCATCCCCTCAATGCCCACAACAGGGCGCAGAACTCTCCCAATTGGTGTTACCTTGGCCCGATTAGCCAATCGCAGTTGTATGGGAGACCAAATCAGTGTTGGGCTCCCCATTTTCTCCATGCCTACCTTGTTAGAATAGTGACATCTGAGCCTAGGTCCAGAATGACTGAATCTACCTCGTAGTCCCCAATTTGGATATTCATACGCATCTCTTTTCATGTCTTATTCCTCTATCAAGAGTTCACTACGGACTCTTTCCGTCCCTTGGCCGGTCGATGCAACAAAATCTCGATCTCAACAAGAGCATCGGGATATCTTGCCAGCGACAAGCAAATTTCAAAGAAGTTCTGCAAAGTACCATACTATCGCGATGGTCCTGCTTCTGAATTTGAGTCAAAAGCAGTGGGCATGTCATAAGTAATTGTTTTACCAATTTTTCTCCCCATCGCATTATGTGCTTCAAAGAATGTGTCCCGCTCAACATCAATATCAAACTGCACCTTCTTCTTTCCAGCCAGCTTAATTAGTGGATGTAGACCATCTTCTCTTGTCGTCGCACCTCCACGAGTGACAATAGAAACGTCGACATCTTGTGTTCTTGTTTCTGCTGAAATCGTCACGACAGTTGGTCCTTGATTCTGGTTCAGCGGTGGATAAACAAGTTGATTCACATTCTGATTTGTGTTCTAATTCTGACGCTGATTTTGGTTCTGCATATGATTCTGATTCTGCAATTGGTTTGGCAACTGATTATGATTCTGCAATTGATTTTGATTCTGAAACTGGTTCTGCAACTGTAACTGCGGTACATTTCCTGCCTGCCATCTCGCAATCAACTGTCGACAGTTCTCAATAGTGTGATCAACAACGATACAATATGTACATTGTTCTTGCAACTGCAGACAATCTCTCTGATAGTGTCCCAATACTTCGCAATTATAACATTGCACAGGTCTGCGACCCCGTTCTCCTCCTTGACCAAAGCCTCCACCTCGTCCTCCCTAGAATCCTCCTTGTTGCTGATATTGTGGTTGATTAAATTGTTTCTGCGGGGGATTTGGTTGCAGCTGAACACACTGCCCTGGATGAACAAACTGTGCTGGTTGAATGTACTGTGGCTGCTGCGGAGCTATTTGCATCTGATTATATTGCGGTTGTGGCACAAACTGTTGTTGCGGCGGCGGTACAAATAGCATCTATGGTTGAGGTGGTGGTTGGGCCACCTGTGGCTGCGGCTGCGGTTGTTGTACTGTACGATGGTCATCTCCCTTTACGTAGTATGAGTCGTATGTTCTTTCTTGGAGTAGGCCATATGCACGACAATCCTTATCTTCATGCCAAAGAAACTTGCAGAATGTACAGTACAAATTCATCGTCTTCATGACAATCTTCTACATGTATGTACATTCCTCATGTCGATGCCCATAAACTTGAAAAATGTGGCACCATGGCATACCTCCGCCACTCAATGGGTTCAGTGCTCCTAATGCTAGGTAGTTGCAGAAATATGGCCAGTTATCCTTGGTATTCCCTTCTGCACGACATCGAGTACACCAAAATTTTTCATGCTGCTCTTTACCCTTCTTCAGATCTTGCAACTGAATTGTCAGATTCGCCAGCTGCATCTGGATCTGAGACATGCCAACTACATTCTATCCAATAGGTCAAGCTTCTAACTTCATCGCAATCTCCAGAGCTTCGTTTTGTGTCACAATTTTTTGCTGCATCAATGACAGTCTTATGTGAGTGAGTAACGCCGTAATGAACCATTCCTTATGCTGAATGTCGCTCATCTCAAAGCTGAATCTTTCCATTAGCGTTTTAAACCTTTGATCAAAGTCCCAAATAGTTTTGTTTGGATATTGTTTGATCTCCTTCAGTTTCGTAATGTATTGCGGTTCAGACTTCGGTTTCCTGAACTCTTCAATTAACCCTTTTATAACTTCATCCAATGTCTTCTTTGGATTCCCCGTAGGAACTTGTACAATTTCATGAACCAATCCAGTGTGCGACCTCGAAGAGTCGTCGCCAATTGACCTTGCTCAACATCATCATCTGTAATTTTTTTAATAGTCCACACAGCTTCACATAAGAACTAGTATTGCTCTAGGTTGTCAGTTCCATTTCCATGGAACAAAGGTAACTTCTCATCGTCTCCCGCCATCCTGGGCCTTCCTCCTACAGTCACTGATCCACTACTTTTTGGGTGCTATTGACACACCGAACATAGCGGTGTCAAAGTCATATTTTTTCCTTGTTGTGATATAGTGAGCGGAGGTGTGGGTATGTTACTGCTAGGGGTTGTTCTTTCCTCTACTTCGAGTGTAGCTTGGTTGTTCTTGTCGGCACTATGGGGTCGCTTCATCCTGTGTGGTATTCTTTCGTGGTTTTGCGTTTCGATCGTATCAGGACCTTCCCATGTTCTCTGCCTCTTCTCTAGTCAAAACCTTGCTCCTCTTCTCGTAAGACCACTCTCTTCCTCGGCTTCCTTCACAATCTAGTCATAACTTGCACCCATCTACCCCGTATCATTCCATTCGCCCCCCCTGCCTTCGCGGTATCCATAGCCTCCTCCCACCAGGATTCTTATACTCGAGGTTCATATTTAGTATGCCCTTTTCGGAGATGAGCATCTTAATGGACAATTGCAACGACAACAGGAACCTACCTCTCGGTCCGTTGAAGAATCCTCTTTCAGCTTCACTATAAGATTTCATTGTGTCAACCACAAACTCGATGATATATCCTTCCAATATATTGTCAATCCAGACTTCAACAGCCCGCGATGCTCTGTTGTCTACCTCCTGCAACTCCTGGATCAATTCCGGGGTCCAAGACGTTGGCTCACTTCCTTGGAAATTTAACTTGCGAAAGGTCAATTGCGCCAACCATTCATACAAGATGATCGGGAATTCGCAGAAAAAATATTCATGTGGACCATCGTGTATATACCTTGCTAGCCACCAATCCGTCACCAGTCCAGGGTTCTGATTCTCTTTTTCAGCAAACTATCGCAACTTTTGGTCGAACCAATATTGAATTTCTGGTTTCGTCGGATGCCACAACATGCCCTCCCTCCACTTCACGCTATGGTCCCAGAAACGGAAGCATTTGTTGACACAAACCCAGTCGACAGGGGTTCCTCACTCTGTTGACACCCAAACCACTGTGATCTCTCTGAGCACCGGCCCAAACAGGTTTTACCCTATCCAGCAACACCTATGGAGCAGATGAAGTCTCACCCGAGATGTTCGAGGGAGAGCTGACGGAACCACATTTCCGCCGAATGAAGGTGGACCATGTGCATCAACTTATCAACTTAGCATAGCATTATTCAACAGATCTAACTATTCAACTTAGTCATTGAAAAGAATTGCATTATTATTCAACAAATCTCATTATCAACAAAATTATTAATGCGCAAATAGATCTAACAGTATAACATCATTTAGAGCAAGGAAACATCGCATCATTCACAAATTCATATCGTAGATACATTCATAATAGGAAAATAGGAAAAGACACAATGATTCTGCTCAAACTCTGTCATATCATATTAACCTTCACAACAAAACATAGATACATCAATACAAATCTTCTGTCGCATATCCAAATTCACAAGACCAAAACATGCGCAATTCTTCTCTCATCATCGGTGCCTCTAACACTTGCAATTCTACATCTATTTATAGGCCTGCGCCTTTGCAATCATGGTCCACTTAGGAAACCACCTAACTACTTTCTAATAAGATCTACAACAAAATGACCCTTAATCTGCACAATGCGGTCCAAAATGACCCAAAAATACATAAAATAATATCATTTCCAGCTTGTGCACGATTTTCCTCCTTGCGCGACATCTTTGACCTTGCGTAGCATCTACAGTGTTGCCCAACTGACTCATCCAAACCCGCCTTCCAACACATGGTACATATTACATATAGGCATGGGACAAAGAGCGACAATGACATGAGGATAATACTAAAGGAGACAAAATTTTACATAAGTGATTATAGAACCCATGATCTACATTATGCGAAACATTTTTTTTGAATTTTCTATGATCAGTTAAAGGAGAGAGGTATACAGATGGATCAACATTGGATATGGTCAGATCGTTGTGCGGACCAGTTCAAAAATGCTCGAGTATTCCAATCGATGAGTATTTTGCATAAGAATTACAATGTGCCGCATATCTGGAACTATTTTGAGACCGGGCACAAAAAAGGCGAGCATGATGGGGCCGGTTCATGCATCAAGACCGAACTACGAAGGGAAGAGATGAGGTTTAGCACAAAACCTCATATCCAAGATGAAGAATCCATAGTTCAATGGTGCTCTGCAACAATGTCAGATCGAGCAAGAGATCAACAAACATCATCAATGACAGGACGTGTGGTAAGAAATTTTTGGCAAGTGGTTGACATAGATCGATCGAGTTCCTATAGTTGTGGCACAGTATAAGGAACACATGGATTTCATTAAGTTCGAAGCTCAAACAACCCCTTATTTGAAATATGGACGCAAAAACTTGCTTGCTTTTGCAGCCCTTGCAGTAGTGGCGAATGGGATGAATGCGAATTCATGGTCTGGGTTGATGAATGGGATCGTGTATCACTTGCAGTAGACCCACGTGCAGTTGTTGAAACAACCCAGTTAGAGGAGAGTCAGTCAGTGATTTCGACAAACTATGACCATATCTCAGATCTTGTACAACCAGGACACATATACGCAGTTGTTGCCCCGAAAGACAATGAATGGGGCATGGATTATTGGTTGGAACAATGCATCCAAGGTAAGCAAACCCTCTATGGATCATTAATCGACGTTGAAGGCAATGAATTTCCTATTGGATCCATGGTGGTTAAGGGGGAATATCTTACACTAGATGGGAAGTCAAGAAAGACTAGTGGGTATGTATTCATGTATTACAGACCAGGTTCAGTGGTGTATCACTTCACAAACTTGATCGTTGGCACAAACATCAATCTACAAACAATGTCAAGCAAGAGCTCAATCAAGGTATGCTACTTCTTTCCTCATTCAGAGCACGAGAGATTGATGGAGACAATTAGCAACAAAGAGGATTCAGATGGATTTATTGAATGAGGTCAGACAACTTTAGATAAGAGATAGAATTGCATCAAAGAATGTTATGTTCTACATTGATGTATGTGTATTTTTATGTTATTTTGTTGGTACATGCATTTTTTGTTGATATATACATACATACATGTGTTATTTTTGATGTTTTAATGTAATACAAGAAACAAATCTTGTTGTGCATTTTTCCAATATTTTATCAAACCCTAGTTGGATTCCCTCTTTTTTTTAATTAAGCGACCCTCTTGGGGAGCAAAATCCTCATTTTCTTATGTTTTATCAGGTCTGCAAAAACCCCTTAGGACATCATTAAAATCTTGCTAAGTCATCCTAAAACCATCCTCCATCACACTACTTCTATCTCCCCTCACTTAGCTCCACCCATACACACTTTACAGTCATCAAACATTAAAAAAGATACTTCATAGTCACTTGTGTCCTACCCCTAAATCAATATTTTGAGGTGTACATGTGTGTCTACTTCTAATTCATGTACATGTGTGTCTTGCATTGGTGGTCCAACTCCACAAAACCATGTGTCAAGCGACTGGGAGGAGTGCCTTGCCCATGCCGACCCTTCCCATGATGACCCTTCTCGGTTTGATTTTTGCACCCCGGGATCGAATTGACCTTGTAATACTCACATTATCTAAGACTCTTGAATCACCCTCAACAACATCCTCCATTAAGGCATCACAGGAGAACTCTAGTTAACTAGTGCACATCATTGAAGTAAATAATTCGAGTTCTCTCTTAATTAAGTGAAGTCTTTCTTAACCACTGAAGTGAAGAATTCGAGTTCTCTATTATCTTAACATATCTAATTTTTATCTCTTGTGTTATCTGCATGATCCACTTGTGCCATCTTTAATTTATTTATCATATCAATATACTAAGGAGATTTTTCTATTGATATGATCATCTTGTTCTACTATCGTTCCAAGTCGTAATATACTAAAGTGATTCAATCTAAAGGTGGCTAGTCTCTAGAGGAGCCTTAATAGATCAACCATGGTTAGTAGTACAACACACGCCATTCATGCTTCGACATGCAAAGAATTACCTCAACATGTTGAGTCACCACCTCAACACATGAGGATCTATGTTGATAGACAACATCATCACTTTGACACTTAAATAACTTACCTCAACATATGAGCCTTAACCTTTACACATAAGGCTTATTCATTATTGAGTCCAACTCAAGAATATACTCCAAGCTTCATGAGTCCAACTCAGGCTCCCTAAGGCAATACCTTGACACACAAGGATCAATCCTGGCATACAAGATTGACTTGAAGCATGACTCATGATGATGAAACTTTAACAGTTTGAAATATGGACCCCATTTAGATTTTAAATCCACCATCCATTAATTGTTTTGGGTACGCTACTTCATGCCTCATTCCAAGCATGAGGGATTGATGGATACAATTAGCAATAGAGAGGATCCAGATGGATTTATTGAATGAGTTCAGTCAACTTTACATAAGAGATATAATTTTTTCACAAAAACCCCTTAGGACATCCCTAAGAGCCTTCTAAGTCATCCTAAAACCATCCTCCATCACACTACTTCCATCTCCCCTCACTTAGCTCCACTCATACACACTTTACAGTCATCAAACATTAACAAAGATACTTCATAGTCACTTGTGTCCTACCCCTAAATAAATATTTTTAGGTGTACATGTGTGTCTCACATTGGTGGACCTGCAGGAGCTGACGAAATCCCATTACGTTTCCCAGTTTTCTTTTTGCACCCTGAGCTCGAATTGACCTTGTAATACTCACATTATCTAAGACTCTTGAATCACCCTCAACAACGTCCTCCATTAAGGAATCACACCTCTCTAATGAATAAAAAGAACCTAGGTCACCGAACACGAGGACATGGGACATGAAGGAGACGTAACCTGGCCTTGAAGACCTAATCTATCCCTATAGAACCTAATCTAGCTTATAGACCCTGATCTAGCCCTATAATCCAATAAAAAACAAATGTATCACTAGAAATCCTAATGTGGACCAACAACCCTATAGACCTAATCTGCAGACTTAGAGACCCAAGCCTAATGTGGATCTAGAATCCGACGTCCAGAATCCATCAGAATCGATGGATTCGCGATCAAAGTCATGGTTTTGGTGCAACAGGCACCCTGGGGCCATTCAAGGACACTTTGAGGATTTGCTCCAGGGCCACGAAACTGGTGAGCGGACCATGGTTCCATCGGCTCCCACACATGCATATGGCCAGTGTGGACCTGTCCATGGTGGCCACGCATGGTCGGCTGCCTTTAGATGATAAATGCCCCCCTTGAGCAAATTTGGAATGGCCTTCACTGAGCAAAACCCTAGCTTCGGAGATGATACATTGGCACCATTTCTGAGTGTTGGAGGCACGGTGTGTGGAATACCCCAACTAGAACCCGACGTTCGGAATCCATTGGAATCGATGGATTCGCGATCGGAGTCACAGTTTTGGTGCAATGCGCATTTTGGTCAGGGACCTCGGGGCCATTAAGGGACACTTTGAGGATTTGCTCTGGGGCCACAAAACCCAAACCGGTGAGAGAACCAAGGCTTCCTCAGCTCCCACACATTCATATGGCCATTTTGGACCTATCCATGATGGCCACGAACGCTCGGTATCCTTCGAATGAGAAATGCCCCCCTTGAGTGAATTTGGAATGGCCTTCACTAAGGAAAAACCTAGCTCCGGAGATGGCACATTGGCACCGTTTTCGAACGTTGGAGGCACGGTTTGGGGGGTCCCCCAGCTAGAACCCGTCATCTGGAATTGATTGGAATCGATGGATTCACGATTGGAATCACAGTTTTGGTGCAACGGGCATTTTGTGCAGGCACCCTAAGGCCATTCAGGGACACTTTGAGGATTTGCTTCGGGGCCACGGAACCCAAACCGACGAGCGGACCAGGGCTCCGTCTACTCCCACACATGTGTATGGCTATTGTGGACCTGTCCACAGTGGCCACACACGACCAAGAGCCTTCAGATGATAAATGGCCCCCTTGAGTGAATTTGGAAGGGTCTTCACTAAGAAAAACCCTAGCTTCGGAGGTGGCACATTGGAACCGTTTTCGGGCATTGGAGGTACAGTGTGGGGGGTCCCCCAGCTAGAACCCGATGTCCAGAATCCATCGGAATCGACAGATTCGTGATCAGAGTCACGATTTTGGTACAATGGGAATTTTGGTCAGGTACCCTAGGGCCATTTAGGGACACTTAGAGGATTTGCTCCGGGGCCATGAAACCCAAACCAGCAAGCGAACCAGGGCTCTGTCGGCTCCCACATGTGCGTATGGCCATCATGGACCTGTCCATGATGGCCATGCATGCCCGGTAGCCTTCAGATGAGAAATGCCCCCCTTGAGCGAATTTGGAATGGCCTTCATTGAGCAAAACCCTAGATCCGGAGATGGCACATTAGCACCATTTTCAGGGGTTGGAGCCATGGTGTGGGGGGTCCCCTAGTTAGAACCCAATGTCTGGAATCCATCGGAATCAACGGATTCACGATCAGAGTCACGGTTTTTGTGTAATAGGAATTTTGGTCAGGCACCCCAAGGCCATTCAGGGACACTTTGAGGATTTGCTCCGGGGCCACCGAACCCAAATCGGTGAGTGAACCAGGGCTCCGTCGTCTCCCACACATGCGTATGGAAATTGTGGACCTGTCCACGCACACGTAGGAGCATTCGGATGAGAAATGGTCCCCTTGAGCGAATTTGGAATAGCCTTGTCTGAGCAAAACCCTAGCTTCGAAGATGGCACATTGGCACCATTTTTGGGTGTTGGAGGCACGGTGTGGGGGGATCGCTAGCTAGAACCCAGCATTCGAAATCCATCGGAATCAACGAATTCGTGATCGGAGTCACAGTTTTGGTACAACGAGCATTTTGGTCAGAAACCTCGGGGCCATTCAAGGACACTATGAAGATTTTCTCCGGGGCCACGGAACCCAAACCGATGAGCGGACCAGGGCTCCGCTGGCTCCCACACGTGCGTATGGCCATTGTGGATCTTTCCATGGTGTCCACGCACTCTCGGGATCCTTCGGATGAGAAATGGACCACTTGAGCAAATTTGGAATGGCCTTCATTAACAAAACCCTAACTCCAGAGATGGCACATTGGAACTGTTTCTGGGCATTAGAGGCATGGCGTGGGTGGTCCCCCAGTTATAAATCGGTGTTTGGAATCCATCGAAATTGATGGATTCGCGAACAAAGTCATGGTTTTGGTGTAATGGGCATTTTGTTCAGGCACCACGGGGCCATTTAGGGACACTTTGGGGATTTGCTCCGGGGCCACGGAACCCAAACCGGTGAGAGAACCAGGGCTCCGTCAGCTCCCACACATGCGCATGGCCATGGTGGACCTATACATGGTGGCCACACATGCCCAAGAGCCTTCGGATTAGAAATCCCCCCTTTGAGCGAATTTGGAATGGTCTTCATTGAGCAAAACACTAGCTCCAGATATGGCACATTCACACCATTTTCGCGCATTGGAGGCATGGTGTGGGGGGTCCCCCAGCTAGAACACGACGTCCGAAATCCATCGGAATCGACGGATTCGCGATTGGTGTCATGGTTTTGTTGCAACGAGCATTTTGGTCAGGCACCCCGGGGCCATTCATGGACACTTTGAGGATTTGCTCCAGGGCCACGGAACCCAAACCGACGAGTGAAACATGGCTCTGTTGGCTCCCACACGTGCGTATGGCCATTATGGACCTGTCCATGGTGGCCACGCACACTCTGGAGCCTTTGGATGAGAATTGCCCCCCTTGAGCGAATTTGGAATGGTCTCCACTAAGCAAAATCCTAGCTCTGAGATGGCACATTGGCGCCATTTCTGGGCATTGGAGGCACGGTGTGGGGGGACCCCCATCTAGAACCCGACATCCGGAATCCATCGAAATCGATGGATTCGTGATCAAAGTCACGGTTTTGTTGCTACGGGCATTTTTTCTAGGGACCACGTGGCCATTCAAGGACACTTTGAGGATTTGCTCCGGGGCCACAGAGCCCAAACCTGCGAGCGGAATTGGGTTCCATCGGCTCCCACACATGCGTATGGCCATTGCGGACCTGTCCACGGTGGCCACGCACTCCCTGGAGCCTTCGGATGAGAAATGGCACCCTTGAGTGAAATTGTAATGGCCTTCATTTTGCAAAACCCTAGCTCCATAGATGGCACATTAGCACCATTTCTAGGAGTTGGAGGCACAACGTAGGGGGTTCCCTAGCTAAAACCCAACATCTGGAATCCATCGGAATCAACGGATTCTCTACTAGAATCACGGTTTTGGTGCTACAGGCATCTTTTCCAGGCACCCCATGGCCATTTAGGAACACTTTCAGGATTTGCTCCAAGGCCACAGAACTCAAATGGCGAGCGATCTTGGATTTCGTCGGCTCACACATGTACGTATGGCCATTTTGGACATGTTCACGATGGCCATGCACACTCGACATCCTTCGGATGAGAAATGAACCCCTTGATTGAAATTGGAATGGCCTTCATTGAGCAAAAACCTAGCTCCAGAGATGGCACATTGACACCATTTCTGGGCATTGGAGGCATGGTGTGGGGGGTCCCCTAGCTGAAAATCGGTGTCCAGAATCCATCGGAATCGACCGATTCGCTACTGGGGTCACGATTTTTGTGTTACATGCCTTTTTTGTAGGCACCCCGTGGCCATTTAGGGAAACTTTGAGGATTTGATCTGGGGCCACAGAACCCAAAACAAAAAGCATACTTGGATTCCGTCGGCTCCCACACATGCATAAAGCCATTGTGGATGTGTTCATGGTGGCCACGCACGCGCGAGGGACTTTGAATGAGAAATGAAACCCTTGAGAGAAATTGGAATGGCCTTCACTAAGCAAAACCCTAGCTCCGGAGATGGCACATTGGCACCATTTTCGGGTGTTGGAGGCACAGTGTGGGGGTTCCCCTAGCTGAAACTCAACGTCCGGAATTGACGGATTCGCTACAGGAGTCACAGTTTTGGTGCTACAGGAATTTTTTCTAGGCACCCCGTGGCCATTCAGGGACACTATAAGGATTTTCTCCGAGGCCATGGAACCCAAACCGATGAGCGAACTTGGGTTCCATCGGCTCCCACATGTGCATATGGCGATTGTGGAACTGTCCGCTGTGGCCACGCACGCTCGAGAGCCTTCGAATGAGGAATGGCCCCATTGAACAAAATTGGAATGACCTTCATTGAGCCAAACCCTAGCTCCGGAGATGGCACATTGGAACCATTTCTGAGAGTTGGAGGCATAGTGTGGGGGGTCCCCTAGCTGAAACCCGGTGTTCGAAATCCATCAGAATCGACGGATTCTCTACCGAAGTCACGGTTTTGGTGCTACGGGAATTTTTTCCAGGCACCACGTGGCCATTCAGGGATACTTGGAGGATTTTCTCCGGGGCCACGGAACCCAATCTGGCGAGAAGAATTGGATTCCGTCAGCTCCCACACATGTGTATGGAAATTGTGGACCTGCGTACGGTGGTCACGCACGCTCGGGATCCTTCGGATGAGAAATGCCCCCCTTGAGCGAAATTGGAATGGCCTTCGCTAAGAAAAACCTAGCTCCGGAGATGGCACATTGGCACTGTTTACGGGCGTTAGAGGCACGGTGTGGGGGGGACCTTAGTTGAAACCCGATGTTCGGAGTCCATCAAAATCGGCGAATTCTCTACTGAAGTCACGGTTTTGGTGCTACGGGCATTTTTTCACAGCACCTCATGGCCATTCAGGGACACTTTGAAGATTTGCTTTAGGGCCAAGAAACCCAAACGGGTGAGCAGAATTGGATTTCGTCCACTACCACATGTGTGTATGGCCATTTTGGACGTGTTCATGGTTTCCACGCACACCTAGGAGCCTTCGGATGAGAAATAGCCCCCTTGAGCGAAATTGGAATGGCCTTCACTGAGAAAAAACCTAGCTCTGAAGATGGCACATTGGAACCATTTTCGAGTGTTGGAGGTGTGGTGTGGGGGGTCCCCTAGTTGAAACCTGACATTTGAAATCCATCGGAATCGATGAATTCCCTACCGAAGTCACGGTTTTGGTTCTACGAGCATTTTTTCCAGGCACCCTGTGGTCATTCAGGGACACTTTGAGGATTTTCTCTGAGGCCACGAAACACAAACCGATGAGCAGACATGGATTCTGTCGGCTCCCACACATGTGTATGGCCATTGTGGATGTATTCATGATGGCCATGCATGTCTGGGAGGCTTCGGATGAGAAATGGCCCCCTTGAGCGAAATTGGCATGGCCTTCATTGAGCAAAACCCTAGCTCTGGAGATGGCACATTGGGATCATTTCCGGGCATTTGAATCATGGTGTGGAGGGGGCCCTAGCTAAAACTCGGCATCTGAAATCCATAGGAATCGATGGATTCATTACCGGAGTCATGGTTTTGGTGCTATGAGCATTTTTTCCAGGCACCCCATGGCCTTTCAGGGACACTTTGACAATTTGCTTCAGGGCCACAGAACCCAAACCGATGAGTGGACTTGGGTTCCGTCGGTTCCCACACATGCGTATGGCCATTATAGACCTATCCATGGTGGCCACGCATGCCCAGGATCCTTCGGATCATAAATTCCCCCCTTGAGCGAAATTGGAATGGCCTTCACTGAGCAAAACCCTAGGTTCAGAGATGGCACATTGGCACCATTTTCGGGTGTTGGAGGCATGGTATGGGAGTGCCCCTAGCTGAAACCCGGCGTCCAGAATCCATCAGAATCGATGGATTCTCTACCAGAGTCACCGTTTTGGTGCTACGGGCATTTTTTCCAGGCACTCCATGGCCATTCAGGGACACTTTGAGGATTTGCTACGGGGCCACGAAACCCAAATGTGCGAGCAGAGTTGGATTCCGTCAGCTCCCACACGTGCGTATGGCCCCTGTGGATGTGGTCACGGTGGCCATGCATGCCCGAGATCCTTTGGATGAGAAATGTCCCCCTTGAGCAAAATTGGAATGGCCTTCACTAAGCAAAACCCTAGTTCCAGAGATGGCACATTGGCACCGTTTCCGAGCGTTGGAGGCACGATGTGGGGGGGGGGGCTAGCTGAAATTGGGCGTCCAGAATCCATCGAAATTGACGGATTCTATATCGGAGTCACGATTTTGGTGCTATGGACATTTTTTCCAGGCACCCTCTGGCCATTCAAGGACACTTTGAGGATTTGCTCCGGGGCCACGGAACACAAACTGGTGAGCAGACTTGGATTCCGTTGGCTCCCACACATGCATATTTCCATTGTGGACATGTTCACGATGACCAAGCACATTCGGGAGGATTCATATAAGAAATGGACCCCTTGAGCGAAATTGGCATGGCCTTCACTAACCAAAACCCTAGCTCCGGAGATGGCACATTAGCACTGTTTCTGGGCATTGGCGAAACGGTGTGGGGGGTCCCCTAGCTAAAACCCATCATCCCAAATCCATCGGAATCGACAGATTCTCTACCAGAGTCACGATTTTGATGTTACGGGCATATTTTCCAGGTACCCCGTGGCCATTCAGGGACACTTTGAGGATGTCAAAGGATATGGAACTATAATAATTCAGTCTTAATGTTTTTACTTGGTTTGAGAAGTTTCTTTCTTTGCTATTAAACTATGCAATTTCCTTTAAACTTTTGTTCATTGACATAATGGATACATGGAACTTAATTAATTTTTTTTTCTACTGTCATTTGCAAAAACTAAGATAGCTAAATTATATTTCCTTTTCAACCTATTAGGTTCCCTTGTGAATACTTTGTGTTGCTTTGTTGTAATGATATATTAACCATATTTGACTTTGCTTTATTTTTTGTCTTTTCCATTGAAAAACTAATAGGCATAGTGCATATGGAAATAAAGAATTATTCCAATGTAGAATGTGTGTTGATGAATGTAAAGTGTCTATGGTGCATCCCAAAATGTCCAAGATCCAATGTTAACTACTAGCCAATGTAAATAGAAGAGTGCATATGTGGCTTGAAACAAATATATCATTTTTGCTACAAATGCCCAGAAGGAATAGGAAAATGCATCTATATAGGACACTTATAAATTGTTGGTTTCTATTATAACAAAGCAATCATATGCTGATTAACAAAGGATTCAAGAAATTGGCCACAATCAATATATCATGTGCTAAGATTTCCAGTATAGACTCCATGTCTATTAGATCTGAAACTTGAGTGATTTTTCCACTAATTTGACAAGCTGTTTTTTTTGTTATCAAATGATGTAGTTTCCTTTACACTGTCATTCATTGACACAATGGATAAATAGAACTTAATCATGTTTTTCTTGTATATTTTGCAAAAACTAAGATAGATGCATTAAATTTTATTTTCATCCTATTCAGTTTGCTTGTGAATACTATGTGTTGCATTGTTGTACTGATATATTAATGACTTTTGACTTTTCCTTGTTTTTTCTCTTGTCATTGACAAATTAATAGGCATGCATTAATAACTGAGTTTAGAAGGCTGATTTGAAGTGACATATTGATGTGTATGTTGGATGTTGTGTGTATGTGTGTATGTGAATTTGTTGGATGTGTGTATGTTGTATGTGAGCACAATTTACTATAACAAATACTATTATTACATTCTCAGTGTACCCCCTTAGAACATATAGTATAAATCATTGTATGGAGACCCATTAAAATGCAAGGGACTCAAATTGAGGTCACTTGGTGTCTAGAAATAACATCTATATGTATGTGAAATTTTTTCCATAACATTGTTATTGAAGACAAAATCATGTATGCAAAAATGTAATCAAAGACAAAGTCATATAAACAAGTGTAGATCCATCTATTAATATGCAAAAATGATCCATTCATGTACACTTTTTGGAAAAATGGAACATCGTTCCCAGTGTCTATATAATGGAAACTTGTGCCCTATACAAAATATGGCAAATCGTGCCCAAAATGCTACATCGTGGCTAGTGTACATAGGAGGGTCTCTCAATCCTCTTTCCCACCCTCGAAGCTCCTAGGTGCATCTCCAAAATTGATCTTCCTCTTCTTCATGCTAGAGGAAGCTGGGTCCTTCTGGAGACTTGGACCACATCCCCTCAGGCCTTGAAACAAAAAGACTAATATGCCTGCTTTTCCCGGGAATTATACAAGTATAAAACATAATTTAAAAATAAAAATAGTTTTCAAATCTTAAATAACTCACTATAGGCGAGACTGTAAGTTGTGAGGGGAATTCTCTCCTCCGTGCTCCAAGTCTCTCACCAATGCCACCCTGCACTATTTAGAGCAATCATATAAATGATGAAATTAGATGCATATAGTAATTTTGGTTAAAATTGAATGAGATTTTCATAAACTAGTCAATCTCACCGTGAACACAACCGGCTGGTCTTCAGGGCTGACGGATGGAGCAGTCGGTTGGACAACCTGCTCTGATGGTATGGTGAACGGTATAGGGGCAGATGTAGCCACATTGACGGTACTAGGGGGCACAATGGAAGAATGAGAGGTGTAAGAAGGAAGCGTGGACTAGCGTGGGGGAAGGGGAGATGCATGTCTAAAGCGATAAACCCCAACTGGCAGTAATATAGATGGGGCCACCGTGGAAGGAAAAGTAAGTGTGGTGGGTGGATGTGGAGGGGGGGGGCGAGGATTATGTTGTGGTGGAAGGATGGGTGAATGTGGATGGGCGGTATATCGTGGTCGGAGGGGGGAGGGTGGAAACATGGGAAATTGTAAGAGAGGTGGTGGAAAGGTTGGGGTGGGGTGATGGGACGAAGGATATGAAATGAAAGGGGGAGCTGGATGGAGGTGTGGTGTTGGATAGGAGGGGAGGGCTGGATGGAAGGGGTTGGGGAGGGATGCGTGGAAGGGGGAATGTATGCCAGGGGATAAAACTGGCATATACGGTGGCCGAAAGGCTAGGGAGGGAGGGATAGTGGCACTGGCAGGCCGAGGTGCTCGCACTTGCATACACATTTATAACCTCATAGTTTAATATAGAAAAATATAAATATAGATAGACACGTCATTATATATGAAATTAAATTTATACTTTAATACACATGATACCTTCACATGTGCAGATCTGCTGATCCCCGGTGGGGATGGTTGGTCACTGGAGCCTGCGAACACCTGTGCAAACACTACAAAAATTTATATTGAATTTATAAAAGCAATATTAAGAATTTTAAACACAATGAAAATGAGAATGACAACGATAGTACTTAAAAAACATGACTGAAATTACTTTAGATTCAAGTTAGATGATTACCAGAGACCAACAATTACTTCCTTAATAGCAGTAAAAGTATAGTATCCAACAATAGGGAGTAGATGATCACGTAAGCTAATGATTACCTTGTTATAAGAGTTATGTGTGATTTTATTATAGGTTTAATCCAAATCGGATATGGTTATACCAGTAGTATAAATATCACCTCAAGTTTAGTTTTGGATTGGAATAAGTGTGTTTGTGGTACGCAAGAAGCCGAGTAAAGTTGTAGGACAAGATTATGGTATGGCTTTAGGCTTGATGGTATAGGGACAACCCATATCTGATATACATTTGCACCAAGTGAGATGGTTTGTTTAGGATGGAAGTGTGCCAAGTATACCAATTTGGTAGGGTAAGTAGACTTAGGAGATGAAATGGCAAGGTGATTAGGTGTAAGCAGAGAGTATTGTGGGTGAATTAGTGATTGATTTGCTGATTGATTGATTGTAGTATCACTGTGAATTGGATTAGAGCCCAAATATACTAAGTGAATTAACGTTGTGATATGAGACAACCATGAGAGAGATGGAAAGATTTATTGGAGGTAGAATCCCGTGTTCTTATTTTGTTGGTTTTATCCTTGAGAAGTTTCCAAGGTATGTCTTGTTTAAACTATGAATGTGCCATTGTTTTATTTTTGTTTTTCTTAAAAACATGGTAGAGTTAATTCTTTTTTCTTGGGTTTATCAATCATTTCTTCTATTCAAAAACTAGTTTCCACCAACCTAAATAAATGACATCAATGACTCAAGAATACACACTAAAACACACAACAAGTAGAGCTTTAAATCAATCACCACAATAACAACAACATAGATAAGCACGTAGGGGAAATAAGTGCAGGGGGTATCTTCAACCACAAAGTAAAACAATGTTGAATATGGTTCTCATTGATGAAAAGCCATTAATGACAAAGGAGTAACAAGGTTGATGACATGGCAAGAAGGACATGGTTGTTTGGGTTTTGGGACACTAGAATCCCACATACTTGGTGGATTTATGTTCTTTGTGTCCACTATGATGGTCTTGGAGTTTTTGAAGCTCTCTTGCTATAATAATGATGATGATGACTTCTCAGGGCCCAATCCATTTATTCAATACTTGGTAAAGAACATGGTTGTGGGGATCGTGTCCTTTGACCCACAATGGATTGGGCTCATGATAGGAACAAATGACCCATTCTTTGGTCATTCGTTGAAGATAATGTGGCAAAGAAGATTGACAATTTATGCTTGAAGTGTTGACATGGAAAGAAATCCCCTGCCCAAATTTTGATGTGGTAACAAAGTCTTCGAAGATCAAACAAACTCAAGGGGTGGTGGTGAATGTTGTTGGGTAGTGAAGAGGATGGAAATACTTTTGTTTGGTTTGTTTCTTTGTTAAGAATTGGACTATGGAATGATTATTTTAATTGGAAATGTTGGCTTGTGGATGAAAACTTGAACTCTTGTTTTTTAGGAAATATTTTTTGTTGGAATGTTCTCACCATCATTTTTTATATTTGCATGCATCCAGTCATCAGTATGGTAGTCTCCCAACACCTAGTCCCCATTTTTTCAGCCCCAGGAGCATGTTTCTGCTCAGTTCTAGCCCTCCTAGCCACATATGCGCCCTTGTTTCCATCAGTGGAGTACAATTGCGCCCTATTCCACCTATTTAGGAGTTACATCAGTCAATTCAATGATTAGTGGATCAGTTCCTTGATTTGAGGACTGATTGATCAGTTAACTAACTAAACCACTTAGATAGACACCTACAGAGACTAGTTCAGCTCTACTTACTACTGACATCTCCTCATGATCCCACATTGGATTCTCCTTCCCTATATTTGTGCCACATGCACCAGTTAGACTCATTTGACTGATATTTGACTATTTGTGACTACTACCATTGATTGGGTGATGTCTCCAATGCTATCCAAGCCGCACATTGAGGAGAATTCAAAATACCTTAGGTGTATTCGAATTCATTTGATTGTATTGATTTATTATTCAGTTTCACAGTGCCAGCTTACAGCTGATGTATGATTATACTGCAAATTTTAGCATTTATGAGTTTATGAGTGTTTACTGATTCTTCTTCTTCTCTGCAATTCTTGAGTGATATTAGTGAGATTTACTCTAGCTATGTGATCTATCCTGTAAAATATCACATGGTATCATATCTGGAGCCAACTTTTCTAATTGCAACAGCAACAGTTGCAGCAATTGCAACAATTCATTGAGCAACTGTCTTTCATTGAGCACCAGAAGCCTCTGGATTTCCACAGCAATTCCTGCTGCAATTGTCTTGAATTCACTAGAGAAACCCAGTGAGGTCTATCCAGGTGTGAATGATCCAATCACATGTGCTCATTGTCCTAAGGCAGTGTTCATTCAAATTTGAAGCAAATATCCATCAACAATTTCATTTGTTTTGCAGGTTATCTCCATCTTCAATTCGAATTCAACAATATCAATGGATCTAAAAATGAACTCCTTCAATTATTTTGAATGGAAATCCAAGATGGACATCTTCATGAAGTCCAAAATCCTTTCTAGAGCATTGAATTGCACTGCATTCGAACCCATTGGTGCAGTTGAGAAATCTAAGTACTCTGATAAACTTGATGAAGCAGCAGGATTGTTTCTCCTCAGCATTTCCAAAGACCTCCATTTTCATGTCATAGATCTGAAAACTCCAAAACAAGTTTGGGACAAGCTCGAATCTCTTCTTGGACAGAAATATGAATTGAAATGTCACAAGTTGGAAAATGAGTTCATCTCATTGAACCCTTGCAATTTTGACTCCATCATTGAGTTTCTAAAAAAGTTCAAAAATATGATTTCACAATTGAAGAGATATGGGATTGAGAAAGAAGAGAAGCAACTCATCCTTTCCATACTATCAAAACTAGGCCCTGACTACTCAGTCTTTGTCTCCACCTTCTATTCAGCAAAGCTGTCCATCAAAAAATGGAAGTTTCCCACACTTGAAGAATTCATCAAAAACCTCACACTTGAGGAGGAGAAGTTAGTTCACATGGGAATGATAAAACCCAAGTTGGATTCAACACTTGCTGCCACTGAAATGAAGAGAGTGAATGGCAAGGGAAAGAAAAAAAAATTGACAGAAAGTTGAATGAGAAGAAGAAGAAGGAGGCTCCAAACCAGTCAGAAGGATTTTCGAATTCCAAGAAAGACAAGCAAACTTATAAGGGGAAATCCAAATGTACCTATTGCGATAGAGGATTTCATCTTGTGAGTTCATGTATGAAGAAGACCAGAGATCTCATGGCTTCACTTCTTGAAAAGAATAACCTTCCAGTACTTGCATGTCCTAGGAAGAAAGAAGGTGAACCATCAAGATCTTAGGACAAAGAGAGATGTCATGCTCTCATGGAAGGTGCATCAACACAATCCTCCTTCATCATAGATTCAAGAGCATCAAGACACATGTATTCCTCCAAAGATCTCTTTACTAGTTTCGAATCTACTGTTGGACCTTCCATCATGTTGGAAAATGATTCTGAGGTCTCCTCTGAGGGGATTGGAAGTATTAAGCTTGATCATGGGTACTTCTTAGATGTTCTCTATGTACCTACACTCACTCCTAATCTAATTTCAGTCTACCAGATGACCCACATGAGAGAGCCCAAGAGGGTGATCTTCTCTCCAAATGAGGTCGAAATACAAGACATGGTATCAGGATCTACCATTGCAAAAGGTGTTGCAAACCATAATTTGAAACTCTATGAGTTATCCCACTTTCTACCTCTCTCAAAATAGTCTCTCTTCACACTCATGCAAATGAAGAGAGTAGGATATGGCATGAAATATTTGGGCATCTCAACTACAAGTAACTACAATATATGCATACTCAAGAGATGGTTGAAGGACTACCCAAAGTAAAGTTTGCCAAGGGAAAGTGTAATGGTTGTTTGATGGGAAAGCATCCAGAAAATAAGTTTGAGAAAGGGAAGGCAAGGAGAGCCTCTCAACTTCTAGATCTGACTCATAGTGATGTTGCAGGTCCATTTATAGATCTATCTTTGAACAAGGAAAGGTATATTCTTACTTTTATTGATGATTATTCAATATTTACATGGGTATACTTTCTCAGATTAAAATAAAAAATGTTTGGATACTTTTAAGTTTTTCAAGTCTTCTGCAGAAAAGTTTTCAGATAGAAAGATCAAGGCCATTCGCACTGATAATGGAGGAGAGTATGTCAAAGGTGACTTTCAAACCATTTGTGCTGAAGAAGGCATAGAGATGAAGCATATTGTTCCCTACACACTGCAACATAATGATGTTGCAGAGAGAAAGAACAGAACATTAAAAGAGATGGCAACCTGCATGCTAAATTCGAAAGGGTTGCACCCTAGTCCTTCGGAAGAACCCATCAATTGTGTTTCCTACCTTCAAAACAGAGTTCCTCACAAAGGACTCAAAGATATGACTCCTTTCGAAGCATGGATGGGATATAAACCTGATGTATCTCATCTCAGAGTGTTTGGATCCAGAGCATGGGAAAGGATTCCAATAGAGAAAAGGAGAGCCATAGATCCACAGAGAAGAGAGTGCATTATAGTGGGTTATGCATTGAGTATAAAATCCTACAAGCTCCTTGATCCTTCTACTATGACAACATTCCTTGATAGGAGTGTATAGTTTGAGGAATGGACACTTCATGATGCTCATATCGTTGAGAAAGAGAGATTTCCTACAACACCACCACTGCTTGATGAGAAAGAGAGAAAAGCTTCATCTCATGAGAGTTCATATTATGAATCTGAAAGTGAAGATGATGAAGAGCGAATGCTAGATCCAGATCCACAAGAACCTGAAGATCTAGTAACCGACAATGAAGATGAGTGAATGGAAGAACCAGATCCACAAGAACCTGATGAGCTTGCACCTGATTATCCTCCTCTGCCTATATGAGTGGCCACTACCCTTAGATCTGTCAGAGATATTGTTGGAGATCCACTTGATCCGAGGAGAACTAGATCTGATTTTCAGAATGGAAGGTTTCATCCTTCTCACATTACTGATCCATTTCTTTTCGATAGATGTTTTCTCGGTGGATAAGTCCACTTACCTTTTGGGGTGAGTGATGTACATGATTTATTACCTTCTACAGTCTATCTTGAGGGGGGTCTTTCTTCCCACTGGGTTTTCCCTCTTTCCTCACTTTATTTATTTAGATTGTTGTACGAGGTGACCTTTAGTCTCAGCTACTAGGGCCCTACTAGTTTTCAGTTACTTCCTCATAGTTTGGCTTGCAGGGGGTGTTGGAATATTCTCACCATCATTTTTTATATTTTCCTGCATTCTGCATGCATGCATGCATATTTCATGCATCCAGTCATTAGTATGGTAGTCTCCCAGCACCTAGTCCCCAATGTTTCATCCCCAGGAGCCCGTTTCTACTTAGTTCTATCCCTCCTAGCCACATATGCACCCTTGTTTCCATCACTAGAGTACAAATGTGCCCTCTTCCACCTATTTACGAGTTACATCAGTCAAATCCATGATTAGTGGACCAGTTCCTTGATTTGAGGACTAATTGCTCAATTAACTGATTGAAGCACTTAGATAGAAACCTACAAAGACTAGTTCAACTCTACTGACTACTGACAGCTCCTCATGCACCCACATTGGAGTCTCCTTCGCTAGATTTGTGCCACATGCACTAGTTAGACTTAGTTAGACTCATTTGACTATTTGTGACTACTTCCACTAATTGGGTGATGTCTCTAATGTTATCCAAGCCACACATTGAGGCGAATTCGAATGACCTTAGGTGAATTTGAATTCATTTGATTGTATTGAGTTATTATTCAGTTTCACAGTGCCATCTTATAGATGATGTATGATTACATATTTTACCATTTCTGAGTTTATGAGTGATTACTGATTCAATTCTTCTTCTTCTTCTCTGCAATTCTTGAGTGAGATTAGTGAGATTTACTCTAGCTATGTGATCTATCCTGTAAAATATCACACTTTTTTGGTTTATTATCTAGGTGATATCAATGGAGACTTAGGCAATTCCTTTTCAATTTAGGGTATTTCTCCAAGCACCCTTTTTCTTATACTTTATGTTGGTACTATGGAAGAAAACAACCAACATGATGAGTGTGTTCATTGTGGATTTACAGAACTTCACAACGTCCTGAGGTGCTTATCACCACAGATGAACACCTTATAAGAGGTAATTTTTCATATTAATCAAAGTATATTTAGTCATCATGAAGACCAATTGGATAGGCTTTTGGATATGGAAAAGAGAATGGCAACATAAAGTGAAAGGTTAGAGAATTTGGCTACAGATTTATAAATGCCTCGTAACATTACACCCTATACTTTCCATAGGTTCAGTGAATGGTATTCATCGAAAAGACTTTACAGTTCAACGGGATTTTGGTGATTATGAAGACATAGAATAAGCACAAGTAGCATCATAAATGAAAGAAGTTGAAAATGGAGAAGCAAAGGATGCCTAAAGTGAACATGAACACATGTCTAGTTTTCTTAGGTTTTCATGTTTTATAAGGTTTCATTTTTGTTTGGTTGGATTATATGAATTTATAGCTCTCAAATAATTTAGGCAATATGATAAACACAACTGTAAAATCCAAAAATAATATGATAGACATGTTTAGTGAGAATTATTCATTTTGATTTTAGTTTTAAATGATGATAATATAAAAAATGGTCACCCAGTGCTAATTAATTTGTAATTACTGAACAAAAACTACTCATAACTGGATCTAATTATTCAAAGTAAAGAAGTCACCTATGTGTATGGTGCTGCAATCTCCTCTGCTACTTCCATGGCTCGGTCTAGGTCGAAGGAACCAATGTCCTCCCACCTGGAGGATGGAGACTCAACCCTAAATAAATTTACATTAAAACAAATAAAGTCAACAATATGTAATTCAAAGTTAAATATATTAAAAAATACGATATCAAATAATATACAATAAATACTTGAACATTAAATAAAACAATAGATAACCTGGTAAATGTAGCTCTCAGTGGCATGCTACTGCTTAGGATCATGGAAAGAATGACCACGGTGAGAAAACCAATGTGCCGCTGTTCCAGTCGAACTAGATGGCCCCGCCTAGGTTCCACCTATACCTGGTTTGTCCCAACCACCACCCATAGACTGTGCAGCAGTGTGTGTCTCATCGATGTCCACCCAGATCTGTGAAGACATAGCCACAAATGTGGTATGTCTAAGCAGATGACGTGTGGCATGTCTAACAGATTCATCAATCTCATATAGGCCGCTACCAAACCCAGGTGGCTGAGGAGGGGGGTTTGGATCTTTCCTGGGTGCAAGTGGTCCTCTGAGTGGGTTGTGGCGAGCCTAAGGTCGATCTTGGGTAGAGCCAAGACCGACACCCTGAAACTCATTAATGTCAAAATAATTGACATGGTAGCCTAGCTCAAACTCAGCCCATAATTTCCTAAGAAAATACTGTGGGACCTCCAAATTATTGCATGGGGGCTTATCAAACACCATAAACCATCTCTTTCTCCAGTTATCTCTCCATGGTTGGTAAATACACCAGTCCATGGAAACCTGTCTCTTCCTCACATCTGGAGGTTGTCTTGTCCTGGGATCTATGAATTTGCTGTACAATTGTGCTTTCGTGATGTTGAGGTCTTTAATTTGTTCTTTTGATATCCCAGTGGAATAGTGCTCCCTCATTCGATCCCTATATTGGATCATATTAGTGATATCACTGTGGGAAATGTTCATAGATTCAATGATGTTTTGCAATGATGTATCCATGGAAACCCGAGAGGGTTCCTTGGTGCTCTTCAAATCATCGCTTAAGACCCTTAATTCGTTTAAATCTTGATGCAATTCATCCTCAGGGTTTTCAGATGGTTCATCACCAAGTTCATTGTCCGTTCCAATGTTGATGTTATCATCTGATGGTTCGGTTTTTTTGGTTTCCTTTGATGGTTGTGGTGTGTTTTTCATTTTGGTAGGTGTATTTTATCTGCAATGACAATTTGTTGGTTTTTTAATTGATTGTAATTTTTTTTTAATTTAAAATTGTAATGGAAAACAAAAAAAAAAACAAAAAATTGATTGTTGAGCACCTACCTGGAGGCACTAGCAGCAACAGAGTGGAGGTTGAGTTTGATGCTAAGTAGGAGGTCATTTGGTGCTCCAACACGCGCTCGCAGGGGCCCTATATCTTCACTCCTCCCTCGCGGGTTTGTTATTGTGATAACAAACCCAATGTCTGTTTTTTTATTATAAAAAACACAAGTGCACACATGCGTTAATGGCGTGTGCGCGCATATGTTTGAATACGCGTTAATAACACGTGTGTGCACATATTTTCCATGTCAACCCACCAATGTGGATGATCGACATTGCTGAAGCAGGGGCATGTACGCTTGTTTGGATGCGCGTACATGTCCTTGTTTTTTTTTTCACCCGTGCACTTCCATTGCAACCTTTTTGGGTACCAGCTTCGTGCGGGTACCCAAAAACATGACAACATTGTCATGACCTAACAAATGCATGAACATAAAAAATAACTTGGCCAATAATATCCATACAATCCAATCTTATTGGTGGTTTTCGTAGCTATATAATGTTAGTTTCTTAACCCACTGTGCACATCAATTATAAGGCTTTTTTCCTCCATGAAATCCACACATCTAACCACCAATCCCTCCTAACCCCTCCAACGCAATTATATTTGACTCAATCAACTCATTGTTGCATTTGAAGTAAGCAAATTGAAGGTGTTATCCCACCCTTGGTCTAAAATGGCAAAAAAATCCTATTTGGAGAAGTTACCTTTGAGGCCTTCGATCCTTCTACTATTGCTCTAGAAAATTTGCAAATTCATTGACCTATAAGAAAATATTTATTCAGAATATGGAGGATGACCACATTGGGCAAGTGATTGAATATTATCGTTTTTTAGGAGGGTTGCAATGGGAAAGGAAGATAACCACTATTCTTGTGTGAATGTGCTGCTAGAATCTTAGTGCAACCAAGCAAGGAAAAAAATATGCCCACTTTATCTCCATCCTTGATTTTAAGACTCTCCATGACATGAAAATTTTGAATTGAATAAGTATTACTCCATCTCATCTTCTATTCCAAATTGAAAACTAATTTTCCTTGAATACTTTTTTTGACAAATCTAGTACACTCAATCATAAGATGTTTTGCATCCACAAGATCCACACATCTAACCACCAATCCTTCCTAACCCATCCAACACAATCCTCCTTGTTTCAATGAACACGTTGTTGCATTTGAGGTAAGGAAATTGAAGATGTTATCTCACCCTTGATCTAAAATGGAAAAATAATAATACATGTATGACATAAATTTAACATGTGGAAACATGTCATGTCGATTCTCTAATGCAATTGTTCTATTTTAAATTTAAATTATAAATACTCATGTCATTATTTATTATAGTAGTTTTACATTTTTCATTTGTAAGAGATGTCAATATACCATGTATATGTTTTTAATGTTTTTTTTGTATTTATGATTTTGGTGCCTAGTATGAATCCCAATGCAGAGATACTTAGAGAGATTGCACAACTTAGAGATTTTGGTGCCAAGTGGAGGGGTGGAGACCAACTCAACTGCTCACTTGCACAATCTTTGGATGTTATTATATACACCATTACCCACTCCAATGGTGTTCTATATGACATTGCATTGTATAGATAAAGAAAAAGGCAATATCATGCCGATGGATTGGATTACAATGCCATAAAAAAGATAAACATCAAAAAGGAGCACATATTTTCCTTGTTTAGAGATCCCCAAACGGGGGAAATTCCAAACACAAACAAAGCCCACATCTATTTTGAGTGGTGTGTATATCAACCATTCCATGATAACTGGATGAACTAGTTGTACATGGTTTTTGATGTACCACCCCCCAACAACAAGGAAATTCATTTATATTTTCTTAGAAAGATGTATATTGATTTTGTGTTGGGAAAACATGTCAACTATTTTGATATCTCGGAGTTCCAAGGAGTTGGTCATAGGATGCCTCAAAACCGTCCCAATGTCAAGCATCAAGATTCTAGTCGCCAAATACCTTCACCTCATAGGAAGCTTCCTAAGCCAAATGTACCACATGCACATGATATGAGAAAAAACAAACACAAGAGGATTTTCTAAGTCTAGCATATGCGGTTATCTGCCATAGCACAACCATTCATCGTATGGGCCACGCAGGGCCATCTTTCCCTATTGGTGTACATCAATCACCTCCTCGTGGTGTAGGACCATCTAGTAGTGGGGGTGGATCAACACATCATGAGATCATCATTGAGGCTCATGAGTGCACAACATGTGGCCATGAATGCTATGTTTTTGTGCTATTAGATGTTTCCATTGCTAATATATCTAGGTAGGTAAATATATGGTTAGTAATAATCTTATCCAAACTATTTTTTCCTTACTATACACGTATATAGATTGTTAATATTTAAAAATTTTAAACTTGTAGGTGCTAGATGCCACTGCAAAGGGGAAAGGATTTGGTACTAGTGGTGGAGAGGCCAATGTTCCACAATCTACATGTGGTTTTGGTGTGCTAAGTGTGGTCCTACCTTTGGTGGCCACAAATCATATAGATGTAACTATTTCAACATGCCAATTTATTAATACATGTTATTTTGTCGATACATGTTTGATCATTAATGCTAGATGGCCAAATATTACAAATTTTAAACTTGAATCCACTAGATCCTCAACAACCTTGACAACACATTGATTCTAGTGATATACCAGATATTAACCCTTCTGGGTTTTTGAGTAAGGTAATTATAATATTAAAATTAATCTCGTTCAAACTTATTTTTCCTTATTGTACACATGTATAGATTGCTAGTTCACTTATAATTTTTAAACTTGTAGATACTAGATGCCTCTGCATAAGTGCAAGGATTTGTCACCAACGAAGCCCCCCCTTGGTGGATAGATAGTTCACATAGAGGTAACAATTTCAAATGTATGTTAATTTGTTAATACATGTTAGTTCATTGGTTCATGCATGTATAACTATGTCAACACTTGGTTTATTTTTAAACTTGTATATGCTAGATTCCTCTAGAAGGGAGCAAGGTTTTGGCATTAGTGAATCCCCCATGGTGGAGAGATACACTGAGGTAACAATTTCAACATGTTAGTTTGTTAATACATGTTAATTCATTGATTCATGTGGATATCTAACTATGACAACACTTTGTGACTGTAGGCATCAACAAAAATTTGAGTACCACTACTTCTATTTGTCTCTCCATGTATTCCAAATGTAGACAAGGGTTGCATCTATATCAGATGACCCTCTTCTTAAAAGAGTGTAGGTGTCCATGATCATGGACCTACTAATTCCACGGTAATGTATAGCCTTTGATGATAGTTGTTGATTAAATTTCAATTCACTTCAAAAATTGTTTTTATTAATGTTTATTTCACATTTTTACAGCATCATGTTAGAGATTCCTCCATGCCAGACCTTAGCAGGGTCATTGATGCAACAAATAATGTTGCATCAACTATGGGAAGACACCATGCAAAGGTATCTACTTTAATATTTGTACATAGTTTATTTGTGTGTTATATTTTTTATTCATGCATGTCTACTATGATCTAGATGGATATAGGTGGCCACCCACCTATTCCACTGACTCAAAACTGTTATGACCCCGAGAAGTTGACTGTTTAACTAACCACTTTGGGGCCACAAAATTTATGACGATTCATCTCCTAGGGTAAGGTTTTTGGATATTTAGGGTTCTTTCCCTCAATTTTATGATAAATAGGCCCTTTCGGCCTCATTTTGTATTCATCTTGTCATGAATGAGCGTAGCCACCACACCTCTTCTCAGATATATAGCTACCACAATTCTAGCTTCTTTTATTTTATAGTTTGTTCTGTTTCATTCATTTAATAGAATGTGAGTTTACTTTAAATCACTATATTTATTTCCATATATCTGTGTATGTGAATATATATATGCTCTTTCATTTCATCTCACATATATATGGATCGGTGGTATCAGAGCCTTCTGCTCTTGTGGTTTCTCAGTGCATGTCCCCGATGAGATCTAAATATTGAGAGTTGGGTCTCAAAGTTGAGATTGAGGAAAACACCTATCGTCATCCCAAGCAGTATCACGTGGAGGGAGAAGAAAAGATATATGATGGAGCAGTCGATCCTTTTAAGCTATTGCTCAAGGAATCCCTTGTGCGATAGAGGAATGAGATGATGGATAATTTCTCCTAGATCCTTCGAAGAATGTCGATGGTGGTGGTTGCACCTTCAACGAGCAACTGTTTCGGGGGTGAGACTCCCTTCAAGGTACAAGTTAACTTTGACATTCCCTTATTTGAAGGAAATATAGATGCAAATTCTTTGGAAAAATGGTTAAATCTGTTAGAGGGTTACTTATTTATTCAAAAAAAATTCGACAACAAAAAGATCACATCTGCGCTCCTTAAGTTCCTCCCCCATATCAAAGACTTGTGGGATGGGTACTGCGAGAGGCATGAAAGAGATGAGTATGAAATATTTAGGACAAAACCCAATTGGATAGCTTTTGTCGATGCCATCAAGGAGGAGTTCTACCTAGTCAGAAACTATGATGACTAGTACACCAGGTGGACAACTTTGCACAAGGAGATAGAACAAATAGTGCCAGATTTTACCACCAAGTTCCATACCCTGCATTCCATACTGGGTATTAGAGACACTGAATGGCACTTGGTCCTAAGGTACCACAGTGGCCTGCATAGGTACATTCAAACAAAGATGGATTTTCTAGACATATCCTCACTATGAGTAGATTATCGGTACACCATCAATATCGAGCAAAAGTTTAAGCAAAAGAATAAGTGGGATTTTGGGCCTGCAAATAAATAACAGAAGCCTGGAAAAGGTGGCCCTAATTCAAAAATCAAAGGATAGAGGAAGGATTTCAAATCCCCAATAACCATTCCAAGCCACAAGCAAAGAAGGGTAATGGGAAATCAAAGAAGGACACTAACAAATGGTGCCAGTTCCACAAGATCCCCTGGCACAAAAATGGTGAATGCTGCTCAAAACAATCCTTGATGGCCGAGATAAAATACCTGGATCCAGAATCTGGTTCAAACTCTGATGCATTGAAATAAAGGGGAAAGTAGATAATTGATAAGGAACCTGGTGCCACCATTGCAACTGCAAAGATCCAACTAGAAGATTCAGAGGAGCAAGAGTAAGGGGAGCGTCTCTTCCATTTACAACTGTGGTTGTAGGGGACTCTGCTATATTTCATTGTTGATAGTGGTAGCTAGAAGAAACTCATATCGGTTGAGGTTGTCAAAATATTTAAGCTTCCGATGGTTCCACATCCCCAACCATACAACATCGATTGGATGAGCTAAGGATGAGACATCCATGTCAATCAACAATGCCATCTTTCCTACGACATCATGCCCTTCAAAGATGGGTTAATGTGTGATGTTGCCATGCTTGAAGTTTGTGATGTTCTTTTAGGACAACCATATATGTGGAAACGTCATGTTGTGTATGAGTCTAGACCTTGTAGTGTTATTATTACTTTGGGAAAGAAACTCTACAGGATACCAGAGACACTTCCCATTATTGCAGTGTCCCTCATCATATCTAAGCAGTGCAGGAAGGTAATCCCTAGAAAGGGAAATTCATCCTCTTCATGGTCCGTTCTGAAGGTGAATGAAATATCACAACAACATCCACCAACTCCACACAAAACCCCTATACACAACAAAAACAGGTGGATAAGATCATGGAAGAATACAAAGACATCTTCACCACACATGCCACGGTTCCAATACATTACCAGGTCAATCATTCTATTGATTTGATACATGGCATGCCTTTACCTAACAGGATAATATACGGGCATTCCCTAATGGAAAATGAAGAACTCAAATGCCAGATTCAATATTTAATCCAAAAGGGGCACATTTGACCTAGCTTATCACCTTTTGGGAGCCCAATTTTGTAGGTATAGAAGCAAGATGGGACATGGAAACTTTGTATTGACTACTGAGCTCTAAAGAATATGATCACAGTCAGTAATTGATATCCCATTCCCCAGATCGATGAGCTTCTTGACCAGCTCAAGGGTGCCAAATATTTAATCAAGATTGATTTGAAGTCTGGCTATGATCAAATGCCAATTGAATAGACCGATGTCTAGAAGACTTCCTTCAAATATCAGGAAGGCCTTTTTGAGTGGTTGGTCATGCCTTTTGGCTTGAATAATGCTCCAACAACCTTCATGGGATGATAGACGCTATTCTACATCCATTCACCAATTCTTTTGTGGTTGTATATCTAGATGATATCCTCATCTACAACAGAACATCGACAGAACATGTGCATCATATCCACTAGGTCCTCAACACCCTGCGACGATAAAAGTTTTATGCCAATATAGAGAAAATCTCATTTGGCATGGAGAGGTTTCAGTATCTAGATACATCATGGACGAACATGGTGTTCATGTGGATCCATCCAAGATCCAAGCTATTCATGATTGGTCGACCCCGACAAATCTCACAGATCTTCACAGCTTCCTAGGACTTGCCAAATTCTATCACATATTTGTGTTGGGATTCTCTAATATTGCTTGGTCCCTTATCTAGGTGACCAAAGGGGGATCTAAGGCCAAGTTTGTCTGGTCAAGGCCACATCAAAAATCATTTGAGGAGCTGATACAACGCTTATGTTCAACGCCCATCCTTACCTTACTAGATCTGCAACAACCTTTTGAGATTGAGACAGATGCTTCAGATTATGTTGTTGGTGCAGTCCTCACTCAACATGGCCATCTAGTGGCATATCATAGTGAGACACTTTCAGATACAGTCCAGAAGCACCCCACCTATGACAAGGAAATGTATTCCATTGTCCAAGCATGATGCCAATATAAGCATTACATCCTTGGAAAAGAAATGTTCATCCACACTTATCAAAAGCCCCTACAATTCATGCAAACCCAAGGAAATTTTTTGAATGACTGCCACCAGAAGTGGTGCACTTACTTGCAGCAATTCCACCTCAACATTAAATATAAGAAGGGTAGCACCAATCAAGTCGCTGATTGCCTCAGTCGACCTCCAGTAGTAGAACTGACCATGGTTCTCAACTTTTGTGGCCATGAGACCTATAGGTGGCCTCAACTATATAAAAATGATCCTAAGTTTGTTCCCATCTATCAAGCCCTATGTGCAGGCATATTATTAGTGGTAGACTTTCATCTCCAGGAAATATTTCTATGCCACCTGGGCCATCTTTGTGTTCCTTCAAGTGAGCGTGCGAATATGATTTGGGAAGCGCATTAGAGTCGAGTGGAAGAGCACTTCTTCATCAAAAAGATAATGGCCATATTGCAGAAGTATTTTTTATTGGCCCAATATCTGACAAGATGTTGGCCGATACATCAGATCCTGCACTGCTTGCACCATTGCGAAACCTTCCATTAAAAATAGGGGTTGTACACCCCTCTACCCACTCCTAATGGGCCATGGGAATCCATATCCATGGATTTCATGTCAAGACTACCTTCAACCAAGCATGGTAATGACTATGTGTTTTTGGTCGTGGATCGCTTCTATAAGATGGCCACTTTGATAGTTTGCAAGAAGAATATCTCTGCCGAAGCCATTGCTAAGCTCCTCTTTGAGCATGTTTGCGTTCATTTTACGCTGCCACAGACTATCATTTCATATTGGGATAGCAGGTTCCTAAGCACTTTCTAGTCCAGCCTATGGTTTGATGGATACCATGCTCACCAAATTGACTACCTTCCACCCCCAGACCGATGGACAAATAGACGTAGTCAACAGGATGATTGTGCATATTTTGAGAATGTACAATTCTAAATGTCACCGCGCATCGGATGAGAGTCTTCCTTATTTTTTACATAGCTATAACATATCCCTTCATAGCTTTACTGGCCACAACCCTTTTTAAATGTGCCTGGGGTTCCAAGGACTAGCCCTAATTGATGTAGCGTTGCTCACTGCATCCACATGGGAGGAATATTCCCATTCTCAAACCGAGGATGATAAGGCCACCATATTTGTTGAATGAATCCAACACATCCTTCAATAGGTCCATGACATTTTGGAAAAGGCACTAATACTAATTACAAGCAGTGACATGACCAACATCGGGTTCCACACAAGTTCGAGGTGGGTAATAAGGTTTGGTTGCATTTGCAGAAAGAGAGGCTCACAGAACCCCATCACAAGCTTAGTTCACTTTGATATAGGTCGTACACCATCACCAAGGAATTTGGTGATAATGCTTTCTAATTAAACATTCCTCCATTCCTAAGCTTGCACCCAGTATTAAATGTGGAGCTCTTTCGCCCATATTTTCCACCATTGTTGGACACCTTGGAGGTGGTAGTTAAATTGACACTTGTAGAGCTTAATCCCGAATACATGGAATGCAAAAATATTTATCATATCATGGACACATAGGTTAAGGGAACCCGCTAGCAGAAGATCCAACTATATTGGGTTGTGAAAGCAGGGTAAGTACTCCACCAAGGCAAGTGGCTCCAAAAGTCAAGTTCAACAGAAGTTTCCCCATTTGATGGGGGAACTAAATGCAATGGGTACCATTAATTCCTAAGGGGGAGTACTGATCTATATGGATATAGGTGGCCACCCACCTACTTCACTGGCTCAAAACCATTTTCCATTTTGGCAAATTTCTAGTAATTTTTCTATAGTTCTTCGGGTCCTGAACTTTCAGGGCCGTTTTGAGGTCCTTAACGATGTTTTTTTGGGTTTGCAGTGACTTAGATAATATCCATATGTTATTGTTTTGGGTCCATTTTGATTTTGTACTCCTCAGATAAATATTTCCAACGGTCTACTGAGCACCCCAAATGGAGATCGTATGCAAAAGTTACACTAGTACAATATGAGAGATAAGTGACAAAAAAAATGACCAAAATCCGCATATAAATGACCACTTTTGATTTGGCAATCACTGGTGGATAATTTCAGGTATCTTATCACGCGGAAAAAATGTGGTTATATTTAGTTTGTTCATTTATAGGTTCTCCCGTGGTCATTAATTTGGTCATATATTTGGTCATTAATTGTCACGATTAATGAACAAATTGTTCGGATATCCACATCATCTTTTTCAGGATCTTGCATGCAATAAGGGTTTGCATTCACTTTACATGTATCCCAGTCACCAGGTTGATGCCTCCAACACCTTATCCACCTTATTCTAGCACCCGAGAGCTTCTTACATCAGTTCATTAGCCCTCCTAGTCAGGAAGGCGCCCACTTCTCACCTACTGCCAGAGAAGGGCGCACTTCTTCACCTACCACTTCAGTTACACTCAGTTAGCTCTGATTCTCCCTGATTTGAGGCTATTTTCACTCCCGACTGACTGTTTCACTCCGTTGGACCTCTAGATTGACTAGATGACTTGTTCTAACTTTAGTTAGCCTCCCATGCGCCCTCCACTGAGCCCACTTCCCTATATCAGTGCTACACACTTTAGTTACACATGTTACACTTAGTTAGACTCAGATTGACACCTGGATGACTGGTTCTTGTGCATTGATGAACACCACTGATTGATGATGAGGACTCCTAGTTGGAGTCAAGCTACTCCATTCCATTATTCGAATGACCTCCTTAGTCAATTCGAATAGCTCAGTCATTGTTACTGTATTGTATTGTAATTATTCACCCTCATTTGGGATATTGAGCACTGATGCATGTTTTGCCCAGTTTTACACCATTTTTCTGAGTTTCATCTATTGTGATTGATTTACTTGTTCATTAGATCTGCTGTGACTAATTTTACATGGTATCAGAGCCATTGCAGGGACAAGATCTCTTTTCTATAAGTGTTTCTACAAGAATATTTGAGTGAATTTGCTAAAAAATTACAAAAAGTTTTGGCATGAAAGATCTCAAGGGCATTCGCTCCTATGCATGCAAAGCTTGAAAATACTTCCAATACCACTCCAGAAGCTTGAGTTTCCACATAAATCCTGGATCTGATACATTGGACCCATTCAACATTGCTTGATCTCCAATCCCAGGTGTGATGCAACTCTAAAAGGGTGGATTGTTCGACCTCATTGTTCTTGGTTTTATTGTGATTTGCAGGTTATTGTCTCCATCAATTGCATTCGCTACTTTTCCCTTGCAAGCTTTTCTACATCAGTGTGCACTCGCTCCTAGCAATGGAATACTCTTCTTCAAATCCTATCCTCGCCCCATTCAATTATTTTGATTGGAAAGATGATATGGAGATCATATTACGTTCAAAAGGTTACTATCGAGTCACTCTTGGTCTTGAATTGGAGCCAAACACCTTGTTAGATAGAACCAAACACTACAACAAGCTTGATGAAGCTTATGGTCTTCTTTGTCTCTCCATCTCCAAAGATCTTCACTTCCATCTCAGCGGATTGAAGACTCCAAAAGCTATATGGGAGCAACTTGAAACACTATTTGGCAAGCAGGACGAGCTTAGGGCTTTTCAATTAGAGAATAAATTGATTGCCCTTAGTCCTGAGAATTTCAAGACCATTAATGAATTCTTCACAAAATTCAAGAACTTGAACATGCAGTTGAAGAACAGTGGAGTTATCAAAGAGGAGAAGCAATTGATCCTCTCCATTCTCAGCAAGCTTGGTAAAGATTATTCAGTATTTGTCTCTACTTTCAATTCTGGTCGGCTAACTACCCTGAATTGGAAGATGCCTACCTTGAATGCCTTCATTGAGTCCGTCACAAAAGAGCATGATAAATTGATTCATATGGGGTCCATAAGCTCCAAATATTCATCCCTATATGTTTAAGGACCCAATATCTTGAATGGTAAAGGAAAGCAAAAGAAGGAGAAGCCCAAATTCAAACCTCACAAGCAAAGAGAGAAAGGCAAACAAACGGATGCACCATCCAGTTCGAAGTTCAAGCAAAAGGGAAAAGAAGGTAACCAAAAATCTAAATGTACTTATTGCAACCGTGGATTTCATCCCGAAAGTTCATGTATGAAGAAGACTATAGATCAAATGGCCCTCCTTTTGGAAAAGAACAACATAACTCTTCCTGATAGTGCAAGGAAGAAGGATAGGAATGATGATCATGAAAGAGGACAAGCACTCATGGCAATTGTTTCGAAGCCCACTACTCTCTTGATAGATTCGGGTGCATTGAATCATATGGCTGAAAATATTGATTCTTTTTCTTCATTCGATCCAAATAGCTCCATCCCCATCCATTTGGGAGATGACTCAACAATTTCTTGAAAGGGAAAATGTACGATTCATGTAGATCATGGAAGCTTTCGTAATGTTCTCTATGTGCCTTCCTTGGCTTCAAATCTTCTTTCTGTGTATCAAATGACACACACTGGTGAACCGAAGAAAGTTACATTCAACCCTAATACAATTGAAATTTATGATATCAAAAGTGGAAGACTCGTTGCAGTCGGAAAGGCGAACCACACTGCAAAATGCTATGAGTTTTCACACTTTATTCCGCTTGCAAAGCCCATTGCTCTTCACACACATGGTAATGAGGTTAGTAGGATTTGGCATGAAATATTTGGACATCTTAATTATAAGTATTTGCTGCTGTTATCAAACAATTCCATGGTAGATGGTCTTCCACAACTCCGTTCCTTGAAGGGAATATGCACTGGTTGCATTATTGGGAAGCACCCCGAGCACAGATTCGACCGCGGCAAAGCTAGCAGAGCTTCTACAGTTTTGGGGCTGATACATTCTGATATCAGTGGTTCGTTGCCCCATACATCATTAAATGGTTCAAGGTATGTTTTGACATTTATTGATGATTTTTCCCGCTTGACATGGGTATTTTTTCTCAAAAACAAGTCAGAAGTGCTGGGAAAATTCAAGGATTTTAAGGCTTCTGTTGAGACTGCCACTGAGAGCAAGATCAAAGCTCTTAGATATTATAATGGTGGATAATATATCAAGGCCAAGTTGCTGCAACTTTGTGCCCAAAGCGGAATTCAGATCCAACATACAGTTCCCTACACACCCCAGCAAAACGGTGTAGCGGAAAGGAAAAATCGGTCACTGAAAGAGATGGCTACATGCATGATTGAATCAAAAGGTTTGGCTGCAAATATTTGGGCTGAAGCAATCGATGTTGCTGCATACATACAGAACCATGTTCCACATTCATCCATGAAAGGTATGACTCCTTTCGAAGCATTCTTTGGTCACAAACCGGATGTGTCAAATTTGAGAGTTTTTGGCTCTACTGCATGGGCTAGAATTCCTTCCAAGAAGTGATGAGCTTTGGATCCACAAAGTATTGAGTGCACATTGATAGGATATGGGGAAGATTCAAAAGCATATAAACTCATGGATATCAGATCTAAAAATATATTCATAGAGCGCAGTGTGCAATTTGAAGAACCGCTTCAAGAATTGCAACTAGTCGAGGAAGAAACTGCTGTTTCACCGCTTTCACCAGAAGAAGATCCATGCAGCGATAATGAAGGTATGATTTCTGATATTTCTGATATTTTAGCAGCACATGATGATCATGACATATCAGGTTTGGAATTTGACCATTATGATCCTCCTCAGTTACCAAAGTGGGCCCAAAACACTCTTCAATCTGCTGGTTCGAACCTTGGAAATCCTGCTGATCCGAGACGAACAGGAGTAGACTTTCAAAGAGCAGGTATGGCTCTTTCTATTTCTGATCCATTACTTCTTGAGATTTGTTATTTGATGACTAATTCAGATCCCACATCATACTATTCTGCCCACCGAGATCCGAGATGGCAAAGTGCCATGGATGAAGAGTACAGTTCTCTTCAAAAGAACAATACATGGGAGCTAGTTTCTCTTTCACCTGGAAGAAAATTAGTGAAGTGTAAATGGGTCTACCACACGAAAGTTGCTGTTGATGGCTCTATCAGCAAATACAAAGCAAGGTTGGTGGAAAAAGGTTTCTCCCAAGTCCAAGGAGTGGACTACACTGAGACCTTTGCACTGGTTGCAAAGATGGATTCCATCCGCCTTGTTTGGCTATTTCCGCATCCAAGCACTAGGAAGTGCACCACATGGATGTGAAGAGTGCATTTCTACATGGAGACCTTGCTGAAGAGGTATATATGCAGTAGCCATAGGGCTACACATCAGATCCATCATTAGTTTGCAGATTGAAGAAATCTTTGTATGGGTTAAAACAAGCCCCAAGAGCTTGGTACGCAAAGATGGACTCCTTCCTTCTTTCTCAGAATTTTCAAAGATGCAAATTTGATCCGAATGTGTATCTTCAGTGAATTAAAGGTAATTTGTTGGTTATTGTACTTTATGTTGATGATCTTCTCATTACTAGTAACACTCTTACTTCAATAAACAAGCTAAAAACTGCATTAAATCTAGCTTTTGACATGAGCGATTTGGGCTTGCTGAGTCACTTTTTGGGCTTGGAGATAGCTCAAAATTTTGATGGGATCACTATATCTCAGCAAAAATATGCTTCCGATCTGTTATTGAAGTTTAATATGGCTGAATGTAAGGTAGCCCCATTCCCATTCCTCTTAGGAATCAGTCTTGAGGAGGGAGATTCTACACCGCTTGCAGATTGCAGTATGTATGGACAGTTGATTGGTTCACTACTTTATTTGACACACTCAAGGCCTGATATTTCATATGCTGTGAGTGCCATGTCAAGGTATATGCAGTAGCCCCATGAGCTTCATTGGAGAGCAGCCAAGCGGATTTTACAGTATGTGCAAGGTACAAAACATTTTGGCATACATTATGCTGCAGATTCTGAGCTTGATTTCATTGGTTTTACTGATTCAGATTGGGCAGGTGATAGCATTGATCGGAATTCAACTTCCGGTTATGTTTTCATGATTGGTCATGGTTCTATTTGCTGGTCCAGCAAAAAGCAGGTAGCCATTGCACTTTCTTCAGGAGAGGTGGAGTATCGAGGGGCAGTCAATGCTTGCATTCAGGAAGTTTGGTTGCAGGGTATTCTTTCCGAGTTTGGTTTTGGTGGCACTACTTTGACTGTCCTATTTTGTGACAATCAAAGTGCTATCAAGATCTCCACAGATCCAATTCAGCAGCAGAGGACCAAACACATTGAGATTCATATGCATTACATTCGACAGTTGGTGCATGATCGCACCATCATTCTGCAATATTGCCCTACTGATGAGCAAATTGCAGACATATTCACCAAGAGCTTCAGTGAGAAGAAGTTCTCTTACCTCCGTTCACTGTTGGGGGTGAGTTCCATCATGGTGGAGACAGATTGATCCATTATTATGCTTTAGCTTGAGGGGGGGCTTTCTTCCCACTGGGTTTTCCCTCTTTCCTCACTTAGTTTATTTTCAGCATTTTTTGGATTATTGTATTGGGGTGACCTTTGGTCTTAGTTACCAGGGCCCCACATTATTTTTTGCACATCATAGTCTAGCTTGAGGGGGGGTGTTCGGATATCCACATCATCTTTTTCAGGATCTTGCATGCAATTAGGGTTTGCATGCAAATTCTAGGGTTTGCATGCACTTTGCATGCATCCCAGTCACCAGGTTGATGCCTCTAACACCTTAGCCACCTTATTCTAGCACCCGGGAGCTTCTTACATTAGTTCATTAGCCCTCCTAGTCAGGAAGGCACCCACTTCTCACCTACTACCAGAGAAGGGCGCACTTCTTCACCTACCACTGCAGTTCCACTTCAGTTACACTCAGTTAGCTCCGATTCTCCTTGATTTGAGGCTATTTTCACTCCCGACTGACTATTTCACTCCGTTGGACCTCCAGATTGACTAGATGACTTGTTCTGACTTCAGTTAGCCTCCCATGCGCCCTCCACTGAGCCCACTTCCCTATATCAGTGCTACACACTTCAGTTACACATGTTACACTCAGTTAGAATCAGATTGACACTTGGATGACTGGTTCTTGTGCATTGATGACCACCACTGATTGATGATGAGGACTCCTAGTTGGAGTCAAGCTACTCCATTCAGTGATTTGAATGACCTCCTTAGTCAATTCGAATAGCTCAGTCATTGTTACTGTATTGTATTGTAATTATTCACCATCATTTGGGATATTGAGCACTGATGCATGTTTTGCGCAGTTTTACACCACTTTTTTGAGTTTCATCTATTGTGATTGATTTACTTGTTCATTAGATCTGCTGTGACTAATTTTACACAAATATATGACCAAATTAGTGACAAAAAATATGGCCAAATTAATGACCACAGAGAGGCTATAATTGACCAAACTAAAAACGACCACATTTTTTTTCACGTGATAAGAGACTGGAAATTAGCCACCAAAACTGTCATTTGGTCATTTATATGCGAATTTTGGTCATTTTTTTGGTCGCTTATCTCTCATTTTTTGGTCACTAATTTAGTCTTTTTTAGCCATTTTATATGTAGATATTCACTAATTTATGTAGAGAGGATATGGAGGAATCAAACCACCAATCTCCTACCTGTAAGGTAGGTGCTCTTCCATTGAGCTAGTACCCTTGAAGTCTTGTAATGTATTAAGAACCATGACATAGATTTCTAGAAGCATTGCAATTGAATCTTGCCTCCAAATCTGAATTTTATCTTAAATGTTTTTTGAATAGTCTATAATAGTTGAGCCATCTTCCTCAACATCTTGATTAAATCCAATCACGTAATTATTTGCAACTAATTCAAGGAGAACTGAGAAACATTTTAAAGTTTCCTTCATTTTACTCAATTGTTTCTCAATAAGTGCATTTTTCTATTATATTCATTATGCACACTGAGTTTTGATTACTTTGGTGCTCCACACATGATTTCTTTAAATTGATATATTCAACAACATACCCCCAATAGAAAGCACAAAATGTTGTCAGTATGTAAATTTTAAAACTCAAATTAGAACTAGAATCTAGACAATAGTATAACAAAAATCACACACATAAAGTTGAATTAGAACACACCCACAAACAAAGAAAATATATGCAATGATAGATAGGTTAGCTGGGCAGATGGAGGATGAAGTAGGCTATTCAGATTTGGAAGGTAACATAGTGGTTGCAACAGATAGATCACATGGTTATATGTATTTGTATGTCTGTAAGTATCTTTAAATAGGTATGCATATGTATGTGTGTAAGTATCTTTAGATAGATAGAAAATAAATACAACATACTTCTCATCAAGTGCATTAAGAAAAAAATCCAGTTGCTATGAAAGGAGGAATTCAACGAGTCTAAAAGTTGTATAATTGATATGATACATACCTGTATCCTCTAGGGTAAGAGTATGGTGGAGGATGGATGGGAGAATTTTGATGTGGACCCATAACTTGTTCTTGTTCAAGTATGTTATCAAACTCTAGTTCATAAAAGATATTTCTCATAGCATGTGGTTCTCATCTTTCCAAAGGCACGAGTCAAGGGTTTTACTTCTTCATACACACGAGTCAATCATGCAGTCCCAGCATTCCTTCGTTTCATAGGAGAGATAGCATATTCAACATCTGATCCTGACTCTACCGTAGAAGTATCACGGTCACCATGCCTAACCTGCTATATTGAAAAAGGAATGATTTTCCGGAACACAATCTGGAGAAAATGCTCAACTATAATAATGGAAGTGACTAGTAACACCAAAACATCCACTAAAAGAAAAACAACATTGGAAATAGATATTCCACCTTCATAGAGTATGGTTACCATAAGATATCGGTTTCCCTTCATCAACTGTTACTGTCACAATTTGTTTTTCAAATATCGCCTCCCCTTTAAGAACCAACTACAAATGTGAGATGTAAGTGAACACTGTCCACAATCAAATTGTAATCCACAATTAACTAGAAAAATTTACTTGTGGATGTAGTTTCCATTTTTAAGAAATTTGGATAAATTGGAAAAGTTGCACTTTTGGGCCAATTCGACCCTTAGACTAGTATTGACTCAACTGCTTCCAAATGGTTTTGAATTGGGTCTGAATTATTTTGGAAGGTATTCAGACATATAAATGAGTCTTATGGATTCTTGGATACTCTTAAAACAATTATGCAACATTTATTTATAATTAGGAAAAAATAGGGAACTTTACTAGTCAAAATCGAGGTTCAAAACCCCCAACGGTAGGGGACAAAGATGGCTTCCCAAACACTGTAATACCTCCCCAAATTTCAGAATAGAGACATGGTACTAATAAATTACTTCAATCAGCTTCCCAATGCACCATCAATTAGTTTCTATAGGCTTCTTCACTTCCATAAATCAGGTGTTTGTATACTAGCTTTAACATAGGGGGAAATGATAGTAAATCTTCACAAATGGTTATGAAACTTAAGAATATTTCTCCCAATTCTTCTCTAATGAATATGAAACTTCTTCAACATATTAATTGTACTCCATGCAACAATAATATATCATATTTTTACTAAACTATTCGAATTTGATACCACTTCAAGTGCAAAAAACAAGGTATTGGGGAAATGACACCATTTATTCATAGTTTAGCATTTATACATGAAATCTATTGGATTTTCGATCTGAAAGTCTTCTAAGAAGTAAATACAGAGTATATATATCATATTATAAATATATGTGGCATCAAGGACTATCCCAAAGAGATCATCACCTCACCAAGTGCGCCTCTCCTCAAGGAGCAAGAATATGACAAGAAATGGAAGAATGGTTGTAGAAGCAAGATAAAGGAGATGTGATCACAAGATTCCATGTAGATTCAACCTGCAACAAATGACTCCATTTTAGCTCCAAATTAAAGTTCTGAATGACCTCTCCAATTTCCAGTTAGGATGGGAATATTTCACCCTTGAAATTGGTGCTAAGGCAAGTAGAATAACACTCTACTAGCTCTCTTCTCCAAATGAAAAATGTAAAATGATCAAAAGATACTCTCCTTGTTTTTTCTTGACTTTATAAACTTTCAAATACCTCCTTAGCTCGAATTCCATCCATGAGATTCATGCCAACTCAAATTAGGAAGAGATTCCAATGTATGCCACTTGTCCCTCCAATTGTAGCCTCTTCCTTCACTTAATTCGAATAGGTGTCTCTTTGGCTGCCCTAACTCCCTTGTGCACCTTCTTGGAGGCTATTTTTATCCCTAACATGTCATGTGTCATATTTCATCCATAAGGTCTGATTTTTTCATAAGTGACATAGGCATCTTCATCATTGGTGTCAAAGAAGCTAGGGAATCTATCCCAAGTGTCCCACTAGCTCCAAAATGCCTCTTCCTCTTCCATGAGAGTTACTCTTCCTCTATATTTATACCTCATTGAGGCATGCCAAGTATTATTCCCTTCCAAATCCCCCAAGAATAAAGGACTCCACCTTGGATTCGAATGGGTGAGAGTGGAATGCCATGTGGCATGGGGAATCTAGCTTCGTGTGGGTTCCACACCACCAATGTGTCTCCATGACCAAGTGCCATCTTATTTTCTCATCATAAATATTTATTTATCCCCATTTAATATATTTATGTCCCCGGATGCGGGTGACATCACCGCACATCCCTCGGCTGCTGTGAGCAAGGAGAGGCCACCACCTCACCCCCTCGTACATGACAACACCTCAAGCATGCAGGACCAGAACCTTCAGGTGAATGACGGCAGACACCTGGCACACATCAACGGTGAATGATGCAGCCACATGGAACCATGTCGACGCGGAAATTGGGATGACGGCTTGAATTTAAACCTGGAGGACGAGGGAGTTATTATTGCTCTACCTCACTCGCGCCTAGTTTGATGTCTCCCTTGGTTTATATGGACGCAGCTACGATGATAGATCTTTGGCTCTTTGCTGCATTTCCTCCCTGGGATTTAGCGAACTTCAAGGTAATTACAGACATCCCCTCTGTCATTGCTCTTCATTTCTCTGTCATGACAAACCGCACAAGGGGCATCTCTCGTTGCGGGAGTGGGAGTGGGAGTGGCCATAAGACCAACAATCGTCGGCCGAAGGTGGCCATGGACTGGTCTGTGATGGATGGATATGCCGACCGTATATTAGCGAGAACACGTAATCTCATACATGGGTGGGAATCTTGCAGAGTAGCGGAACTCCTTGCTGCAGGTAGTAATGGCGGTGCCATTAACCATTACTGGTTGCTCAAAAACATGATGAGCACACTCGTAGAAGAAATAGAGGCCAACTGGAAAGCCAATTCCAACATCGTCCGCAGCATCAAAGCAAGCTTGAAGGAAGCTATAGAACATTCCAACACCCTAGAGGCTAGCATGACCTGGGAGGTCTTCTCCATTGGAAACAACTCAGAACCTGAAAAACAGAAAGGCAAAAATACAGACGAGGCTGCTACAGGTTTAGAAAACAAGAAATCGCCAGGAAAGAAGAACAAAGGCTTGGCTCTGGGACCCATCATCAACCAGGATGGAACGCACACTCCAGGTTCTCCCTCTCTGCCCCCACCAGGGATTTTCGAAGATTTCTATGTGGCCTGCCCAATCATTGAGGAAGACCCAGCGAAACCACCGGTAGAATGAAACCTGGGCGGCCACTGCTCCAGGTTACCTCTGTGACTATCAACTATTTTGTTTCTATTTCTTGCATAGTCTTTTTTTCAGTACAGTTAGACTCAATAGATTTTCATTTTTGAACAAAGTCCCTATTTTTTTAAGGGCAGACCACACTCCAGAGGTCTTAATTCTGTATTATGTCAGTCATTACATCAGTCACTATAGTATTTTTGAGTAATTGGGATGGTGGCTTCAGCACATGAGGCCTCCCCAATATGCAAAAATCCTCTCGGCTCTAGATGTATATTCAGTTTCTGTTAATTAAATTTCTGCTCTGCAACTTACAAAAAAAAAAAATATATATATTTATGTCAAGATAAAGTCCATTTGGGGTTTATTAGTTCCCTTATTCCAAATCTAATGTTTCCACCCCAACCTAGGAAACTAGTAGATTGGTGAAATTTTCCCTTCTTGAGATTTATTTGAATGGGGACATTACAGTGGACTTGAGCATCAATCTGAGTAGCCCAATGCTATATGGACAACTAAAAAAAGTAGAAACCAATTATAATAATGTATCAAAGAAGCAACCAACCTTCATTATAGCTGGATCCTTCCAAGGTCCTTTATTAGACCTAAGACACCCTCCTCCATTAGCACAGTTACATGTACCACCCAAAAATTCAGGTAGTTCACTGTTTGTGAAGAAGGAAACAAATTACAAACTATACCTCATCCCTCAAGTGAGACAAGTTCAGTTAAATCGCCATAAAGACTGAATACCTTACATCAATGACCTCCAAAAGCTTGCTTTGGTATTTATGCCATAGTACCTACACATGTAGTAATTGAGTTTAAATCAAGCAAGAGTGAAATTAAGTGATAGGAAAAGGCATATAAAAGTAACTTCATCCCACATACATGTATATTATCACTTCTGTTTGGATCAAGGAACTTCTTTACAGTAATCCAAAATATTTTGAAACCCAGACCACTATTGATGATGAACATTCGATGAAAGGTATGCATGAAATAACTTGCGTGTTTGGTCAAATGGACCATGGACCATGTTGAAGAATATGAAAATACATTTCCCCAAATCAAATCCTACTAAGAAAAATGTTTCTAATTACATGAGTTTCATTCCATCTCTACAAAAGCATACCTCGGGATAGTTGTCCCCATCAATTTTTTGTATACACACAACTAGATCCTGTGCAACCTTGCTAAAATTATTCATGCCCTGTACTTTGCAATTTATATATAATTTCTGCTGGCCATTTTTTCATAATGCTCATATTCAGCTAGCAGTGACACTTACAAAAACATAATTGGTTTTCACCATCATTCTTCCAGAATGTGAAACAATGTCATTCTCAAATATCCCAAGACTACAAAGCATTCCCAGACCCTATAGAATTCAGTAAGCACAAAACCTTTCCATTGATTCATTTTAACTATTAAGCAACTAAAAATGTTTGTTATCTTAGAGCCCCATGTACCCGCATAAAATTCTCAATTCCCACAAGTTTTAGTCAAAATGGAGCAATACCGTGCTTTAATGAACATCATTGCAGAAGTGGTCCAGTAGGTAAAAGCCAAGAAGACTCATAAACAGTTTCCAAGAGAAAATTAATTTCCTACACTTTGATTGCACTTGGTGGTGTTGATCTCCCACAGATTGAAACAATTTCTTCATAGACCTAAAATAGTAAAACAAATTCTCAAGTCAAAAAGACATGAAGCCAAAAGAAAAGGAAAAAACACTTTTATTTTGCACTCTTGAAACGCGAATATATGAGAAAGGGGAGAGGGATAACATGGTCAAATACAAATCAAGCATTATATTTTCAAAACCATCTTAGTCTACTTAAATTACGCATCCCCCTAGATTTATACAAAGAACAAATGAAAGAGAAATTGAATGAAATATTGAAACAAGAAGGATTCAATAGCATCTATTAATTGAGAAACCCTGCAATAACATGACATAAAACATTTTAGGCAAAAATATGATAGTCAATCCACTTCCAACACTGACTACATTCAATTTTATTATTTTCTTGACTTGTATGATTTTCACATCAACACAGGCTAGTTCAATATTTCCACAACTAACAATTCAAATGAATTTAATTTCAATAACGTTCTTGAATTAAATTCACACACTTTATCTTCATAGAGAGTTATGTTACTACTTTATGCTAGCTAGGTATTTGGATTCTAAATCTATGTGTGTAGTACCCTAGACCATGTTTGTTATCGATTTCCTAGAAATCTACATTGGAACATGCTTGATTGCAGTGTAAGTGTTCAGAACGTGAGATTTTCAATTCTACACCCATTTATTTTCACAAAACGCTAATCTAGTCCAACTCTGAAGGGCACACAAAAAGAACTAAACTATCTAGACATGCACATGTGATGATAAATTTGTTTTTCATTTCAAGCTCATGAGGCTAAGCTTATGCTAAAATACTGATAAAAATACATGTATAAAATATCTAAAACTAAAACCAAGCCACTCTTGATGCAAACAACGAAATTAAGACTTTCTGTAAAGTCAAATATTCTTACAACTTTGCATTAAAGTAACATCTGCAGAAAAAATGCAACCTGCACATGCAACGAGGTAGTCCTAGTTTAAATCAACTTTGTAAATGAATTAGAATAAGGTACTTCAAATGCAATGTGTTATGGAAATCAAAATGGTGGTCTCATTAGTAACTCAACCACAAAACAACATGGAACATATCTCACTCATATATTATCTTCATTCATATAAGAGAGCAAAAATGCATACTTGAACATAAACGAACAAGGACTGAAATAAAGTTCTTACCTTGGCTTGAATTTTTGGATGTTGTGCAAGTCTTGTGAGCACACCACTTATTATTCCCGATGTTTCTAGGAAACCATGAAACAACATACCCATGACATTGCCATGAATTTCCTTTGCTAAATTGAAATTACCTGAAGAATCTGGTGGAGATAGAATTCCAGATATCAAATAATCAACAAGCTCTCTACTCGTCCTTTCATATTCAGCCACAATCCCAGCAGCAACATTTCCAGGAAATATCTTTTGACATGATATCCTTACATTATAATGTTGCTTCTTGCTCTCCTGAATCAGTTGCTCAATTAAGCCTTGCAGCCTTGCACATATGGCTTTTTACCTTTGAAATCTTTTATTACATAATGGAAAAACACTGTAGGTTTCCTAGAAGCAAGTCTCCTTTGCAATCATCCTTAGTTGTTCTTCAAACTCTCTAGTGGCAGGCAAGACAAGAAACCTATATACAAAAAGAGTAGCTCCAAGAATTGAAAAATGCATGTGCTAGGAAGCCGATTCAAGTTAATGTATTTGAAGTTTGAGTTGTTCTCACAAATTCTATTATTAGTCTAAAAAAATACATTACAAAATAAAACCATAAAAAGCAAGTCAAAAATCAAGCCAATGAGTCTTAGCTTTAAGTATACTAGATGCTCGGTTTTACTCCATTAAATTTTGAAATTCATCACAGTTCTTACACTCCATGTTAAATTTAAGGCTTGAACTGAAACATGTTAGCTTTAAAAAAAATTAACTAGTTTCATTCATAAATAACAATTCATAGCATAAACTGAAACTTAAACTGAAGCATGAAAAATATAGCATAATAAAACATAAGCTACTAATTACAAAAACAAAATCTTTTTCCAACAAAGCCTTCCTTCCGGTGTATACTCAAATCAAGCTTCAAGATAAGATATCAACCCTCATGGCAAATCAATCATGGGACAACATCACATACAAGAGAGAGTGATTGTAGAGAAGGACATATGGTTACTGCAGAAGGAACGACTACTTCAGAGGAGGACGACCGGAGAAAGATCAATCCCTAGCCATCAACAAACCCCATCAAGAGACTCAACAAGTCCTATGGACTTGATCTCTAAGGAACTCTAGGTATTTAGGAAAAACCATAGCTAGATAAACCCCTTGAAACACAAATAGACCCGTAGCATAAAATTGAAGACTAGATCACATGTGAGAAGGAAAAGAATCATCCCACAGTCACATAACCTACAAACAAGAACACTAAGGTATGGATAGAATCGCTGGAAGGAGGAGAATCCAAAATAAGTGAACACTCAAGATGGAATGACCTGCAAACCCAAAACATTCACCCCACACAAGTACATAGTAAAACCCCATATCAGTGCATTAAGTGCAGAGTAGAATATCTCATAAAAAAATCTATCAAGTGAAGGCTAGGGTGCTCTTTTACAACTTGACAATGGCTTTCTAGAAGGCCCCCCTCCTAATTTATCATTGACCCCTTAGGAACCTTTCCCTTTACTAGACACTACAACTTAAGGATAGGATGACACAACAAAAAGACAAATCGTTAGGGGATTATAGGGGGGAGTTGTCTAAAACCTCAACGATTTGGACCAAACGACCATTTTTCAATGGAATCCGACATTTTGTATTTTGCAAAATCTGTATTTAGAAAATTTTCCATCGCCATTTTGATGGTAAAAATGGATTCAACACCCTAAAAAATCCATGGGCACCCACAAAATTCATAGATTGACAGCTGTAACATGGTTTTTGAAAATTTTCAATAAGATTTTTCCAAAATCCTGTTGAGTAAACATGTATATTCCGTCCCAAATCGTCGAATTTTTAGACTACGGTCTTCTAGGGAGGGCATTGCACAAATAACACATCGTTTTCCTTTCTTGAAGGTTAGGAAGGCTACAAAAGTCACAACAAGTCATCACAAAGAGGGGCGCACAAGTTCTATAACTCTCTCTATATGTATGTGGTCCATATGAATAATCAAGGAGCAAGTCATCAATGTAAACATATTGGAAGGCTTTGTCATAAGTGCTTGGGAATTTTTCCATAGCACTATACCGCTTGTTCCCAGACCACGAACCCCAGGAGTGAGCTGGGGGCCCTAGATCACTGCTGGGGTATTTGCATAATAGCTTTAACATCAGAAATATTATCAATGGTAAGTGATAACACCTCCTTAAATAACTGATATTATATAAAATTTAAATACCCTGAATTAGGATACATTTCCACACATTTTTTTCATGCATAATAAGGCCTTAAGAGCCATAGAAAAGGCCTTAAGAGCCATAGAAAACTCAAATGAAATTTGTCAAGAAACAGTAAATTGCAAGCTCACAAATAAAAAAACCCTCATATTTTCCTTTTCAATAATGAGACCTGCAACCCATAAATGAACTTTTCCAAATATATTCCAACATATGTTTAGAAAAATCTAGATGTAATGTATTGTCTAATACAGAATACAATGACAGGATACCTCTCAACAAGAGGCCTTAGGAGCATGATTTGTCCCAAAATAGATTAGAACGTAAATAACAACTCAAATTTCAATCTAAAAAATAAAACTAAAGCAAAAAAAAGGTATGAAAAAACTAAAAGCAACTGACTCATAAAACATGATCATCTAGATCGATGATTTTCCCAAAAACTTACTCGTCCACTGAATGAAACTCATTTATGTCTCTTTCAAATGTTCACATCCATCAACTTTATCTTCATAGGAAAGGGGGATGTTACTTGTGACATGAATGACATTTACGTTGTCATATTCTAGATGGCACTCCATGGATCATAGTAAGTGACTAAATTCGTCCAGTGCCGGCAATAGCACCATCATATGGATCTAGTATGTTAACTTTATCACCTATCTGAAATTCTTCATGTTCATCTAGATTTAATCGGCATTGTAAAAAAAAAGTATACATAAATATAAGAAAAAAAATTACAATTAAAATCCAAAAACATGCATAATTATTGATATAACAAAATTAAATGCACTCACTGAGTCAATATTTGATATATGTCTAGCATGAGTTGGCACTGATTGAAAATGATGAGGCGCATCAATGTTGGGAGATTTTCAACTTTCTGAGACTGCAATTTTTCCTTTAATTATATCTTGCATGTGATTACATCATGCACAAATCAAATATATCATTATAACGACACAAAAATATAGTAGAAAAATATTAAATATAGCATTAAAACACTAAAAAGAAGACCTAAACCAATTAAATCAGATTATGAAATAAAGTGAACAAATGTTCACAGGGGAATGATAATTAGCTTACCTCATCTCAATCACTACGACATCCATTATTTTTCCATGAAGCGACGATAGGTTGAATGGAGGAGGCTATGGTTGACACTGTCTTTGTCAATGCATTTATGCATTCCATTACATGTTTATAATTCTCACTATTGTTTTGAACAGTACATGTGGTTTGGATTTTCTCAACTTCATTAGATGGCAGTGATCTTCCAATTGGATTTCTTGATATGTGCTCATGTTTAGAATTGTCTAAATCTTCCATTATTATATGGTCAACCATTTCACTCAGATCCAGTTCTGATCCATTATCTCCATGAACCTACAAATCATTATCAACACATAATTAGTTGGATATAAATACGAATCAAAATTCAATATAACACAATGTACTTATAAATATACTTACAAAAATTCCATACATAATGTATTCAACAAAAAATACATATACTTACAAACATGTTTTGATGGCTTGCCACCCACCACGACCCAAAATAAATTGATCCTTCACATTATCTCTTGCTTTCTTCCCTTTTGTGCTATTTTGGAAATACTCTTCAACATGCATACTTTCCTTCAAATCTCCCCACTGTCTTGGATTCATGTTTGTATCCCTATCTTTTCCATCCAATATGGATTTTCTGCATTTATGCCTAAAATTATTAATCAATTTTCTCATTCTGGTCTTGTAATATTTGGTGGTAATCCTTCCACCAATAGTCTCAATGACGCTATCCATTTGTCGAATCACTTGATCCACATTTATTTCATCTTGATCTGCAAAAATAACTTTGGTGACATCCAAATGAGACCTTACTCTCGCTCCCAACTCTGAGGCCCACCTTGAAGCATTTGGTCCAACAGGTTCACCATCTTTTACCTCAACCAAATAATCCTTTTTCCCTTCTGGTTTCCTTACTTTGGCTTGTGTTTCTATGGACCTATACATGCCTTGACTAAATCTTCATTTTTTATGAAAGCTGATATATCTTCATTCGAATCAAGATTGGGTGATGTCGAACGAGCACTCATATTTTTGGCCACGACAGGTGTTTTGTATTTGGCAGCTAAAGGCCTAATTAGTTCAATCAAATCAAGATTGGGTGATTCTGAATGAGCACTCATATTTGTTGACACAACATGTGTTTTTTCTTTGGCAGCTGAAGGCCTAATTGGTTCCTTGTTGGCCACATTATAATTAGGTGTGGCAATAGATATCTCACAAATTTTCTCAGATGTGCCTTCGAATCTTTGTTTTAATTTTAAATGAAGGTCTCGCATACTTGATTCTGATCCAGAATGTACAAAATATTCATCAATATCAGCTTGGACATGATCATCATCATGTGATATATCAGGAAGCGGATCAATAGTATTGTCAGCATCTTCTCCATGTACTGATCCACCAAGGCGCAGGCTTCTGTGAGCTAGAGGAAATGTTCCTTTGCTTCCCTTTTGTTTTTTTCTCATTTTGTGTAGAATCGACCTTTACCCTATAAAATAAACAACTTATTAAATTAGAATCGAAAGCATAGATGGCCCACATCATCAAATAGATTATTTACAAATATCATAAAATATCCATAGAATGGAAAAATACGAGCAATAAATACTTACTGATTTGCCAAACCATGAGTCTGCAACGATGTGCCTTTCCTTTGCTTTTGGTTCTGCTCTTTTTCTCTAGAAGCCAAATTTTCCCTATAAAACGAAAAAACTTATCAAATGAGAATCAAAAGCATATATAGGCTACGTCATGAAATAGATTATAAACAACTTTCATGAAAGAAGCATAGAAGTGAAAAGGTACAAGGAATAACTACTTACTTATTTCCCGAACCAAGAGATGACATATATTCTTTATTTCTTGCAATCTGTTCTTTACAAACACGCTCATATTCTACAACATTTTCATCATTGTTTTGGCCACTTTTACCTTTCAGCCCCGTATTCTTCATAACCTTTATGTCCAACATATCTCATAGAAAACGTCATTAGTACATGGACCCAACGTTCAGATCAATGAAACAAGGTGCTATAATGACACCAAAGGACCATACATATATACTGGCCCTTCTGAGGAATCCATATCATAAATCCTATTAGTCTGCCTCCCTTATTCAGTCTAGAATGCCACAAGATTCGTGCAAGATTCATGCTTCATGCAATTGTATCTCCCCAAATGGGGAATACTTAACCAATGCTCCATCTATATTCCCAACCCATATAAAATCAAAATTACATCATAGTTATGCATATATAAAAAACCTAGTACATCTTCATAGTCATAACTTCAAAATAAAACACTTTAAGTCAAATCTAACTATATTCTAATAAAAACAAGGATGATCAACATCACCCCCATCAGCATTACCTTGTACCCCCATGATCAACATTGCCCTTTACTTTTCCAATTAACATATTGTTGTGCCATCTGATCACCAATTCCCCCACAGATGTAGTCCAATATTGCATCAATAAGACAAACCAATTCAAAGCAAAAATATTGCTTCTCTTGACACAAATAAGTACCCTACATTTGACCATTTCTGGTGAACTAATTGTGGATAATAAGACATTTGGTGTTCCTGAAGCACAATTAATGCATCTAGGTAGTACCCTTATGATCAATGATAAAAGGATGGAAGAAAACTATGATGCTATAATTTCAGATAATGAACTTGTTTTACTTCTCCCTATTACACTAATTTACCTCTGTTCAGAGTCGAGATAAACAATAGTGTCATTTTTGGAGTTATCGAAAAAATATCACATCTCACTATTTTAAAATAATTTGGAAATGATTCTTGAAGTGGGATGAGTATGTCTACCGTCAAATCTTTGAAATTGTACAGTGTGATGAAAGGAGATGTGAGACCACATAATATTTTGCATTCTTTCATCTTTTGTTAACATTGATACTCAAAAAGATCCATTTATAGCATTTCTTAGACATAATTTGATAGTAAGGAACATAAGGAATTCATATTTGAAACATTCCACAATACCGAAAACAAATATTTGGCTAATCCTATGGCCAAAACAATAAAATCCATACAAAACTTAGTACATAGTTTAGTACAACCATTGGCTAATACCATGACAAAAACAATAAAATACAATTTGCATAATGAAAATTTGATTCCATAAATTTAAGGTGAAAAATCATCATCGTCATGATTTGCATTGCCATCAAGATCACAATCGTGCTCACTTGTGTATGCATATTCTTCATTATCTCCATTGTCCTCATACAATATATTTTCCTAACCATGTGTCACATTCTCTATCTCGGTATCTTCATTGGGAATCAAAGTTTCTTCTTCAAATATACTACTATATTGTCATCTTCAACTTCTTTTTCCAATATTTCTTGTAAACTAGTACATTGCTCATCAACCATGATATCAAGATATTCCATGAATTTCCTTCTGGAATGAGACTCTACTTGAATGGTGTACGACCATCCTGGGCTTGTTAGATCACCGATTAGAAGTGACTGGGTAATTTGAAGAGGGGAAACATATGACTCACCTGTCTTTGATAACATTTGGCGTGTATTTGCACGCACAAATCCATACTCATCACATTGTATTGTAGCTGCTTTGATCCAATTACATTTTAATAATATGGGACTAGTCTCACCATAATCAACTTGAATAATTTCCTGTATGAATCCAACATACAGTTTCTTTTCAGTGTCGCGATGAAATTCAACAATAACAATACAATCACAATTTTCCTTTCCTGTGTCCTTTTCTTCCACTCTTAAATGACTACCATAGGCCCACATCCCACTGAAAGAAGTAGTTGATATATTTGGAGGTCGTGAAAGCTCAATTACCTCGATCGTTATATCTTGACCTTCTTGTTTTGCATCACTAATTGCATCAACAATCCAATCATCAAGTTTTGGAAAAGAACCAACTCCAATATTCAAGTCCTTAAGTGTACACTTTCGAGATGGACGCATCCCTGTTCAAATCTCTTCTTCATATTTTCTACATAGAATATGAAAATACAAGATAGTAAGAATGATAATAATATAACTATTAAATTAAATTAAATAAATAAATTATCGTGTAAATAATATTTCACCTGCACCACATACCAAATGAGGATGTGTTTTGAAGAACATGGGCATGTATCACAGTTCTTTCCTCGGTTGATAGCTTGAAGCGACGTCCATTTCCTTCTAATAATTCACCTTCAACTCTCTCCTCTTCGTCATCATCACATACACGTCGATTGCCATTATTAAAATCCTTCATATATTCTATGCAAAATCCTATGGCCTCCTGCATTGCATATCCCTCACACATGATGCCTTCTGGTTTTTCCTTGTTACAAACAAACGTTTTTAGAACCTTCATATATCGTTCTATAGGATACATCCATCACGTTCTAATCAGGCCACAATGCTCTAGTTCATGTTCTAGATGTATAATAAGATGCATAGAAATATTGAATATTGTTGGTGCAAATTCCCGTTCCAATAAGCAAAGGACTTCAACAATCTCTTCCCTCAAATTATCAAAGTTTGAAGGATCTAACACATGCATACTCATTCTCTTCAATATTAGGCCCAACCTTATAATTGTCAATCTTGGCCCCTTTTCCAAACTTGATATGATCGCAATAGGTAAAATAACCTCGATTATGACATGATAGTCATGGGTTTTGAGGCTTTTTAAGCCATTAATTTAATTTTTCCTTCTAACATTACTACTCACATATCCATTAGGAAAGCAAGTCTGAGATATCGACGTTAAGAACTATGCACATTGTTCCTTTGTTGACACACAAGGGCTAATAGGTTTTCTATAATTTCCATCACCATATTTTTTAACCCAAATATTTCAACGAATCTTTAGTTCTTGAAGGTCTAGGTGAGATGAAACTGTATCATATGCACCAAAAAGAGTTTCTATAATAGAAAAAGCTATGTTTTTCTCAGTATGCATAAATTCAACAGTATGCCTAATGGTTATATGCTTAAAGTATGGCAGCTTATAGAGTATGCACAATCATTTTACACCACTTTCATTGAGTGAAGCATTTTTACTACCAAGAATGCCACCATTTTCAATAAACTGCATTCTTTTTTCTGCATTCTGAATAATGTAATCACTTGTTATTGCCAATGGCGCTTCACGATTCTCTTCCTTTCCATTGAATCGTGACTTTTTTCGACGATATGGATGCTTCATTTTAAGGTAAGCACGATGTCCACAATAAATACACTTACGCAAACTACTCGAGTGCCTCATAAAACCCTTAAAGATGCAAGCTAGACATCCATAGTATCCACTAGATCAAAATCCTAGGCTCTATCTAGCACCGAGAGGGATCAAATCTCCCGAGGTGCAAACCTCTCCTCGAGAAGCTCTTTGAGTGTAATACCTGAGCCAAGGTTTGCACCTCAAAAGAATTGATCCCTCTCGATGCTTGATAGAGCCTAGGATTTGGATCTAGGATGGTTCCAGTCGTGGGCGGTGACACAAAACTAGAGTTTGATCAGCATTGTAAGGAACATGTTAATTTGAAAACACAGATAGAATTATGAGGATTATCATAATGTAAGTATTATGAGGATTATTTCGTCAAAATTTTTAACGATGCAGATGAATACAGATAAAATAAGATGATGTTTAAATATGATATATGTCAATATGCTGGTTGATGTTATCAAAGAATATAAGCCTATATAATGTTTAAATACAACTATATTACATTGTGATCAACTTTCATATTTCTTCTTCCTTTCTTTGCAATATTTATAGTTTCGAATATTTATTTCTTCTTCTTTGTTTCCAATATTTATAGTTTCCTTCTCCAATGTTAATCCCCATTTTTTTTGCATTGTTGATGTAGTTATATTAAACGTTGCAACACTAGTTGGGGCCAAAAGAAGTAATGGTGACTTATCTGGAAAATAATCAATTTCTAGTGTTTGTCTAATAGCTCCAATCAAGTAATATTTTCTTGTATGTGCAGTTCCTTGGATAATCATTCGTAGTGGTTCATTGTTCCCACCTTTGTAATGCTCAAGAATAATCTCAAATGATTTTCTTTGCTTCTCTGCTAAGATTTCAATTGAATAATTTTGAGTACGATTATTATGAACAATGGCATTCAATTGTCAGTTTTCAAATATGAACTGTAGTGCACGATTGGAATTTTCCATATCAACAAAATTAGAGTTCCAATTTTCATTGTTATCACATTCCATGTATCCAAGTATGTCATATTCATTGGTAGTTATATATTGATTCCTATATATCCCTGAAATTATCTCTCATTCATGCTTTTGAGAATCCCTTTGCACAAATAACACTTCTTCACGATCTCTTTAGTTCACTGTCATATTTTCTATGTTCTTCTATATGTTCTGATGATTCTTTTTCTCTTTCTCTTCTATACATTTGTCGTACCTTTCTTTTTTGATCATCAATATCTTCATTATTTGCAATATTATCATGAGGATCCACAATATACCCTAAAATAGAGAAAAAAAAACTTTAATATGTTGAAATCATTGCAAATAGTTTTTCTATTAAATAGATAAATTCAATGTATAAATGTAAATAACAAAAAACAATGCATTGTTTAAATCAATGCATTTTTTTTTACTTTTTATTAAATTGATAAATTCAATACATGCATGTAAAAAACAAAACAAAATATGCATTGCTAAAATCAATGCAACGAATCAAATAAATATGCATCTTGTGTTATTTAACAACATTTGTGTGTGGTCTATTGGTAAGCAGTAAGGTTATTGGGCTTGTGTTAACCTAGATACCAAGGTTCAAAACCCTTTTTGCTTGGAGTTATATTTAGTTATAAAATCTAACTATTATTATGGCAAGCATTGTTGAGATCAATGCAACCAATCAAATCAATATGCATCTTGTGTTTTTGAAGAACATTTGTTTGTGGTTTATTAAATAATGTATTGTTGAAATCAATGCAACAATGTTTTTTTATTAAATTGATGAATTCAATGTATAGATGTAAATAACAAAAATAAACAATACATTGTTGAAATCAATGCAAATAATCAAATTAATACGCATCTTGTGTTTTTGAAAAATATTTGTTTGTGGTTTATTGAACATCGCATTGTTGAAATCAATGCAACTAATCAAATCAACATAGATCTTGTGTTTTTTAAGAACATTTGTTTGTTGTCTATTGGTAAGTAGTGAGATGATTGGACTTAAGGTTCAATCCCTTCTATTTTTTCTATTTCTTATGTTTGCTAGAGAGTAATTTATTTTTACTTCTTTTGTTTCTACTTCTTATGTGTACTATAATATATTTTTTACTTCTTTATTTTATTTCTTATATTTCTACTTTTTATGTTAATTATAATATTTTTTACTTCATCTTTTACGCATTGTTGAAATCAATGCAACCATGTTTTTTTATTAAGGTTCAAATCCCTTCTATTTTTTCTATTTCTTATGTCCGTATATTATTTATTTTACTTCTTTTGTGTCTACTTCTTATGTATACTATAATATATATTTTACTTTTTTATTTGATTTCTTATATTTCTACTGTTTATGTAAACTATAATATTTTTTACTTATTTATCTTTTACCCATTGTTGAAATCAATGCAACCATGTTTTTTTATTAAGGTTCAAATCCCTTCTATTATTTCCATTTCTTGTGTCGGCTATAGTATTTATTTTACTTATTTTGTTTCTACTTCTTATGGCTACTATAATATATTTTTTACTTCTTTCTTTTATTTCTTATGTTTCTACTTTTTATGTTAGCTATAATATTTTTTACTTCTTTATCTTTTTTACTTCTTATATTTCTAATATTTTTTAACTTCTTTATCATTTTTACTTCTTATATTTATAGTTTTTATGTCGGCTTGATTCCACTCCTTGAGTGCAATACACGTCTTTTTATTAATGGCCGACATAATATTTATTACTTTTTACTTTGTATTATTCTTTTTGTTTATGGACGACATGTTATGAAAAACGTTACTTTTACTTTGTATTATTCTTTTTTGTTTATGGCCCACAATAAGGACAAACATGGACAAACATTACAAGATCTCCCTCATATTTACTTTTTACTTTGTATTATTCTTTTTTGTTTATGGCCGACAATAAGGACAAACATGGACAAACGTTACAAGATCTCCCTCATACTGGGCTCTAGAGCGCCTCTTGGTGCAATGAACATTGAGACTAGTCAATGTGCCATATGCAGGAAAATCATGTATCATAAGCAATAAAGAAGCTCTTAAAGTGAACTGGATTGAATCATTGTCCCTTGAAATTTGAATTGCTTCAATTCCTTTCCACAATTATGCTAGCTCATCAAATAATGGCTCTAAATAAACATCAATTATATCTGAAGCCACACTTTTCTTTCCTAGTATAATCAATGACAACATCAAGAAAAATGGTTTGGTTTCTAACCATGGAGGCAAGTTATAATTTATCAAAAACACTGGCCATGTTGACCATTTAGTACTCTGATCTGAGAATGGGTTCACCCCATTTAGAGCTAAACCCAACCTTATATTACGAGGATCTTGGGAAAAATCGGGCCATTTGTTGTCAAATTCCATCCACGTCTTAGAATCAACCACAAACCATTGTTTTCCATCGGTGCTCTTATTTTGGGCATGCCATTGCATAAGCTCAACAATGTCTCTACATCTATACATTCAAAGTAACTATGGGATTACTGGAAAGTGGCGAAAAAGCTTTCTAGGCACTGAATTTGATTTCAACCCTGGTCTATACCTGGGTTCTTTACATTTCAGACATTCATTCCCACTTGCATGATTTTTGCGAAATAATACACAACCATTCACACATGTGTGGATGTTCTCATACTGTAAGCCTAGCTTAGTGATTTGCGCTTTACATGCACTCTGTTTTGTTGGCAATGTGGAGTCAGGTGGTAACAACTGATGTAAAAATGCCAATAAATCATCAACACTCTCATTTGTCCAACCATGCACCATTTGCAAATTAAGAATTAAAAGGATTGTTGTCAAATGACTTAACCTGCAACTACCATACATAGGTTTTGAATCATCCTCCATCAATTTGTGACATTCTTCCTTGAAACCCTCATTCATCATTCTATCAACATCAATCCCTTCATCTAATATTGTTGCCTCCTCATCTGCGTTTGTTTCCTCTTCGTTTGTGATTGGTGCCTCTACGTCTGTCATGCTTTGCAATGGTATCCTATCTGGATAACTATTTTGAGGGAAAGTGCTTATACTACTATGACCGAATTTCAACATATGTTCAAAAATCACTTGCCTTCTTCTCTTCTTCCCACCGCGACAATCCTTACATGGGCATGCATATTTCTCCAATCTATTTTCATCGGCTATTCTCTCATCAAGTGCATGTTATTCAGTCGATGAAAAAAATGGTCGTTGACTCATCTTCAATTTTCTACATTCAATTATGACACCGGTATGTTAATATTACTTTCAACTCTTTTCATCTATCTCATACTGAATTGAAATGCAATATCAAAACCAATTCCTAGAAAAAAAAGGAATTTAAGACTTACTTTTTCCACTTTCCATTGAAAAAGGTTTACTAGGTTACTATTTAGTAAGGAGGGTGCCTATTCATTAGACAATGTATTTCTTTTGATCACCAATATTTACATTCTTAGCCTAAAAATGTCTCAAATCTTGGTGCATGTAAGTTTATTATTTGTTAAATTAAGTTCTAGTACAAGGCTTTAAGTGTTGATGTTTGGGCAGCATCGAAATCCATTCTCTAAGAGATTGGCATCATCCGAGGGCTAAGGACCTAGTTTACTAGTTAACTAGTTTAACTTAGTCGGATGACTTTGAACTTGGTTCTTTTGTCTTTTCAGGTAGTCTAGTAGATAGATAGAGTAGTTGTGTGGGAAAGATAATTTAATTATAACTAGGTATTTGAATTTTATATCTTTCATGTATAATAAGTGAGGTCTTCTAGTATTGTTAGAAGTGGTGTTTTACCACATTAGGAGCATGTATCCCGATGGATGTTTAATTGTAAATTAGTTTAAGTATTATCAATCTGGCTTTGATATCATGTTGAGGAACATAGATTTTAGAATCTCCCAAATGTTGGTCAAATTCTTCTTTTAAAATAGAGATATGTGAGATGGTAACAAGGTGGACTACATTATTTTAACTCTTGAACTCAACACCTCTAGAATACCGGTCAAACCATGACCATTCAAAATATGCAGAGATATATGTGCCATCAAGTAACTAGGTGGTGGAATGATTTGGACATGTTAACCCTTGATTTCAGAACCATCTCAACATTGATCAAGCTACCCTTAAAACATGGTTGTAATAAGACTTGAATACAAAAACTTCCAAATACTTGTCAAACTAAACCACTGTAATGTCCCCATTTTGACCCCCTTTGCATTAAATCGTAAATGATGTAAATATTGTAATTTAATCATGGTGAGGAGCTCAAGGCTAAGGCCCCACCATTGATTTAGCATTTTATGTATCGACAATTAAAAATAGATGCCTATGGTTCTTGTGCTAGATAGGAACAATGTAAATAAGACATCATGTAAATACGAATTTTAATGAAAAACCCACAACTAGCTATGCAATGCAACAAAGCGATGGGGGCATGATTCAACAAGGAATAGGGAGGGAAATTATTCAAACCCTTGAGCCAATGGTGTTAAATCCATGTGTCAATGGGAAAACCCATAAAACCACCAACTACCCATTTTGGGTTATGCACCCAATCATTTAATTCTTCCAAGAGTTGGTTGAGGTAGTTAATGCCTTGGGAATGAAGAGGTATGGCAGCCAATTTCGTGCATGGGCAAGCCATCACCCTAGGAATTCGTATTTTTGCTTCTTGGGAAAGAAAACACCCACGAAATGGTGCCCAAAGCCATTCTGAACAGGCAGTCTTTTCTCTCTCACGCAGTCTGAACTATTGGGTCTTTCCCCATCACATTTTCACCATTTTTCCTGCATTTTCCATGCCTGGGAGTCGTTTTTGCATTATACAGTAGCTGGGAGAGAAGGGCCACGATTTGGGACTGTGATGGAGGTCGTTTTTGCCCCAAAATGCCCATGGACATTTTTTCTGAAAACGATTTCTGCTCTTCAGGGTTGTTCCCCAATTGCCATTTCATTTTTGGGCTTGCCCATGTTTTTCTGTATTGGTAGAAACCTCCTCTTTGGGCATCCCACTGAAGAAACGTTTTTCCTCATGCCCAACAATTGTGGTTTTGCTGTTATGTGCATCCCTGTTTTGGTTTGAACTTTGAGCAAAAGTTTTGGAGTGGTAGTGGACAGAATTGGCTTGATAAACCTAGTGGGGAGAATAACCTCTCAAGAAGATCAAGAGGGCTGACTACTCTTTTATGCACACCTGGGACACTCTAGAATTGGAAGGTATGGCCTGAGGGACTGTGAATTGGTGAAGGGAATACTTCATTGAGTGGGGTGTGTAGGCATTGTGGGTGCCAAGCTAAATAGATCTTGTAGAGGTATCCATAGCTCTGTGGTTGAGGTCACTAGCTTAGCAATTCTTCCTTTCCATTTCCTAGCAGCCTGATAAACCCAATTGTAGATTGGCTTGGCTCATCTTGGTGTATGCTTGGCTATGTGTGAGTCTGCTGTTCCTTGGTTCCTTGTAGTAATCATGCCCAGCTTGGGGGTGGCAGTTGTATCAAGAGGTTGATAAGCACAACTGGCCTATGGTTGGGTGGAACGTTGCAGATGCATAGCTGGTTGCTTGGGACTACTTGTTGAGATAAGTATTCTCTATTATAAATTCTGAAATGTCTTTATTTAATGGCTGTCACATAAATGTTGAATGTATGTTAGATATTAAACATGATTTTTAAATTCCGTTGTGTTTCTATAACATGCACATGTATATGTCTTTTTATCAATGAGTTTTTACTTAATGGATATGGGGCTAGATGACTGGTTTTAGTGTCACGATCCTCTCTATCATGTTGGTATGATAGGAGGGGACATTACAACCACCCTCTACAAATATATATCTCTACAAATTATAGATGTATAAATATAGAACCTCCCAAATATTTGTCTAACTAAACCACCCTCTACAAATATATATCTATAGATATGTGTGATGATAACTAGGTGGTGGAGTGCCTTTCTAGCTTAAACCTTGAACTTGTAACCTTCCAAATATTGGTACAACCATCTTTTACAAGGATATTGGTACAACCATATTTTACAATGATATTGGACCAAAAATCATCAACAATTTGGATTGTTTTCCTGCATTTGATATAGAACAAGACTTGCAATTGGATTTTGTTCTAGCATCAAGCAATCAAGATGTAAAGCCATTATTCTAAAGTGCCATAACAGGAACACGATTTACTAGTTTCCCAATCCATCAATTAGAAAATTGAGCAATAAAGATTTATAGACAATAGTTTCAACTTTCACATGCATTGCATGCTTGCACACAAGCAATGCTGGTTTCATCTCATTTTGCATCCTCTTCTACAAATGATAACATAGATATAGATTAAAGGAATTTCATTATTTAAGGAAAGAAAGGAAACAAACAACATCTACACTTTCTCTAGCAAGTAGAGGACACAATCAATGCAAAATTGTCATTTGACAAGGGTTCTTAAGGAAAGATTTCAAATGCACATAGTCTATCAAACAACGTGGTAGAAGAAACTATGTCAACACTCCATGTAAATGTCAAATAACATATACATGTTTATGAATGGGAAACAATTATGTTTCTTCTTTAGTTTGGGCAAGACTGGACTTCGGGCTCCGTGACATCAAAAAAACAAAATTTGAAGACATTCCTCTGGAGCGTCATAGCAGGGAACATAAAATATCCAATAAAGCAAGCAATAAATATTTCAATAGGCTGTTCTGAACCATCATCTGACGGCCTTTATTTGCATACCCTGGATCACAATGCAAGAACCTACATGTTCTTCAAGGAAAATGTATATAGAGACAATGGCCTTTCAACTATTAAACTGTTGCAGTCTATGCAATTAATGAAAAATGATGGGAAATGAATTTTCCTTTGGGTTCAATGCATATGTTGCTTCAGGATAAATTCATTTTCCTTTCGACTTAGTGTAAAGTGTATACAATGCAAGAACCTACATGTTCTTCAACGAAAATGTATATAGAGACAATGGCCTTTCAATTATTAAACTGTTGCAGTCTGTGCAATTAATGAAAAACGATGGAAAATGAATTTTCCTTTGGGTTCAATGCATATGTTGCTTTAGGATAAATGCATTTTCCTTTCTACTTAATGTAAAGTGTAGACAAATCATTGAAATACATATTAGCAGTTTTTAGGAATTGTTGAAGCTATTTGGAAAGCACTAGAAGGAAATAAACAAAGAATCATAGGACATGACCACTTTGCATTTAGTTTGGTGAGAATTTTCACAATATGACAACGTGAATGCAATACAATATTCAACTTGCAAGTGAAATGCCATTATAGAATCAAGCTTCAAGAATCCATATTTTCCATGAGAAACCATGTAGAAATCATGTGGACTTCTATCCATGCTAACCAGAAGGATAATGGGGCAAATCCCCTGGTCCAATACAAAGGCTTCTGCAACTAAGAAAGTGTACGTTTTAAACCTTAACAGTGAAGTACAAACTTATATTGATTCTTAAGCATTAACAGAAAATACACAATGGCATGCACATAACACAGAGATTTTCACCTGGAAACCCTTAACCGGGAAAAACCAAAAAAACTTAGAGCCGCACTGCTCCTTTTCATTATATGTTTATTCAACCATTTACAATACAATATATGGTATTCCGCAGCATCTAAAACCCTAATTCGTTTACGCAAAATTAGGTTACAACCCTAATCCCTTTTACCGTGATTAGATAGAGTACAATGGGTCGAAATCGCGAAAAAGAAAAAACAACCCAAAAAAATTTTGCGCTCCGCGCAGACTCCGGGGGACTACTGGGGAGGGGATCGTGTTGTACACGCAACGACCATGTGAAGAGATATAACATACCCAACAGAAAGACCATGCTATTTGGAAAAATGGTTGGAGTAAATGTGCAGTGCAACTTCCAACTACCCTAGTGTGTCAATTTCAAAATGCCAACTTCCCAAGATATCATCCATGGCATGAGCCCACTACCCTTCTCTCTATGCATGTTTCTATGGTCCTAGGTTTTTTTATTATCGACATAGAGAATAAGTGTAGCTAGCAATTAATAACAAAGGAAATTGCATTCTAGGAACCTAACGAATGATACAAGGATTTGTTTTAGGAAAACCATCCACCCCGTTACTCTAGCCATCTGGTTCTAATAGGTAAACCCTAGGTAGAGGAAAAATGACTTGTCAATTGGAAGAGAACATAAGCTTTTGCAACAAACAAAGACTATATTATTCATTTCAAATGGTCAGAACAAATATCCTACCTGAGAACTATCATTGACTAAAACAAATTATATTAATTTCTAGGAATTCAGTAAACCTTGTTGCCAAGGATCAAAAGGACATAAATGAAGAATCTGAACACAGGGCCATTTGGCATCTAACTTGGTGGAAATCTACACAGTCTACACTACCAGCAGTCTAGATTGAGGTACATTTTCCACTCACACACTTGAACAATATTGCAAGCAATCCTCTAGGAGACATAGAATTATTACTATTTAACACAATGTACTATGAGTGCAAATAACAACTGCAACCGGGGATCCAGAGCAACAAAACCTCTACCTTGACACCAAAATATCTAAGAACATAAGGAACAATACAAGATGACATAGATAAACAGGACAAAGTCCAAATTGCAATACAAGTTAAGTATGCCTTTCTTGATTCGGCCATTTGGGGCATTTGGGCATTTGATGCATTTCATAGTGGGTTTAATTCAAACAATGTTTCAGGATGCTTAGAAAATGGTTGGTGTAAATGTAGTGTCTAGTTCAGATTTGGCCCAAAAGGGGGGGGAAGGGGGTTAATGCATCTGTTGGAGAATGCAAGTTGTGCCTATGTTGTTTGTGCATTGCAAGCGTAAGGGGTTTTAATGACCTTGTTCGTTCAGGCATTTGGTCATTTCTTGCACTTTCCATTGCTTTTAATGTGGGTTGGCGTGAAGATTGTTGGAGTAAATGCACAATCCGGTTTAGACAACCTTAACCATAAAATCAAAGTCCACTCTAGGAACATGGAAAATATCCACAACAACTTTTCAAGGCCACAAGAAACATATATTGCCAACAAAATTACTTAATAAACAACTTCCCAAGCACAATGCTTAAAGGAGCTGCTTAGCATCTAGCCTAAGGCACAACTGTATAATTCAATCACCCTTGTACTCTCAACCTAGAATCGAGATAGCATGGAAGCAATTATTCCCAACACACACAACGCATACTATTCAAGAACACCCTAGAGATAACTAGACATCTATTGGGAACTAATATGATTTATTTCACTGCTTCACTTTGTACTACATGTTCAAGGACTTAGCACAAAAATAATTTGGGACTAGTGTCCAATAGAAGTATAAATCCCAGTCCTACGAGCATAGCCAATGCCACAAATGTCTCTAAAAACACAAGGACCAAGACAAGTTGTTCTCCATCAGGCGCACAAAGCCAAATAAATACTAGACAAGAAAGCATGGATACATCCATTTTGTACAAGGAAGACAATCGCAACAACGCAACATGATCATAATGCCCCCTAAAGACAAAGACATTTTCGAGAACAAAAACATTTTATCTCATTCATTTTCTCTCTGCCGTAAGCTCCAAGCACTGCCGAAAGAGGGAAAAGAAGCTCGAGCATAGATACCCATGGTAGCGATGCAAATCCATAGGAATTTTGAAATGGACAACCACAATCTTTGCAAAGTTAAATATACAAGGAAAAATAAATCACTGAAATAATCTACACCATCTTTTGAAGACCGCGATTTTAAGAATTGGAAAGGACAGAAACAAACACAATCATCACGGGCAAGCAAATAATGGCAAACAACATAGGTATCTATGCTAAGAAAACAAGCATGGAAGCAAACGACTCAACTTATGTCGTAGCTCCATTCTACAATTTCGTCGACATCATTTTTACAAAAATATGTTCAAAAGTTTGACGTTTAAGATAAAATTTTGTGTGACGCTTCTTCAAAACTATGAAAGTTTAGTGAAAATAAGTCGGAAACAAAGCTACATTCTCAGCTGTGCCTATAGTTTCTGTCCCAACAAAACGAGGCAACTTTTCATTCGAAATGTGATCCACTACTTCCAGATTCTTCAAGCTGCGGCGATGCAAAAATCAGCTACTTCCAGATTCTTCAAGCTGCGGCGATGCAAAATCATTTTGAATGACTGGATGTTCATTGAACTGCCAAATATCATCCTCCCACAGAGACCCATAGACGGCTTCAGTATAACCATACACGGCATCCGAATACATATTGGCCATTGAATCTCCATCGAAAAAGCTCATGATGATTCCAAGTTCGACAGCAGTATGGTCCACGAAGAAACCCAGCTCTGCACAAACATCGTCATAATACGTCAAATTTTCTTCTGAATGCATGGTTCCTGTATCAGAAGCCGAGGTCACTTCATGATTCCAGTCTGATATTTGTTTAATTGAACCACCCTTCTCATCAACATCATCTGCTGGCCCCTTCAATCCCGCTTTATCTTCCACAGATTTAATAACCCCGTTCACCGTCTCCTCCTGGAGCTGAATTGCAGTATGGGTTTCTTCTGGATTACTGTCAACAGCATCCATATTATCGATCATGTCAAGTAAAGCCATGAGATAACTATCATGCACCCACCTTACGCCATTGGCTCTTTTTCCGTCGGGCAAAGCCAATCCACTATTCCACTCATCTCTCCCTCGCTTGTTCCTAGAAACTTGTGAGGAGGCGGCCATTTCTGCAAAGAAATGCTGTAATTTAAAGACAACAATACATACACCAACAGAGAGCCTTCTGTATCTGAGCTATCCTTCTTCTTCCAGGTTTGATAGTTGCAAAGATTTAGACTATTGAATTTTCAACTACAAACGACCTGATCACCCCGAATGCTGTCAACAATAGAAATATATAGAGTTCAGTGCTGTTGGTTGATGAATTATAAGAGATTATAAGTCTTGAGTCTTGACTAAAGGGTCTTGGTTGATGAAAACTTCCTCAGAAATCCTATGTACTTTTCTTGTGGTTCAAAGAGTATCCGTAAGACGTACGTAAAGCCACCTGTCGCAGTCGTAATTACGTTGCCCAGGTACACACGCAAGTTAGTACCACGCAAGTTAGTCGCTTGAGAATCGAGAATTCACCACATCCGTGATTCAGATCTCTACACGTCCGACAGCCGCGGGTCGTGCCTTTTCCGAGAAGGTTTACTTAACATTCGAACGCGACGGTCGTAATGCAGGAAGACTGCAGTCTGCGGGGTTATCTTCACTCGATTTCAAGATTACTTTAATTTTCGTAAACTAATTGGAATGATAAGAAATTGATGTTGGGCAGTTGGGCAATTTGGGCAATTGACTCTTCCTTGAAATGGACTGATCACAAAATTGATGTTGGGCAGTTGGGCAATTTGGGCAATTGAAATGGACTGATCACAAAATTGACTCTTCCTTGAAATTGATATTAAGGCGAGCGATTCTGACCTTCCGTTAAATTTGACGGAATTGAGCGTTAAAACGATTCTAATTTCTGAGTAGACACTTGCAATTTCAAAAAATCTCATAAACAAGATGGGTTTACGTGCTCAAATTTTTATAACTGACTTTCCGGCATTATATTGTAAGAGTTTTTGGTCATTTTTTTTCCAGTCTAATGTGTTTGTGAAATTTTTATGATGTTTGCCTACAATGTAGAAATGCCACATCGAAGGCTTAGGACCTAAAGTAAGCTTTCATTCATCAAACTCGAATAATGCCTTGAACCACCATACTTAATGTCATGAGAGTATCATGTCCTCTAAGTTGTGATATGGGTACGATTAATAGGTTTTGAGGTCGGGGTAAGAATCTCTTTGCCTTGAATATGGTTGGCGGAGGAAACTTAAGCGTTAAACCCTAAAGGTAGATTGTAAGGCTAAAGGGACATGAATGGCAACTTGAGTCACCACATAGAAGCTTTATGTGGCATCTTTGGACTTTAAGAGGGGCTCTATTAGAAGGCCTCTAGGACTATCTTTTAGTGCCATGTAAAGAATGACACGTTGAACCACCACAAAGGATGTTTATAGGCTATTCTTGGTCTCCATATGGGGATAGTGAACATTATGAGGTTTTGAACACTAAGTATGGGTCTATTAATCATGGATATGGTTAGGGGTAAAATGTAATGTCTCCATTCAAATAATTGCATAGCAGGACAATTCCATCAATCCTACCAGTTCCCTAGGTTGAATGGGTACATTTGGAATTATAATAAGGGACCAAATGAATAATATTTACACATTATAATAGTTCAAGCATTTAATAAAGAGGTTGAATAAATAAATTCAATAGAAACTCTAGGTGGCAAATGGTTTTGAAGACATATGGAGAATGTGGGACCCACACTAGCTTGATTTCTCACTGCCACATGGCACATCTCTCTTGCCATTTCGAATCCATGAGAAGGAAAACATTATTGGGTGAGTTGGTAAGTTATACACGTGGCATTGAGCATCTTAGGTCAAATTGGGATGGAATGGTAATCTCATGGAAGAGGAAGAGTCAAATTGGAAGCTTGTGGACACTTGGGCTGGATTCCCTAGCCCCTATGACAACAATGATGAAGCATCTATGACATCTATGACAAAATTCAGATCTGACTTCTGACATCTAACCATTATGACATGTCAACCCCAAAAATAGGCTCCAAGAAGGTGCTTATGGGAGTTGGAGAAGCCAAAGAGGTCCCTACTCGAATTGGGAGAAGATGGAAGGTTGGGAACTAGGGAGACAAGTGGAAAATGTGGAATATTTCCTAAGTGGAAATCTCTAGAAGCTAATGGGAGGAATTCGAATCATAGGAGGCTAAGGTTGGTTATAAAATGCAGAAATCAAGCATGAGAATGGCGTTTGATCACTTGAGAAAATTTGCATTTGTGAAGAGAGAGCTAGTGGATGACTAGTTTCTTGCCTTAGCCAATTTCGAGGGTGAAAGATTCCCATCCAAGTTGGTGTTTGGAGAGGGCACTCAGGTCTTTCATGGAGCTTTAATGGAGTTTTTATTTGTAGGTGTAAGCTATAGGGCAGCTCATGGTTTCTTCTAGTGAACCACTTTCCCTCAACCATTTCCAGTTTTGATGGCATATTCTTGCTCCTTGAGGCAGATCGTTTTTGGTGAGCTCTTGTACTCTTTGGAAGATCTTCTCATGATCCATTTCTAATTGTAGTAAGATTAATATACTTTTTTCTTCATCTTCAGAAAGTCTCAGGTTGAAATACCAAGTGGTTGTGTAAAAATGATGATTAATGAGCAAACCATGACCATTTCCCCACTACATTGATGTATGCCATGTAATGTTGATGATTTCGAATGAAATAATGTTTCTCTGATATATTTATGATGAATGGACAGCCATTGATGATTCTTACAAGTTTCATGTTCAGCACTTAAGGATTTGAAGTCATTTTGCTCAGTTTATTTGCATTTGGAAGAGATTTGGTGCCATTTCCCCAAGGGTCGAATTAGAGATTTGTGTTGTTGTTTGGGAGAAGGTTAGAAAAGATTTAATAATTTATTAATGGTGCATATGAGACCTTATTAATGTCCCTCAGACATCCCCTACCTTTGTTCTGAATTTTGAATGGGTTTGGAGGCATTTGGAGAGCCATTTTTAGTACTTACCCTGGGGGGATTTGATTCTCAAATTGGTAGTCAAATTCCATACTTTGTCCAGAATATTAAACAAGTCTGAATAAGTATTTGGAGGGTCATAAATCATCCTTGAACCTCATATTCAAGTATTAATATCATTCATACACCCTCACAGAATATTTGGGAGCATTTGGATCAATTTGGAGACCTAGACATCAAAACTAGTCAAAGGTTGAAATTGGCGAAAAAGTGAAAAATTGGGCATTTTAATAAAAAATTAAAAAAGGGACATTACATAAAACCATAATCCTTAGGTCCGAAATGAATCTTCCATACATATAGGAACAAGAATTGCACCTTGAACCACCCTAAAGGATCACTCAAATGAATCTTCAACCTCTAACTAGGTATATAGGTTACATTAACACTTTTAGCGCTAGTTATGGATCTTGGGGCCTTAGAGATGGTCAAGGGAGGAGTCTTGAACCTCAATTCCTAACAAAATTTTATAGCCATCCAAGGCGAATAAGGTTTCCTCTATCAACCATACATGGCCTCCTGAGGGTATCATTGGCCTATAATTAAGGATGCTAGTTCCATTAGAAGCATTGAGGGGTATGTATTTGTCTTAGGGCCTTGGAAATGTTCCAAAGAAGAAGACCATGCCTTAGGCCATAAGGAAACTGTCGAGGCATCCAAATCCATGAACAATTCCTTGAAGCACCATCCATGACTTCTCAATGGTATTCATGGCACTATATATGTGTTTTGGGGCATTAGACATGGTCAAGGGAGGAGACCTTAACCTTAGAACCTAATGAATATTCTGGCCATACGGAGCCAAGAAGATTGCCTCGACCAAGCACACAAGGCCTCTTGAGAGTATCATTTTCCTATGATTGGGGATGTTGGTGCCATTAGGTGTTTTTGAGCATTATGCACGTGTCTCGGGAATTTCGAAATGTTATAGGGGTGAATATTCTTCCTTAGGCTCTAAATAAATCATTGAGGCATCTAGAGCCATGGACAATGCCTTGACTCACCATGCATGACTTCTCAAGGGTACCCATGGAACTATGTATGGGTCCTAGGAACTTAGGCCCTTGTACATGGTTTAGGGAGTAGACATGAACCTTATTACCTAAAGGAATATTCTATCCATCTAGGGCCAAAAGGTTGCCTCGATTAACCGCACAAGGCCTCTTGATGGTATCATTGGCCTATGATTGAGGATATCAGTGTGATTAGGTGGTTTTGATCAGTATGTATGTGTCTCGAGGCCTTGGAAATGTCCCGAGGATAGAAGACCATGTCGTAGGCCCTAAATAAATTGTTGAGACATTTAAAACCATGAACATTGACTTGAAGCACCATACATGACTTCTTGGCATTATCCATGGCACTATGTATGGGTTTTGGGGGATTAGGGAATTAAACATGGTTAGGGGAAGAGACATAAACCTTGAGCCCTAAGCAAATCTTATAGTTATCCATGGCCAAGAAGGTTTCCTCAACCAACCAAATATGGACTCCTGAGGGTATCATTGGCCTATGATTAAGGATGTTGGTGCCATTAGGCGGTTTTGAGTTGCATATATGCATCGTAAAGTCTTGGAAATGTTATAAGGAAAAAAACCATGCCTTAGGCCATAAAGAAACCACTAAGGCATCCAAATCCATGAATAATGCATCGATGCACCATGCATGACTTATCAAGGCTATCCATGTAACTATGTATGGACTTGAGGCCTTGGGGTCTTAGACATTGTCATGGGAGGAGACCTAAACCTCATGCCTTGAAGAAATATTATAGACATGTAGGGCCAAGAAGGGTTCCTCAACCAACCATACATGGCCTCTTGATAGTACCATTGGCCAATGATTAAGGATGTCAATTCCATTAGGGGGTTTTCAGTAGTATGTATGTGTATCAAGTCCTTGGAAATGTTACAGGAACAAGAACAGGCCTTAGGCCCTACAGAAACCATTGGGGCATCCAAAGCCTTGAATAATGCCTCGATGCACCACATATGACTTATTAAGGACCGTATCCATGGCACTATGTATGGGTCTTGGGGCCTTGGACATGGTCAGGGAAGAAGACTTGAACATCATGCCCTAAAGCAATATTCTAGCCATCCAAGGTCAAGAAGGTTTCCTCAACCAACCACACATGGCCTGCTAAGGTATCATTGGCCCATGATTGCGGATGTCAATTCCATTAGGTGCTTTTGATAAGTGGGATGGTGAAAGCTAATGAGGATCTGTTTTGACACATTAGATGCAATAGAAAACTGAAAAACATGCATCCCTAAGCTTACATGGGTATTTTGAGATACTTACACAATAAATATAGCTTTGAATAAAAAAGATGAAATGTAGGAAAATGAATCATGTTTCTAAATATATAAATTTTATTCATTGAAAATGTTCATAACTATCCCAAGTTTGATATTCTCTAATAGTTACATTTTTTTTTGGAAAATGATAAGCTATATATCTTTGTGGGTCTCTCTTTTCAATGCTTAAATGATGGAATCAACCTAAAAAGTTGGTATACATATCGAGAGTACTCGTGCAACACTATTTTTCCAAAATAAATTTAGTAATTTTTTAAAAATTATCTTAGTGATCAAACCTCGAAAACAGTACGTCAAGTGTGGGTCCCACTTTTGAAGGTCTTAATGCAATGATCATGAAATGGTTTTTTTTATAGCATGCAGAGGTCGGTGTCTAGTAGTGCATCATACAATTTTTTTTAAATGCTTGCAAAATGAAAAAGTTATGGAAGAAACAGTAACAGTATGTTTTTTTAGTTAAACAATAATGACACAAGAAAAATAGAAAAAAAGTACATATTTGGAGTCTGCAGAAAAATGCAATCTATTTCTAAAATTTCATAAAAAATGATTGTGTGTAGCATAGTGTAATGAGTGGTAAAACACGAGAATATTGAAAAAATGGATGAAATGCCCAATTAGCTATGGTTTACCATATTCCATAACACATGTTTGGTTAGCCTGAAGCTATTAACTCCAAAGCAGACCCATAGGAAGGGGCATGACATGCGAACATATGAGGAGGATTTTATTAGGCGGTAAGGAATGCAAGATGTTTCTTTTAAATTCAAATTTCCCTTTTCTGCCTAAATATTTGGTGTCATAAAAAACGCATGCGTTATTTTATTGTACAAAATGTGTGCACAATTTTTTTTTACAGAATGTGCACATGATATTTGGAGTTAAAACAATAGCGCGATATTAATAATATTGAATTTACCTTAAGAAAAAGAGTTGATAGGGGGTTGGGAGGATTAGGGGTTGGGGGAGAGAGAGGGGGGGGGGGGGTTAGGGGTAGGTGGAGGATGAGGGACGTGAGAGAGAGAGAGAGAGAGAGAGAGAGAGAGAGAGAGAGAGAGACAGTCAAGGGGTGTGGGGGGATTGGGCTTGTAGGTGATTAGCGGTAGGGGGGAGGAGGGCATTGGGGTAGAGAAAGAGGCAGAGATCGAGGTGGAAGAGGGTGGTGGTTGAGGGAGGATTAGGGAATTTAGAGAGAAGGGGGGGTATAAGGTGGGGGCATATATATATAGAGAGAGAGAGAGATGGGTGGGGTGGTAAGTGGTAGGGGGGGATGAGGAGGGACAGAGAGAGAGGGATTTAGGGGTAGGGTGAGTAGTAGAGAGAGAAGGAAGGAGGGGGATGTTACTGGTAAGGAGAGTAGGAGGGGGGTTAGGGAGAGAGAGGGGGCATTAGGGGTAATGAGAGTGTGACATAGAGAGGGGGGTGTTATGGGGTTGGGGGGAGAGAGAGGGGTAGGGGTAATGTGTAAGTCGAGGAGTAGGGAAGAGAGAGAGTGAGAGAGGGGGGTAGTAAGGGTTAGGGAGGGAGAGGGAGAGAGAGAGAGAGAGAGAGAGAGAGAGAGAGAGAGAGGAGGAGGAGGAGGATGAGGGGGGTGGGTTAGAGGTAGGGGGAGGAGTAGGGGGTGAGAGAGAGAGTGTTGGGGGAATGTTAGGGGGTTGGCAAAGAGAGTGAGGGGTAGGAGTTAGGGGTATGTGGAGAATTACATGAGAGAGAAAGTGAGAGAGGGGTTTTAGTAAGGGTTAGGAGAGGAGTGGAGAGAGATACACTTGCATTTTATACATTTTCCTCGAATATAACCACCTTCCATGCTATTCTTTTTGGTGGATCATCCCACTCTACATATAAAATCAATATTCTATTTATGAAATCCTTTCTCATTGTTAAAAACTAGCAAGTCGCAAGAGTTCCTACACCAGCGACATCTTTAGTTGTAATGAAAAAATCAAATGAAGGTTCCACATATGGCACATACTTATTGTCCTCTGCATTCTGCACATAAAACAAAACACTAATCTTACCATTAAAACAATGAAAAAATATAAGACGAGTAATGACTAAAAACTTGTAATTCATTAATAACATGGATCATCTGCATGAGAAAATGCATGTCATTGGTGTATAATCTAGTAGATAATTGTTTTACTGCTTACTGTAAATATTATATAAGTGGATTTTATTTTTCCCCAACACGAAATTTGTCTTTCTTGATATTTTCAATATGTTCCTTGGGAGTCACCATAATTGTACCCAAACACACTCAACTTTAATTACAGCACGGTAAAATCCCCAAATGCACTCAACTTTTATTCCACAATGAACTTCTATTCCAACATCATCAAAATATCCAAAGACACTGAAATTTAATTCCAGTGCAGTAAATCCCAACTCCCACAGTAAAACAACAAAACTAACCCTAGAAGTAGATCACTTGAAACAATTTCACTTGAAGGTATATAAGATTGGCGTAAACGTTAGAATACAATTAATCTAAACAGAACTGGGGGCCCATGTTGCCATCATCTAAGTTTCATAAAGATGTTGATTCCATGTAAGGGACTCTCCAAGAAAATGGTCACATGTAGGGCACATCTTAGCACAAATCCACATGATTATTTTCGAGACACCATAGAATAGATCAATAACTCAGCTAGGGGTATGTGGAGGAGTAGAGGGGTGAGTGAGTGTGTGAGAGATAGATTTGGTGGATAGGGTGGGAGGAAGGTGTGGTGAGTAGGGGTAGTGGGGGGGAGGGAGGTTGGGGGAGAGAAAGAGATAGATATCGAGGTGGAGGGGTAGGGGTTTAGGGAGGATTTGGGAAGTTAGAGAGAAGGTGGGGGATAGAGAGAGAGAGATGGAGGGGTGGTAAGTGGTAGGGGGAGGGGGATTAGGAGAGACAAAGAGAGAAGGGGGGTTATGGGTAGGGGGAGTAGGAGAGAGAGAGGGGAGGGACAGAGAGGGTGGTTATGGGTAGGGAGAGAGGGGAGGTTAGGGGTCATGAGAGTGTGTGGGAGTAATAAAGAGGGGTGGTGTTAGGGAGTTGGGGGAGAGAGAGGGGGGTTGTTATGGAGCCTGGGGAGAGACAGAGGGGTTGGGGTTAGATGTAGGTGGAGTAGGGAGAGATAGAGTGACAAAGGGGTTTAGTAAGGTTTAGAGAGAGAGAGAGAGAGAGAGAGAGAGGGAGGAGGAGGTGGAGGAGGGGGTTATAGGTAGGGGGAGGAGTAGGGGGATGAGAGAGAGAGAGAGAGGGAGAAGGGGGGAAGATAGGGGGTTGGGTAGAGAGAGAGAGGGTTTTGTGTGTAAATATAACATGTGTGTGCTATTCTTTTAGAATATGGGGGAGAGAGAGAGAGGGGAGGCTTAGAGAGTTTTATTTGGAAAATCTAAGCAATATTTCACAAGGTTTTAGGCTAGAATTAAAGTCCAGCATCCAATGTTAAAGGTGGTTTTGGAGAGAGAGAGAGAGAGAGAGAGAGAGAGAGAGAGAGAGGTGGGTTTGGTGGAGAGGAAGAGAGAGGGGGGGTTTTTAGGGATAGAGAGATAGAGAGATATGGGGGGTTTGAGAAAGAGAAAGAGATAAGGGGTTGAGAGAGAGAGATAGTAAATAAAAAATTGTAGGGTTATGGGTAGGGGGAGTGGGAGAGAGAGAGATATGGGTAGGATTGGGTGCTTATGGGTAGGGAGAGTAGGAGGGGGTTAGGGAGGGAGAGGTGGGGTTAGGGGTAGTAATATTGTGGGAGAGAGAGAGTGAGATAGGGGGTTACTAAGGGTTAGGGGGAAGAGGGTGGAGAGAGCGAGAGGAGGTGGGGGGAGGGGTTTTATAGGTAAGGGGAAGAGTAGGGGGGGGTGACAGAGAGAGAGAGAGAGAGAGAGAGAGAGAGAGAGAGAGAGAGAGAAGGAATGGGTGTTTGGGGGATGGGCGAGAGAGGTAGGGGTAGGAGTTGGGTGGAAGAGGGGAGATAGAGAGTGAGAGAGGGGGTTAGTAAGTTTTAAGGGGAATATTGGAGAGAGAGAGAAAGAGAGGGGTCTAGTAATGGTTAGAGAGAGAGAGAGAGGAGGAGGAGGAGGAGGAGGAGGGTTATAGGTAGGGTGAGGAATAGGTGGGGTGAGAGATAGAGAGCAGGCTCGGATTTTAGGGGGTTATGGGAGATAGGGAGGGGAAGGAGTTAGGGGTAGGGGGAGAGAGAGAGAGGGTAGGATTTAGGGTGTTGGGGGAGAGAGAGAAGGGTAGGATTTAGGGATTTTTTATGTAAGCATAATGCATAATATTTTATTTTAATATAAACAAGTGCACATTTGTTTGAATTATTCATTGACATAATCGTGCACCAAACCTATTCAATGTGGATTTAATGTGCTCAATAATGCGTGCACATTTTGTACATTAAAAACATGTGCATTTTTTTTTACATAATAAATGCATGTGCATTTTTTGTATGTAAAAAGATTTCCTTTTCCTATCCGACAATCACTCGAACATATCCCAACAAATTACAATTGTTTTTCATTTTTTTCATCAAGGAAACCAATAAATATCCAATTGAAGAGCACCAAAGACAATCTCCACCATTCATTTGATTATAATTGAGGAGAAATAAAGAGAATTGTTCTCGTTGATCATTGTGGTGATGGGGTATATTCACAATTCAGGAAGAAAATCAACAAGCTTGAAGAATCTATAATTGAAGAGAACCAAAAACAATCTTCAACATTCATTTGCTTATACCTGAGGAGCACAAAGGACAATTTTTCCTCGTTGATGATTGTGGTGATGGAGTATATTCACAAATGAGGAAGAGTATTAGCAAGCTTGGAGAATATCTAATTGAAGAGCACCAAGGACAATCTTCAACATTCATGTGCTTATAATTGAGGAGCACAAAAGGCAATTTTCATCATTCATTTGCTTACAATTGAGGAGCACCAAAGGAAATTTTCATTGAATTGATCATTGTGGTGACGAGGAATATATGCAATAGAGTAAAAATAATAGAAAGGAATAAGAAGACTCAAGAAATCATTGAATAAAATAGAGAAAATAAAATATTAGACATGGTTAATCAGAGGCATTCCGTGGACACTCATCCTATTCCAATTATAGATGATGCCACAGTTCTTCCTACCAATCCACAACAACACAAATGTAAGCATTCACTAGAGGGGCCCTCGATTTCCACAATAGTTGAGGAATAAGAAATCCATGGCACTAATCAAGAATTAAAATGTAGGTTTCATTGGGATAAGTTTCAATTCCCACATCAATTCAACCTCAAACTAATGAATCATCATCTAAAAACCCAGTTGTTGATTTTGTCTCTTGTGGTTATACAAATGATGAAGTTAGAGAGGCATTGCGATAGAACATATTGCTGAAGAAGAGGATGTCTAACTCCCACCATCCAATTTCCAGTTAGAGACTGAATGACAAAAAGTTCCTGTTGAAACACCAGAGTGTCTTGTTGATGCGATACATGGTACACATCTAACCCCCTTACCTCCATTAGAAAGTACACACCAAAGAACTCTAAAACATATATAGGTTGTTGAAAGTCTTGTTAGTTCCTTCGAAGGAACATTATCTAAATGTAGTATTTCATATCAAACTCGATAGATACTTAATAAATATTTTAATTCTAAATGTCATGGAAAAGATAAATGTAGATTATTATCGTTGTTAATATCCAAGTGTATGAATGTTGTTGGGAGAAAGTTAGGGATAAAGATGATACACAACCCTATACCAAGTTCCCATATTGTTAAAATCTTATTAGGTGCATTTAGCACAATTGGTGTAAGAAAACTCATTTAAAAGATCACAATGTGGCTCGTCATGTGTTATCACAAGAAGTTGTAAACAAGAACACTACGGTCCTTCATTTTCTCAAGACTACATCTAAACTTGTTAATTTGAATGTCAAAATCCTCTATGTGTATTCTATTAGAAGAGAAAATCTTGAAACATCTGCCCATATATATTTTTGGGCCTTCATTGGTAGGTTTCCATGCTCCAACATAAAGCTAATTGATCTAGTAAAGGGATTAGTCTATAGTTTTTTACTCAAACTAATGTTGCAAATGCAATTGAAAAAAATTCCACAACCTTTTGTTTTAGAAATAGCAACACATTATGAAATTATAAAAAAATTAAATGAAGAACAAAAATCGATAACAAAAGATATCATTTGTGGAAGAAGAACAATCCATCCATGCCATTTTATCTGTTTTTTACTGGAGATGCTGCAGGAACAAAGAAAGAATTTACAGAAAAAGAAATTTATAATGGATTGTTGCATTATGATAACAAAGATATCCAAAGAAAACCTCTAAATACAAAAAAGGATAATATTTGCATTCACCAGAAAGGACGCGTACAATGCATATGACACCAAAGTCCATTCAACCTTTCATCTTCTCCTATCTTCATCAAACATCCTCCCACTTACCTCCAATACATTGACTAAGGAATATGAACAACTTATATTATTAATCATAGATAATTGGTCGATTATCGAATGCTAGACAACATAGCCAAATGGCTACATGATATCATGCTTACACCGGCAACACCTTTTAGAAATCTTGACATTATATTCTATGGTGACTTTTTCCAAGCACAACTTGTTGGCAATTCTTGTAGTTTTGAACAACTAAAAATTTCAGTCTAGAAAAATACCATATAGATTTTGGAAAGATAATTTCAAATGAGTTCATCTCCAAGATAATGTAAAAGTTTCCTATATAAGACAATATGTTGACGATAGATGTTCGTGTGACTGGTAGATATATGTTGTCGCCTCTTACGCACCTGCAGTTAATGCAGTAGAAATATTCAAGCTACTCGGTGCGTCCTTGGGGGAAAGTCTTTAGTCAGGTACTGTCACTTGATATTGACTCCTCCATTTAGGCCTAACTCCTAACGAAGCCAAGGGGGTAGACCCTATTAATGTTACTAAGGATTTGGGTACTTAGTTATTTTGGAAGAAAATTGTTATTTAGGAGTTTTATGGAATTAAAACATTGATCAAGACGATTGCAAGATGAAATCAACTATACATCATGTATGGATATAATAATGACGACAAAATATAACTTAATTGAATGAATCAAATAAAAAATATCAAATACCATTTGTAACCTACCTAGTACTTGAAACATTTTCTGTTTGTGGAAAAAAATTACTCTAATTTTTATTGTAAAGTTTTATGATAATGACCAAGGATGACTGTAAATGAATAATATTATTATTTAATAAATTAAAATAGGAGACACTCACCCAAAGACACTGTTGAAGAGTGTTCACTGACCCACTAGGAGGAATGAAACTGGTGTAGAAGGCAATGAAAAAGTGGCAGCATCTGCACTCACTTACTAGCTATTGTAGGGGGAAACTTCCCTAAAAATGTGGTCATGTTCCCCATGGATGGTGGAACTGAGCAGGTGGCTCATTGAATGAAAAAATGACCCAAAAGAACTAGGAAATCCTTTATAGCCATCGAATTGAGCATAGGCTCACAACTTTTTCCTTGTGTTGTTAGAACTGAGCACACAATAGATTCGATGAGGGGAAGCTAGGTAATGAGTTGTAGAGTAAGACTGTCTTACTGCTGAGTTGCAGAGTGTTATGTATGCAACTCTACATGATTGATGAAGTACATAAGATTGATATGTATGCAAGTCTTCATGATTTTTGAAGTACATATGAGTGATTTGTATGCAAGTCTCCATGATTGCTGAAGTACAAAGAGAGTTTGTGCAAGTCTTCTTGATTGCTGATGTACAAACAAATTGTCTTTCTTCTACACAATATCTTCGTCTTGGTGGTTCAGTGAACAGGCTCGGGGGTCCAAAAGCAAGTGATCTTGGTTTCTTTCTGGAGAAGGTTGGGAGGAATGGTCCTCTTTGGGTGTTTTTCCACCCTATCAGTTAATAGGTTCTACTTTGTTTCTATTTTATGTAATTTTAAACTGTTGATCTATTTCTGAAAACTGCATGTAAATGTTATCATCGTTTCCAGATGTATCTTAGATACTAGTTAGCTGTTAGAAATGATAGATTTCTGAACTATTAGATTATTTCTGTACAATGAATGGACAAATAAAGATTGGTAAATATAGAATAGATGATTATAAATTTCTTCCTGTATTTTTCCTTTCACCATAAGTGATGTACTCTAGTACAGGAAGATGTTTAATTAACATATATTAGAGATGATAGGAAGATTATATGTAAAAGAATAATTCTGTATAATATATAGGATATAGTTTTCATTATTGTTTGCTGCTCTCATTAATATCTGTATACTCAATATATATATTATCTAAACAATTGATATTGAAAATCAAGTAGCAAAGACCATATTTAAAATCATTATACGTCTTTACACATAAATACAAATATAAACCCTAGATATATAAAAATATTGCGAGATATGTGAACATTTATAGAAAGGTAGATCATCCTACACATAAACTGAACAACATACATAGAAAGAATTGTATCATCCATACATAATAAGTTACAATCATTTAAACAAAAGTATTATATTACTATCAAGATGTTCAGGAACAACACAGAATAATAACTTATAATATTCTAGTTCACTTTAGAAAACAAAAGAATGTCTTTCATAAACAAAGTATGGTATACGAATACAATTCGAAACAAAGATTCTAAATTCTGGGAAAATGAATTTGCATAAACATAAATACATTTGATAAAATATATTATGAAATTACTTTAATACTGCTCGATATCCCCAGAAGGGATCAACCTACATTGTACATTCATTATCAAATAACAAATAGTCATAAGACTGTAGTAAATACATAATCAATAAAACAAAACTATAATAAACCTGTAACGAGTTAATATTATATAACAATATCAACCGGCAGAACTTTTGTAATCATATAACAAGGGTTCGAAACCCATAAGAGATCACCCTGAGTTCGCTAAAATATTATGAACCGGGTTTACACAACCCCAGGATTTCCAACCAAACTAAATAGAGTTGGTCCCGACATCTTTTATGTATGAAATATAAACAATAAAAACTTATCCATCTTCCCCTTACAGTCGAAACATTTTAGTGTTACTTAATGCATCAAGAACAGAGCTCGATGACATCTATGGATGCATCGTTGCTATCATTTTTAAACATGTTATCAAAAGAGTAAAAATTCAAGGGATCGAGTCTCGAGAGAGAGAGAGCTTGCTCTTAATTTATACAATATAAATTTATAAATACAAAAACCTAAATACTTGACAAGATTTAGGGTTTAACCCTGTGGAAGTCAAAACCATTTTTATAACCAAGAAATAATACAAATGCACTTCATAATTAATAACGAAGCTTTGAACTAGGGTTTGACCCCAAAACGAGTTACTTATCGACTGTTACCAAAATACAATTAATAAACTGAAAAAGGAGTTGGAAGAAAAAACATTGTTAATATCCAGGTTGATACAAGTATCGAAAACAATAACCCTTTGTCTTTCCATAAGCAAGTACAACGCAGTAACATTGCATGGGTTTACCAGAATGGTACCCAGAACTAAACAAAATAGAAATCCTAATTTCTTTTGCATTGGAGGGTCGAAACACCTACGTTGGCTTAGCCAGGAAAAGAACTATCGCATCAACTGCATTGTACCCAACGACTGCCAATGACTCACAATACAAGAGATGGGCAATGCAAAACAGAGACCCTAAAAACATCTGTTGACAGGGGTGTCTTTCAAATGGAAGGCCTGAAGCTTACCATGGTCCTCAAACCACTGGAGTTGTTTCTCGTACCTTGAAGCTTCGTCGAGACCAAGCTAAGGCTGAAGAACGTCGAGGAATCCCTGCTAACACGAGTAACGAGTGGTTAAAGAATGCATGAAAGAGTTAATAAATAAACAATGAATGTTTTTACAAAGAGTAACAACGAACCTCACCTATCAAAAATTGAATGTTTTTCTCAAACTACACTTATCCATCATGATGGAAGACCAGAAGAGCCGAGATCACGATTCTTTTGCAAAGCAATCGAATACATAAGTAGTAACACTATTGCGTGGTCAAAAACTTCATAATTTTTACCTCTGCGAACATTATACGGTTCATGCAATAGTCATGGTGGCTGAGAGATCAGAGCTCTCCAGCCCTTCGAAAAACATAACACAATGCCAAGAACCAAACCCTTAGCACAAGGTTAGTGTTTTCCCCACACATGGAGACCATCAACCAAGACCCTTCATGTGGTCTCATTAATTATGCAACTTGTCAGCCACTGTCATTCGAATATCAAACCCCAACTTTATAGTTTTTGCCATCGTTGATGCTCAATAGTTTATTACTTTGGCGTCTTTTCTATTGACCCACATCCATATAGTTTTGGTCCAAGTTTTAGAACACCATCGAGTTGTGTCTAGGCAGATCTAACCCTATAGTGAAATAATAACCAAGTAATAAATTTAAAAACATAATCAAGTATAAAAATTGAGATGTTTCTCACCATCAAGTGTGGTTAGTAACCGCCAACTCTTAATGAGAGAATTTGATCAACTTTCATGATTTTCGTATAACCAACTAAGTAAAGAAGCTTGCTTATTACCATGCTAACCATGAGCATAATAACAACATCAAAATTCGATGAATGCCTAATCATACTTGTAACCTGGTCAAAGTGTCAGCATGCATTAGTAGAAAGTTAAGTAAGCTTCGGGGCTTCACAAGGACCCCCTTCTTTAGGAGAAATACATGTTCAGTATTAACGTTGTAATCATAATTACGAGATCATAGTACAACCAAAATAATGATAGATAAGCAGTAACTAATATTCCTTTAAAAACATGTACGGTGATATGATGAACTAAACGCAAGTATAACAACTTAAAATATCATGAGACTATTGAACAGTAGCATCGATGAATGCATGAAACATTTATACGATTAATAAGTTGAAAATAATTCCACAAGTATCTTACTGATTTTTATGACAGATATCATAGTCATTCTAATGTCGTTAAGACAATTTTAATAATTGGTGACCATTGGAAAAACATTTAAGTGTCGCAAGTAGGAGTTTAGCTAAGCAGTTAATGACGATGCTAAACATTCACATTTATTCTTCTGCATAGTATTTAATAGCGATTAGACTGCTTAGAAAAATTTTAAATTTTTGATGAAATTTGGAGATGTTACATGTGGTATCAGAGCGCAAGTTCAAATACTAGGCCTGAAAGTGGTTCACTCGCGAAATAGAAAATTGAAAACATAAAACACATATACTGATTTTTGTTTTAATTTGTTTTTGTACAGAAAATTTGGTATATAATTTGTAGGTATGGAAGGACCAGAAGAATCTGCTGAGGATATATCCCAGCATAATGATCAAAATAATAATGAACATGAATAGGTTAACGAAGAAAATATTTACGTAGAATTAAATGATAATTCATCTGAACTACTAGGAACAGTTAAAGATCTAAAAGCTGAAATGAAAACTGTTAAGGAAGAAAATGAAACGATTTTAAAAGCACAAGAAGAACTAAATCAAATATTACTGGATAAATTTCATAATGACGAAAAAGATAAAAGAACATAATTTAATTCTGAATCTGGAACCATGTCCTATCAACACAAAGGTAAAAAGTTAAAATTTTCTAATGATGAAAGTAGCTCTTCTTCTGAAATTAATGTTAAAATACATAAGAAGAAACATACGTATTCCAGTGACAATAGTGAAAGTGACTGTAGACCAAAAAGAAGGAGTTATAAACCATATGAAGAGATTTCAAGGGAATTCAAGAATATAAAACCCCCAACGTTTAACGGTGAAAATGAAAAGGGAGAAGCAGCCGAAGCATGGCTGTTAGGAATGAAGAAATACTTTCAAATTTACGATTATTCAGATTAGCTGAAAGCTAAGATGGCCATTTATAATCTGACTGGGAAAGCAAATATTTGGTGGTAGGATATAAAAAGGGTAAAAGGAATTAAAGAAAAGAGTGTAACTTGTAGTACATTTAAGAAATATTTTAAGAAAAAGTTTCTATATGAACAGTACTACGAAGAAAAACCAAAAGAGTTTTATGATTTAAAACTAGGCTCTATGAACATGAAAGAATTAAGCAGTAAATTCCTAAGTCTGTTAATATATGTACCATACATTGTGGATAAGAAGCCTAAAAAACAAAAATTTCTAAGCTGCTTACCTTTTAATATCTTGACAGAATTGAGTACGACAACCCTAAGACTCTTGAGGAAGCTATGAGAAAAGCAAACTTATGTTTTGAACAAAACAAGAAAAGAGAAGGAGTATATAGCTGGAAGGGTGATAAACCAAGTAATTTTGAACAAAGAAGGAAAATTTTTAAATTTAGTAGGAATGCTAATAACAAGTGAACTTTTACTAGTAGAAATTTTCAAGGAAATAATTCTTAAAGTAATGCACCACAGAATTCTATAGCTACAAGAAACATTCCTAATAATTATGCTATAAATAATGAACAAAAGGCACCTGTAAAATGTTATGAATGTCAAGGACCACATTATTCAATAAACTGTCATAACAAGAAAAGAACTGTCAGTGACATCCATACAGTGCAAGAAGAGCCAACAATTGGTGACTTAGCGAGGGAAATGCCCAGGATCAATGTAGCCTTGGAAAATCAACAGGCTGATCATCAAAACTTAATGGTCGAAATCAAAGGTATGCTATAGAACAAACCTTTCTCTATTTTAATTGACCCAGGTGCTAGTTTGAGTTATGTATAACTTGATATAGTAAAGAACTGTAAATTGAAATTAGAAAAGTTTGAAAAGTATTGGCTAGTTCAGTTAGCTACAGGAACCAAAAGGAAGGTAGTTGATTTTGTTAAAAATTATGATTTTCCTATGAGTCAGTTAAAGACACAAGTAAAGTTGAATGTATTACCGTTAGGGTCTTATGATGTCTTAATCAGAATGGATTGGATAGAAAAGCATAGGGTAGTTCTGAATTGTTTTGAAAAGACATTTACATGCTTGAATGATAAAAAAGAAACAATAACAATGAAAGGAATCCCTAGAAAAACTTTAGTTAGACAGATTTCTGCATTGCAAATGAAAAATTTTGTACTTAACGGGATGTAAAGTATTTGTTGTAAATGTAATAAATGATGAACATACTACTAGAGAAGATAAACAAAAACTTAAAGATATACCACTCCTAAGAGACTTTTCAGATGTATTCCCGGAAGAAATTCTAGGATTACCTCTGAAAAGAGAATTGGACTTCACCATTGAGTTAGTACCTGGTGTGGTACCCAACTCAAAAGCTCCTTACTGGAGCACCTGTCATCTTCGTTAAAAATAAGGATGGTACTTTGCGTTTATGCATAGACTACCGTCAGTTAAATAAAATGACGATTAAAAACAGATATCCTTTTCCCCGCATAGATGATCTGTTTGATCAAGTACACAGAGCGATGAGATTTTCGAAAATAGACTTGAGATCTGGATATCATCAAGTCAGAATTAAAGACGAAGACATCTTTAAAACTACTTTTAGAACCCGTTATGGGCATTATGAGTTTTTAGTTATGTCTTTTGGGCTAACTAACGCTCCAACAGTTTTCATGTGTCTAATGAATAATGTTTTACATAAGTACTTGGATAAATTTGTAATTATTTTCATTGACGACATTTTAATCTATTCAAAGACTAAGGAAGAACATGATGAACACTTGCGTATAATATTACAAGTCTTAAGAGAACATCAACTGTACGCTAAATTCAGTAAGTGTGAATTTTTCAAAGATAAAATATAGTATTTAGGTCATGTGATATCCAATGATGGAATCTTAGTTGACCCTGATAAAATAAGAGCAATTAATGAATGGCATGTCCCTAAAGATGTATTCGCTGCACAATCGTTCATGGGAATTACAGGTTACTACCGGAAGTTTATAGAATGATTCTCAAGAATCGCAAATCCCATAACCTCTTTACAGAAAAAGAGAAAGAAATTCGTTTGGGATCAAAAGTGTGAAGAAAACTTTAAGAAATTGAAAGAACTATTAACTACTGCACCTATTTTAAAAATTGCAGATCCAAACAAGGATTTTGTTGTATGCACTAATGCATGCAATGTTGGACTTGGCGAAGTCTTAACACAAGAAGGTCACATAATAGCGTATGAGTCAAGAAAGTTAAAAATTCATGAAAAGAGTTACGATACCTATGATATAGAGTTGGATTCCATGATACATGCTTTAAAGATGTGGCGCCATCATCTAATTAGTAGAAAGTTTTCATTAATGATAGATAATAAAGGTCTAAAATATTTGTTGGATCAACCAAATCTGAACACAAGGCAAGCTAGGTGGTTAGCTTTCCTTAGTGAATATGATTTCGAGATCCAACACATAAAAGGTAAAGAAAATAAAGTGGTTGATTCCTTAAGCAGAAATGCAAAAATAAATTTTATGGTAGCAATCAGTACTTATAAAACAGATTTAGAAAATCAACTTAAAGAAGGGATAAAATTGGATAAAAATTATCAGAAATTACAGGAAAAGGTTGCAGAAAATAATTCTGAAAATTTAATAACAGATTACAGTTTAAATGAAAAGGGTTTAATCATGTTGTATAAAAGCAGACTGTATGTACCTAATGTACCTGAAATTAAGTTGTTGATTTTAAATGAAGTACATAAAAGTCCTTATTCAGGACACCTTGGTTACCAAAAGATGATAACGATGTTAAGAAAAGATTACTTTTGGCCAAATATGAAGAATGAGGTGGCTGAATACATAGCTAGGTGCTTTGAATGTCAACAAGTTAAAGTTGAGAATCAACACCCGGCTGGTTTATTACAGCCATTGACAATTCTAGAGTGGAAGTAGGAAATTATCAGCATTGATTTTATAACTGGTTTGCCTAAAAATCAAAAGCATAATGATTCAATAATGGTAGTAGTAGATAAGCTTAGAAAATAAACTCATTTTATACTTGTAAAACCTACTTTTAAGGATGCTAACATTGCTGATGTGTTTATGAAGCAAGTTTTTTGTTTGCGTGGAATCCCTAAGGTAATCATTTCTAATTGAAATTCTAAATTTACTAGAAATTTATGGAAATCATTGTTTAAAGGTTTGGATACTAAATTAAATTTCAATACATCTTTTCATCTGTAAACTGATGGACAAACTGAAAGAGTAAATCATATTCTAAAAGATATGTTAATAATGTATGTTAAAGATCAGCCAACTAAATAGGAAGAATATATGCACTTAGTTGAATTTGCTTATAATAATCACTATCAAGCTTTAGCTAAACTTAGTCCTTTTGAAATTCTGTATGGTAGAAAGTGTAATAATCCTATCTCATGGAGTAATCCAATTGATAGATTGATGTTAGGACCTGAATTATTAAAAGAGATGGAACTAACAGTGAAGCAGGTACAAAGTAATTTGAAAATTGCATAAGATAGACAAAAGAGTCATGCTGATCTAAAAGAAACTGAGAAATAATTCCAAGTAGGTGAGCATGTTTTTGTCAAGGTAAACCCCAAGAAAATCTCTTTTAAGCTGGGAAGTTGTGCTAAATTAGCACCCAAGTATTGTGTACCATTTGAAATACTATCAAGAATTGGACCAGTGGCATATCAGTTAGCCTTACCACCTAATCTGAAAATACATAATGTATTTCATATTTCTATTTTGAAAAAGTATGTACATGATCCTACTCATGTGATCGATTGGAATGATATACAGGTGGAACCAGATTGCATCCTCGTCAGGAGATAAATTTTACTCCAAAATCGCACCATTGGATAGGTAAAGGTGCAATGGAAGCACCTTAGTCCAGATGAAGCAACCTGGGAATTGGAGATTCATATGTGGGCAGCATATCCAATTCTGTTCCAGGAAGACTCTGATGATGAATAAGCAACATCTAGGATGATGTTTAACTTAAGAGGGGGTGTTTGTAACCTACCTAGTACTTGAAACATTTTATGTTTGTGGAAAAACATTACTCTAATTTTTATTGTAAAGTTTTATGATAATGACCAAGGATGGTCAAGGATGACTGTAAATGAATAATATTATTATTTAATAAATTAAAATAGGAGACACTCACCCAAAGAGAATGTTGAAGAGTGTTCACTGACCCACTAGGAGGAATTAAACTGGTGTAGAAGGAAATGGACAAGTAGCAACATCTGCACTCACTTACTAGCTGTTCTAGGGGGAAACTTCCCTAAAAATGTGGTCATGTTCCCCAAGGATGGTGGAATTGAGCAGGTGGCTCATTGAATGCAAAACTGACCCAAAAGACCTAGGAAATCTGTTATAGCCATCTAATTGAGTAGAGGCTCACAACTTTTCCTTGTGTTGTTAGAAATAAGCACACAAGAGATTCGATGAGGGGAATCTAGGTAATGAGTTGTAGAGTAAGGCCATCTTACTGCTGAGTTACAGAGTGTTATGTATGCAAGTCTACATGATTGCTGAAGTACATAAGAGTGATATTTATGCAAGTATTCATGATTGCTGAAGTACGTATGAGTGATTTGTATGCAAGTCTCCATGATTGTTGAAGTACAAAGAGAGTTTGTATGCAAGTCTTCTTGATTGATGAAGTAAAAATAGATTGCCTTGCTTCTACACAGTATCTTCATCCTGGTGGTTCAGTGAATAGGCTAGGGGGTCCAAAAGGAAGTGATCTTGGTTACTTTCTGGAGAAGGTTGGGAGGAATGGTCCTCTTTGGGTGTTTGTCCAATTTATCAGTTAACAGGTTCTACATTGTTTTGATTTTATTTACTTTTAAACTGTTGATCTATTTCTGAAAACTGTATAAAAATGTTATCATAGTTGCCATATGTATCTTAGATACTAGTTAGTTGCTAGAATGATAGATTTATGAACTATTAAATTATTTCTGTACAATGAATGGAAAAATAAAGATTGGTAAATATAGAATAGATGATTATAAATTTCTTCCTATATTTTTCCTTTCACCATAGGTGATATACTCTAGTACAGGAAGACGTTTAATTAGCATAGATTAGAGATGATAGGAATATTATAAGTAAAAGAATAATTATGTATAATATATCAGATATAGTTTTCATTATTGTTTGCTGCTCGCATTAATATCTGTATACTCAATATATATGTTGTCTAAACAGTTGATATTGAAAATCAAGTAGAAAAGACCATATTTAAAATCATTATAAGTATTTACACATAAATACAAATATAAACCCTAGATATATAAAAATATTGTGAGATATGTGAACATTTATACATAGGTAGATCATCCTGCACATAAACTGAACAACATACATAGAAAGATTTGTATCATCCATACATAAGAAGTTACAATCATTTAAACAAAAGGATTATATTACTATCGATATGTTCAGGAACAACAAAGAACAATAACTTATAATATTACAACTCACTTTAGAAAACAAAATGTGACGTCCCCTCCCATCATACCAGCATGATAGATAGGATGTGGTGCTAAAACCGGGCATCTAGCCCCATGAACTTTTAACTAAGCATTCACACAATATAAAAGACATATGAGATGTATAATTATAGGAAAAACACAGCGGAAATAATTTCGGTAACACATCCATCATACATTCACGATATTCATCAAATAAATAATTGCAAAGTTAACACAAGAGAATACTTATCTTATAACAAAGTAGTCCCAAGCAACTGGCTATGCAACTGCAACGTTCCACCCAACCATAGGCTAGTTGCGGTTATCAACCTCTTGATACAACTGCCACCCCCGAGCTAGGCATGATCTCTACAAGGAACCAGGGAACAACAGACTCACACATAGCCAAGCATACACCAAGATGAGCCAAGCCAATCTACAATTGGGTTTATCAGGCTGCTAGGAAATGGAAAGGAAGAATTGCTAAGCTAGTGAGCTCAACCACAGAGCTAAGGATACCCCTCCCAGATCTATACGGCTTGGCACTCACAATGCCTACACACCCAACACAAGGAAGTATTCTCTTCACTGCCACACAGTCCCTCAAGCCATACCTTCCTTTCTAGTGCTCTCAGGGTGTGCATAGAAAATTAGCCAAAGCCCTCTTGATCTTCTTGAGAGGTTACTCCCTCCACTAGGTTTATCAAGCCAATTCTGTCCACTACAAGTCCAAGTTTCTTGCTCGCAGGTTCAAATCAAAACCGGGATGCACATAACAACAGAACCACACTTATTGGGCATGATAAAACGTTTTTACAATGAGATACCCAAAGATGGGGTTTTCATTAGCTTCAAAAAACATGGGAAACCCAAAAACGAAACTGGAAGATGGGGAACAACCCTGGGAAGCCAAATCCATTTTCAGAAAAACGTCCATGGACATTCTGGGGCAAAAACGGCCTCCATAATAGTCCCCAAATCGTGGCCCTTCTCTCCCAGCTACTATATATGCAAAAATGAGCCCCCAGGCATGGAAAAATGCAGGAAAAATGGTGAAAATCGTGATGAGGAAAGACCCAGTAGTTCAGACTGCGTGAGAGAGGGAAAACTATGGGTTCAGAATGGTTTTGGGCACTATTTCGTGGGTGTTTTCTTGCCCAAGGAGACAAAACACGATTTTCCAGGTTGATGGCTTGCCCATACACGAAATTGGCTGCCATACCTCTTCATTCCCAAGGCATTAACTACCTCAACCAATTTCTGGAAGAATTAAATGATTGGGTCCATAATCCCAAAATGGGTAGTTGGTGGTTTATGGGTTTTCTCATTGACACATGGATTAATACCATTGGCTCAAGGTTTGAATAATTTCCCTCCCTATTCCTTGTAGAATCATGCCCCATCTCTTTGTTGCATTGCATAGCTAGTTGTGGGTATTTTCATTAATATTCGTATTTACATGATGTCTTATTTACATTGTGCATATCTAGCACAAGAACCATAGGCACCTATTTCTTTAATTGCCGATACATAAAATGCTAAATCAATAGTGGGGCTTTGGCCTTGAGCTCCTCACCACGATTAAATTACAATATTTACATCATTTACGATTTAATACAAAGGGGGTCAAAATGGGGACATTACACAAAAGAATGTCTTTCATAAACAAAGTATGGTATAAGAATACAATTCGAAACAGAGATTCTAAATTATCAAAAAATGCATTCGCATAAACATAAATTTACATCTGATAAAATATATTATGAAATTACTTTGATACTGCTCGATATCCCCAAAAGGTATCAACATACATTGTACACTCATTATCAAATAGAAAATAGTCGTAAGGCTGTAGTAAATACATAATCAATAAAACATAACTATAATAACCCTGTAACGAGTTAACATTATATAATAGTATCAATTGACAGAACTTTTGTAATCATATAACAAGTGTTCGAGAGCTGTAAGGGCTCGCCCTGAGTTCATTAAAATATTATGAACTGGGTTTACACAACCCCAGATTGCCAACCAAACTCAATACAGTTGGTCCCGACATCTTTTATGTATGAAATATAAGCAATAAAAACTTATCCATCTTCCCCTTATCGTCGAAACATTTTAGTGTTACTGAATGCATCAAGAACACAGCTCGATGACATCTATGGATTCATCGTTGCTATCATTTTTAAACAGGTTATCAAAAGAGTAAAAGGTCAAGGGACCGAGTCTCAAGAGAGAGCTCGCCCGGTCTTAATTTATACAATATAAATTTATAAATACAGAAACCTAAATACTTGACAGGGTTTAGGGTTTAACCCTGTGGAAGTCAAAACCATTTTTATAACTAAGAAATAATACAAACGCACTACATAATTAATAACGAAGCTTTGAAGTAGGTTTTGGCCCCAAAACGAGTTAGTTATCGACTGTTATCAAAATACAATTAATAAACTGAAAAAGGAGCCGAGAGCAAAAACATTGTTAATATCCAGGTTGATACAAGTATCGAAAACAATAACCCTTTGTATTTCCATAAACAAGTACAACCCAGTAACACTGTACGGGTCTATAAGAATGGTACCCAGAACTACACAAAACAGAAATCCTAATTTCTTTTGCATTAGTGGGTCGAAACCCCTATGCTAGCTTAGTACCCAAGAAAAGAACGATCGCATCAAGTGCATTGTCCCCAACGAATGCCAATGACTCACAATACAAGAGATGGGCAACAAAAAATAGAGACCCTAAAAAAATTTGTTGACAGGGGTGTCTTTCAAATGGAAGGCCCGAAGCTTACCGTGGTCCTCAAACCATTGGAGTTGTTTCTCATACCTTGAAGCTTCACCAAGACCAAGCTAAGGCTGAAGAACGTTGAGGAATCCCTGCGAACATGAGTAACGAGTGGTTAAAGAATGCATGAAAGAGTTAATAAATAAACAATGAATGTTTTTACAAAGAGTAACAACGAAACTCACATATCAAAACTTGAATGCTGTTCTCAAACTACGCTTATCCATGACGGTGGAAGACCAGAAGAGATGAGAGCACAATTCTTTTGCAAGGCAATTGAATACATAAGTATTAACACTATTACGCAGTCAAAAACTTCATAAGTTTTACCTCTGTGAACATTATACAGTTCACGCAGTAGTTATGGCGACCGAGAGAGCAGAGCTCTCCAGCCCTTCAAAAAACATAACACAATGCTAAGAACCAAACCCTTAGCGCAAGGTTAGTGTTTTCCCCACACGTGGAGACCATCAACCAAGACCCTTCACATGGTCTCATTAATTATGCAACCTGTAAACCATTAGCATTCGAATATCAAACCCCAACTCTATAGTTTTTTCCATCGTTGATGCCTACTAGTTTATTACTTTGGCGTCTTTTCTATTGACCCACATCCATATGTTTTGGTCCAAGTTTTCAAACACCATCGAGATGTGTCTAGGGAGATCTAACCCTATAGTGAAACGATAACCAAGTAATACATTTAAAAACATAATCAAATATAAAAATTGAGATGTTTCTCACCATCAAGTGTGGTTAGTAACCGCCAACTCTTAAAGAGAGAATTTGACCAACTTTCATGATTGCCATATAACCAACTAAGTAAAGAAGCTTGCTTATTACCATGCTAACCATGAGCATAATAACAACATCAAAATTCGATGAATGCCTAATCGTACTTGTAACCTGGTCAAAGTGGCAGCATGCATTAGTAGAAAGCTAGGTAAGCTTCGGGGCTTCACAAGGACCCCCTTCTTTAGGAGAAATACATGTTCAGTATTAGCGATGTAATCATAATTACGAGATCATAGTACAACCAAAAGAATGATAGATAAGAAGTAACTAATATTCCTTTAAAATATCATGAGACTGTTGAATAGTAGCATCGATGAATGCATGAAACATTTATATGATTAATAACTTGAAAGTAATTCCACAATTATCTTATTGATTTTTATGACAGATATCATAGTCATTCTAATGTCGTTAAGACACTTCTAATAATTGGTGGCTGTTGGAAAAACATTTAAGTGTTGCAAATAGGAGTTTAGTTAAGCAATTTATGATGATGCTAAACATTCACATGTATACTTCCACATAGTATTTAATAGCGATTAGACAGTTTAGAAAATTTTTAAATTTTTGCTGAAATTTGGAGATGTTACACCAGTGTCTTGGAGTCAAAGTAAGTTGCTGCTGTAAAAGTAAAGGTTTTGCAATTGTGTTCTGGGTCAATTTTAGGAATTATTGAAAGATGAGTTAATTAAAGGTGAAATGGGAGCTCCAGATATATCGTGAGGTACAAGGAGTAATGCCCAAAAATTAGGAAAAGAGAGCTCCTCACAAAGACGTGTGGGCTGGAGCGGAGTCTCGAGGGCGTGTTCAACACTACACCAACAAGGATATAGTCTAACGGTGCCCTGAGGTCACTCTCCAGTGGTTCTTGCTTCTTTTGAGAAATTTCCCCATGCATTACGTAATGTTCAAGTGCCGGATTTTAACTATGTTGAGGGTTCTTGATTTTATTAATGTGAGTTCTTAGTTAGATGGTTAAGAATTAATAATTTTCTGCACTCTTTTCTGATCTCCCCAGGTCCAGGCCAATGCCTGCAAAAGGAAAGAGGATACTTTGAGAGACAACAAAATGTTCATTCAAATTTGACTGCTTCAAATAAATAATTCTAAACAAAATAACTTAGAAAAGAAACATATATATTCACCAAATCTATGTGTCACTTTCTGATCAACCACCACTAATCGTCAATGCCTTTATGTGGAGGTGAGAGCATACTTTGTGGCAACGAGATTGGATTTATTTAATTATTTTCAAAAATGAAAAGAAAATCAAATTAAACTATTGAATAAAAGTATACAAACTGCACAAAGTGTTAGAAACAATCACACCACAAAAAGGAAAAACATGAATTCCCCCCATGAGCAATGGAATACGAGCGTCATGTAGCCCACTTGCTTCTTATTATGATTTGTTACAAAAGAGATTTTATCTTTAGGAATGCCTTTGATTCTTATAAATATGAATCGGGAAGGCTTACAAATAGTTAAGAAGAGAAACTTAAAAGAAAGAGGGATCTCTGGGCTCTAGATGGCTAAAATATTCAAAATTTGGCTAGAGTTTCCTTCTCTTTTTTCCTTAATTCTACAAAATCAGCAAGCTAAAATAGAAAAAATGTTAGTAGATTAGTTAAATAATACATACAAAAAATAAAACTACTTAATACTTCTTCAAAATTAATTTTTTTATGAAGCACAGGTATTAAGTTTTAATGTTAGATTCAAGCTTAAAATATGAATTTGAATGCTTGTTTTGATCAAATAGGAATATGCACCAAGAGATGTATGCTAAAATTTTAAAAAAAGATCTACTTGTTGAAGAGTAAGGGGACCAAGAATTTTTTTATTATTTTAATAGCGTAGAAGAAACAAGAACCCAACTTCAGTTTTGAAAGGGTAGAGAACCAAAGATGCCTGCAACTCAACAACAATTAGACCAAGACAACCAACACCAAAGGTGGATGAGGACGCACCTAAGCTCAACCTCATCCCTCAGATTTCTATCCTGCACTGTCACAAACACTTGCAAAAAATAGATTAAATCTATAATATGTAATTAATAGAGATTAGAAGGGCATTAGTACAACTGAATACACTTGTTGCTTCACTATCTCTAATTAATCAAGCATTTATAAGAAATTAAAATACAATGAATGCTTATACGATGGGAACAAAGGCTGTCTAAACTAGATAAATATACAATTATTGCAAAATAATAAGTGATTATCTAGATATTACCTCAAAACATCAACCAGGCCCACATCAAATGGGACAGTTGCACATCATATGGCCTCCAAAGCCTTTCAATTTTATTCCGAAGAGAGTCATAAGTGAATTACAAGAGAATAGGTTCAATGTTTCCTCTCAAATGAGTGAAGAAATCTTGCTTAAATTGAAAAAAAGAGAGCTAGAGGGAGGGGGGGAGCACGCTTGCTAAGAGAGAAAGTCACCTAATGAGTTGTATTCAACTTGGAATGAGTTTTAATGGATTGGAAAGGCTTAAAATCATCTTTCTTCGAATTCCATACTCCACCACTATGATTTATCTTACATATTGCTATTTTTTTCTTGAGAGTTGCAGCCACCCTATGAGGAAATGCGCCCCACTTAATTAAGGAAACTCTTCTTGCCTTTAAATGCCGAGAAAAACACTATAGACTGTTTTAGAAACCTTAGGAATGTTTCCACTTTACTTTTCCAACTCAAAAAACTCACTTTCGACATATTTCTGAGTTTTTAGAAATTGTCTGTTTCTTTATTTTCTCTATTTTTTGGTATTTTTTACTATTTTTGAGTAATATTCAATTTTGGATATAAATAATTACTCAAAAACTTAGGAAAGTGGGTTTAGAGGTTAAGTGGGTGTTATTAGTTAGAAAAAGAGCACCCCCGTGTCTAATTATTCCTCCTAACCACATTTTACAACAATTTTAATTTTTCCAATTAAACTATTAAAAAAATAGCCTAAGATTATGGGAAAAATTATTTTGGTCGAACTTGACTCAAACTCCTAGGGGACCTAGTAGATGTCCATACGACTCATTATTGATGGCTAGCATTGAAAAAATACATAGACACATAGGCTTTAATAACCTTCTAAGTTTTTTCCCGGATGCGGGTGTTAGTACTATACCACTGCTAGATGGTGGTACCTTGGTGACACCTGGTCACTTGATCTCCACGCACACCAACGATGCAGTCATTGAAACGATGTCAGGCAGCGAGGCTAGTTAATATGACTGTCCTTGACGTCGCCTCAATCGCTTTGGCCAGCATGAATATGGATCTCCTGTGTGTGAACCACAAGCATAGGGCTCCAGGCTACCATCACCCTACTACTTGTTCGATGAAGCTCTCCGGTGAATTTGTTCTCCAGGCTCTCCACACTCTAAGCCTCCCGCTCTCTGTGTTTGAAATTTTTCGTGCCTTCCACCACCTGCAGGAATTTCCCCGGGTTTGTATCGCCATTCCAGCGATGACTATGGGCCGCACCAAGGGTGCTAAGACTAAAAACAAGGATGGGGAAAATGTTGTTGTGGAAGTTCCCCTGAGGAAGGGCTATGGACCTGCTATCTCTATCACAATTCGTTTGCTACTGGATAATTGGGAGGCCAGGATCCTCACAGAAACATTGACACCCGGGAATCAGGAGCCGGCTTGGGATCAGTATTGGCTGGTCAAGAACATGATGGGGCAGATGATGGAAAATATGCAGGCTAACTGGATTACAGCGCACCAGGCTACCCAATCCCTGCTGGCCACCCTGCCCAATTGGACCTCTACTCTTGATACCCTGAGCAGCACGCAGAGCTGGGCCGCCTATGCTCCTACCCATTCCTTTGTTCAAGACTTTCGCTCAGAGAGCACAACCCCTGGCGCCACCTCATTGGCTGTTTCCTTGAACTCTACTCTTGGATTGAACAACCTTAACCATGGAGGCAGCCCCGTAGTCTTGACACGCAGCAAAGCTTAGAGAAAAGGCAAGGAGAAGACTCAAGCTCCCTTCCTTGTTCCATGCACTCTAGGACCTATCCTGGTTAAACGCACCCGCAATGAGCAGTCGGATTTCACTCCTGTGATGCCCAGAAAAACCGCTCCTCTGCCTGTCAAACAACTGGTTTCTGGCTCCTCGGCTTCAACGGAGGAGAATGCTACTCGGATTTCGGACAAGGTGTGGCAGGACAATGCACCCTACATCTGCCCAATCCTGGAGGAGACTCCGTAGGCTTCCTATTATGCAGGTTTTTTGTTGTTTTGTTTGTTTTGATTACCTAGTTGTTTTGAGTTTGCTGAATGTCGAGAAGGCTATGAACTCTTTCAATTACCTACTGGTTCTCCCCTCTGTAGACAGGGGTTTTTTGTATAGCAACTCTTTGATTATCTTCAACTCTCTGGGTAGACATGGTTGGCACCCTTGGGCCAGACCATCGCTGAATGTAATCTATTTTGTACCTCTATTAATCTAATTCAATCTGCAACTATTACAAAAAAAAAATAACCTTCTAAGGTTTTACCACCATGGCAAATACTCCAGCTTTGGAGGTGTGATTGAAAAACTCAGGAATTATACGCCACTGAAGTGCAATGCATAATTCCTAAGGAAAACAAAACTCTAGAGTATCACCTTGATAGATAAACCTAAGGTAATCCAATCATGTTACAAAAATGTCATGCTTAGACCAACTTATTACAATTTCCACAAGGGGGTCTGGACATGCAAATTTTACAAAAGTGCCTAAAAAATGGCTTGATGAACTTCTGAACACATGTGATGAACAATTGAATTGTTCAAGTCTTTGATTTCTCATTGGAAATCCACCTAAGTGAAACTTAGTGGATAACATTATGTCTCCAACTGTGGGACATGTGACTGATCTGATCTTTCTAAGGCAGGAACTCATGCAAGATTTCTACAATCTTTTGGTTTCTGCATACCACCAAAAGTGTGTAAGTCACATGTATAAATATGCCAAAATGAAACAATAAGTTGCAATATAACATATAATAATATACAACAACAAGTTAAAACAATAATGTATAATACATAACTAATATACAAAATAAAATACTGAAAAGAACATTGGGGGATTTTTTAGGTCTAAAATGGGTCTCCTATAGGAAATAATAAAATAAGAGTTCTAAATTTTAGAGAGGAAAAAGAAAAACTACTTTTTCTTATCGTATTTTTGACATATCTCCTTAACGGTTTACCCAAATTTCAAGTTTGGGCAGTTGTTGGATGTGGATTTTAATTCCACATCCAACCCATACCCACACTGCATACTTTTGATGCATCCACGACATGGAAAAATGAAAACTTTAAAATACGTTTTTTTTTAAATTTAAGTTTTCATTTTTCCATGCCGTGGGTGCATAAGAAGTATGCAATGTGGGTATGGATTGGATGCGGAATTAAAATCTGCATTCAACGAGTGCCCAAACTTGAAATTTGGGTAAACCGTTAAGGAGATAATATGTCAAAAATATGATAAGACAAAGTAGTTTTTTCTTTTTCCCCCCAATTTGTTTTACAAATTTTACCCTTATGGTTAACATCATCATCTTGAATCTTATTGGTTCTTATAAAGTGAATTTTTATGGTACAATATTTGTTTTGAGGCCCATTTTTTACCTCAAAACTCACCTAATGAAAGGGAAAGGTTTAGAAAATCCCTGATACACCGGATGCCCCAAATGGGACGCAAATACTTTCACTGAAGAACAATTTCAAGAACTTATTGTTTACTGGTAAGATCAACTTTTATCCATCCATATTATTGAGAATAAATGAATTAGCACCAGCCAAGTCATAGATGAGAAATGGACCTATCCATAAGCTATCAAATTTTCCATGATTTCTTGGCTTCTCTCTTCGTTTATCCCAAAGCAGAACTATATCTCCTATCTAAAAGGGCCTTGGTTTGGTAGACTTGTCAAATGACCTATTCACTCTCTCTTGATTCCCGATACTGTTATCCAATGCTTTTCTTCTACTTTCATCTAATTCAATCAATTGATTAATTCTGTTATGAACCATGTCTTGATTTGAACTGAAATCCTGAAGCAATTGATACAATGGAATCTTGAGATGGATGGGAAGGGTAACATCTAGGCCATAGAGAAATTCGAAAGGGCTCTTCCCTTTTGCAGTCTTCTTAGTTATTCTGTCATCCCAAAGTGCAAATTTTATCTTACTATCCCAAGACTTTTTATTATCACCAACTGTTTTCTTTATTATGGTCATTAAGTTTTTATTACTTGACTCAGCTAGACCATTGCCTTGGGGATAATAGTTGGAGAAGTGGGATAGGATAATGCCATATTTGAAACAGAATGAGGAAATTTCTATTGAACTGAAGCCTTTGGCATTATCAGTTGTTAGCTTACTAGGAACATCGAATCTCATGATGATTTTGTCTTCTAAGAAATCCATAACAACTTTATCAGTTTCCTTCTTCGTGGGTATTGCTTCTATCCACTCGGTGAAATAATCGGTTGCCGTAAGGATCCAAGAATATCCATTAATTGAATTATCCTTAAACTTACCAATGAAATCAAGCCCTCATTGTTGGAAAGGGGCTTGGACCACTACTGGATGAAGAGGCAAGGCTGTCATATTTTACTTCCTAGTGAACAACTAGCACTGGGGGAAACATCTAAAAAACTTGTGAACATCTATGAACAAATCAGGCCAATAGTAACCTGATCAAAGAATTTTGTGGGTTGTTGTATCCGCTGCAAATTTCCCTCCACAAAATCTTGAATGAAACTTAGCCTAAATCTTCTTAGACTATGGCTCATCAATACACCTAAGTATTATCCCATCAGGGTTCTTCCAACCCAATCCATTTTGAGTGATACAGTACTTAGTTGATTTTAACCTTAATGTTCTTCTTTTATCGCCAACTAGATGATATGGGAAAGTAAGGTTTTCTAAGAAAAAGATGATATCTGCATACCATTGGTGTTGTTCTAAATGTTATAGTTCTGTTGATCTGATTGGCGCTGATTTGCTATTCTGACATATGATTCCCAATGCCTTCTCATTTCCTTATGTCAACATATTTGCTAGCCCTTGACCTTTGATTAAATTAGTGGGTCTAATTTCCAAGTCATAATCTTGAATTTTCAAGACCCAATTTCCCCTTATTCCTAGGCAGTCTTGTTGAGATAATATATCTTTAACGGCTGGGTGGGGGACATAACCTATTATTTTCGAATAACCAACATAACTTCTGAAATGCTTAAGGGATTTCACCAAGGCGTAAGCCTCTTTTCCATGGTAGTGTACTTCAACTCTGACTCTTGCAAGGCTTTGCTCAATTAGAGATAATTTGGGTTAAAAATGGGCCTTCTAAGGAAAATAATAAAATAATAGTAGAGAGAGAGTAAAAAAACTACTTTTTTGGATCGTATTTTCAACTTATCTCCTTGTAGGTTTACTCAAATTTCAAGCGGGAGGACTCGTTAGATGCATAATAAAATTATGCATCCAACGAGTACCCATGTTGTATACTTTTAACAGCATCCACACCATGAAAAATTGAAAATACATTAAAAAACGTGTTTCTAGTGAGAGAAAACATGTTTTTTAATGTATTTTCGATTTTTCATGGTGTAGACGCTGTTAAAAGTATGTAGTATGGGTACTCGCTGGATGCATAATTTAATTATGCATCCAACGAGTCCTCCCGCTTGAAATTTGAATAAACCTACAAGGAGATAAGTTGAAAATACGATCCAAAAAAATAGTATTTATTTTTTCCCTCCAATTTTTTTAGGTGCTCCCTTTTTGAATTTTAAAGCATTTTGATTGGCTAATACATGATGACATGGAATTTGTCTTATTTTTGGAAGGCCCATTTTAAATTGAAATTTCCTCTAATAGTGAATGTGATGGGTTCCTCAAAACCCTCATTATTGTTTTGGAGCAACACCCCTGTAATGGTATCTTCTAAGGCGAAAGAAAAGATTTGGAAATATCGGGAATAAGATGGGATGACTAAGACTGGAGATTTAGAAATAGCCTCTTTGAGATTTTCAAAAGCCTCTCTTGCTTCATTTGTCCATTCAAACTTAGCATATTTCTTTAATAACTTTTGCATTGGTTTCATTGATTCTGCTAAGTTTGGAATGAACCTCCTTATGAAATTAATCTAGCCATTAAAAGATTGAAGGGACTTTACATTCTTAGGGATGGGAACCTTTTTAATAGCTTCAATTATTTTCGAATCTACTTTAACACCATATTTTGAGATGATATGCCCCATAAGCTTTCCGTCATCAACCCCTAAGATTGACTTGGATGGATTTAGAGAAATACCGTACTTTCTACATTTTTCAAATACTTGCTTAAGGTGACCTATGCGACTTTATCTTTCTTTGGGGAAAATCGTTAGGTCATCCTGGTAAATCTCAATGATTTTCCCAATCAACTCCTTGAATGCATAGTCCATGGCCCTTTGAAAGGTGGCACCAGCATTCAGTAAACCAAAAGGCATTCTCAAATACTCAAAAGTACCCCAGGGGGTAGTGAAGGTAGTTTTATGCCTATCTTCTTTCTGAATTACAACTTGATTATAACCGTAAAATCTATCTAGGAAAGACATCATTTGGGATCCTGTTATTCTTTGTAGCAAGGTTTCCATATTGGGCAGCGGATAATTATCTTTTCCGCATGATGTATTAAGATTTCATAAATCTATACATATCCTTATTTGACCATTCCTTTTTCGAACCACGAATAAATTGGAACACCAAGATGAATTCCATGTTGGCACAATGATCCCAACAGCCAAGATATTTTTCAGTTCCTTCTTTACTATGGGTGCCAACTTAGGATTTATTTGTCTAAGTTTCTGCCGAAAAGGATTCACTTCTTTTACTTCTTGTTTTAGGGGTAAATTGTGTTGAAAGACATCCTCTCGATATGCTTTAAGCTCATCATATGTAAATGCGAACACATCTCTATACTCCCTAACAAGATTGATTAGGTCTTTTCTTTCTTTTTCATTTGTGCCCTTTCATATTTTAATTAGCTTGGGGTTTTTATCGTTTCCAATGTTTACTTCTATATAATCCCCAGGCTTTAGAGCATCTTTCTTGACCTTGTGTCGATCTTTCCTATAAAATATCTGTTTCGAGGACATGAAACCACGAGGTACTGGATTACTGGAGTACCATGTTCCTGAAAGTTGACTTCAAAATTGGAGTACTCTTCAACATTGTGAATGAATCTTAGGACTTGTTCATCATTATGGAATATTTTCCAATGCTCCAAGTTATCTGGAATTGATGGTCTAAAATTAATCTCTAGTTTTCCGCTACCATTTAACAATTCCTCTGAAAGCTCAAGGGTTGAAGCTGCCATTGCTAACTTATCTACCTTGCTATTATGATCTCTATGGATTGCAATTAGGTTCAAGGAATCAAAGAATTCCAAGGTATCCCAAACAACATTTCTATACCTTTTTAACCTTTTACACTTGCATGCATATTCATTTTATACTTAACATTTTTATCCCCATATCCTTAGCAATCTCTAAACCAAGTAAAAGTGCCTCATACTCAACCACATTGTTAATTGCTTCAAAATCCAATCTGAAAGCAAAGTTGAAACTTTTCCCACTTGGTGAGGTGATAGGAATGATTGCCCCTTTTCCTGCTCTAGAATGTGCCCCATCAAAATTCTTTTTCTAGATTTCACCAACTTTTTCACTTTTTAACTTTTCCTTAACTGGATCTAGGAAAGTGGAACAAATATCATAATTCCCCATGTTATTTGTGTTGTAGACATATTCATTGGAAGGATGTTTGGGGTTTTCTACATGATATCTTCTTTCATTTTCATTATGCAACTTGAAAAGTGAACTTTCTGATGTAGGTACTGTAGCAAAATTCCAATCCATTTGTATGGAGCCTCCCAAATCAGCAGCCCACTTTCTTGACAATAACATACCCCACTTGTCAGGATCATCTATAACAAGAATATCCATAGTCAGATGGATATCAGGGTATTTTTCTAACTTTGTTGGCATATTCAGGATGATACCAACCACATCAACTTCTCTTGAGTCCATGGCACATACATTTTGGTATGGTCTAGTTATTTTTAGATTGATTTGTTCCATAAACTTTCTAGTCATTATGTTAGAGGATGACCCTGAATCTAACATACAATTGTGTAGAAGAATATTATTCATCAATAATGATATATAAAAGGGTGTATGGTCTTATTTGCTTGGATATTTCGTATGTAAGAAAACTAGGGGATCATCCACAAATTTATTATCATTAGGGAGGGATTTTTCTTTGGGATTCTCAACTGGTCTTTCTGGAGGAGGATATATGGTTTTCATCAAATTTTCCTTTTGATGGGGCATTTTGAGGACTTGAGTGACAAGAGATAACATTTTATCACTTCCAAACCAATTATCCAAGTCAACACTTATTCATTGATATCAGGGGAATTTATTACCTTTGCCGCATATTGTTGGGTCTTTGATGGTCCAAATTTCTCCTTTATCTAATAGGTAGCTCCTTTAAATCTAGCGTTAGCCATTTCTTTGATCTGTTTAGGTGGAGGCCTCACACCAAAGTACTTGGAAATGTTATATTTTTCTTGACTATAATCCCGAGCTTGTTTCCAATGTTCTTTTTCAATATGATGAATTTGTCCTACAACATTGATGTATTTAGGATTGCTTGAAAATTTGTCATTATTACTAACTTCACGGAATCCATGCTCTTTGATCTGACATGATTGGTAGCAGGTGAATTCTTCATGAAATGCATCACAGGTTCTGCAGTAAGGGGGAACTTCTTTAACCATATTAGCTGATTCTAGTTGATGAGGGGGCCTATTATCTTGATGAGGATTTTTCTTTTGAACCCAACTTCCCTTATGTGGAAAATTATTCTGATTGGATGTGGTCCTTTCCATGTTTATCACTCTATTTTGCATTATTTTCAATTGATCAACATAATTGGTCTCCATGGCTTCCATTTTATCAGTTAAGTCCCTGATCTTCTTCTCATGAGAATCATGGCTAGGTTCTTTATATTTTGATTAACGGGGCTTGATGAGAGCCCTCGTGAATCTAGGAATATTTGATTTTATTGAAGATTGCATATTTAAATCAATTGTAATAGCCAACTCTTGAGCATTTTTCAGAGTCTCGGGTTCCTTATCCCTCAACTGATATCTAATTTATACACTAAGGGATTCCATATAGTAAACAAGGACAGACTTGTATGGTGGCTTGAAATAAGCATGAATGCTTGCCACCAAATCCTTCAACTTCTTATTAAACTCCTCCATAGTTTCGTTTTCGTTTCTCTTTATAGTATGGAGACCAACTAATTGATGGTGAGGTTATTTCTTAACTCTCCATATTGTCTTGAACCCTTTCAAGAAATCATCATAGGATGCATAGGAATTATCATCAAGTCCAAGGTACCATTCACACACATCTTCTTCTAAGGGAAGAGAAAAAAACTTCATATAGACATTATCATGTGTTTGAGTGGGATCTCTAACCCAACTTAGGAATCATTTTGAAATATTTCCTAGATGGATTTCGACACTGACAACATTGTTCCCTTGGAAAGTTGGAATCTTTTCAACAACCTTGTCGGGTAGAGTGTGCGGTTGAATTGCTATCTGAGTGAAGTCAAGGGGTTTAAAATAGGAATCAGTTGTAGCCATTTTATTAATCTCACTACTTTCTTAAAAAAGGAAATGGATGTTTGAGAGAGACTCAGATCCTAGATTTTCAAGGATCCTACGAGAAGCTATCTTACTTGTCCTCTTTTGATAAACCTTTTCGGGTTTAGGAATGAAATCAAGTAAGTCTACAAGGTTTCTTCTTGTGGAATACCTTGATTGGTTTATGGATAGTGGAGTCGCCAGATGGATCGAGTTCAATCTTCAGAATTGTTGGACTAGATCAATAAAAAAGGTAACAAAAACCAAAAAGAAACTAAGGATAAGTCGAACTCCAAGAATAAAAATATGTATCCCCAACAACGACACCAAAATGTTGTCGCCTCTTATGCACCTGGGGTTAATGTAGTAGAAATATTCAAGCTGCTCGGTGCATCCTTGGGGGAAAGTCTTGATTCAAGTACTATCACTTGATATTCAATCCTCCATTTAGGCCTAACTCCTAATGAAGCCAAGGGAGGTAGACCCTATTAATGTTACTAAGGCTTCAGGCACTTAGTTCTTTTGGACGAAAATTGTTCTTTTGGATTTTTTTGGAATTAAAACATTGATCAAGACGATTTCAAGATTAAATCAACTATACAACATGTATGAATATAATAATCACGACAAAATATAGCTTAATTGAATGAAGCAATAACAAATATCACATACCAGTGACACCGAGTCAAAGTAAGTGTTGCTATAAAAGTAAAGGTTCTGCAATTGTGTTCTTGGCCAATTTTAAGAATTATTGAAGGATGCGTTAATTAAAGGGAAAATGGGGGATCCAGATATATTGTGAGGTACAAGGATTAATGTATAGAAATTAGGAAAAGGTGGCTCCTCACAAAGTTGTGTGGGTTGGAGCGGAGTCTCGAGGGCATATTCAACACTACACCAACAAGGATGTAGTATAGCGGTGCCTTGAGGTCACTCTCAAGTGGTTCCCACTTCTTTTGAGAAATTTCCCCACGCGTTACTTAATGTTCGAGTGTCGTATTTTCACTATGTTGAGGGTTCTTTATTTTTATAATGTGAGTTGTTAGTTAGATGTTTAAGAATTAATAAGTTATTGCACTCTTTTCTGATTTCCCTAGGACCAGGCCAATGCCCGCAAAGGGAAAGAGCATACTTTGAGAGACAAAAAAATGTTCATTCAAATTTGAGTGCTTGAAATAAAGAATGATAAACAAAAATAACTTTGAAAAGAAACAAATATATTCACCAAATCTATGTGTCACTTTCTGATCAACCACCACTAATCGACAATGCCTTTATAAGGAGGTCAGAGCATACTTTGGGGCAACGAGATTGGATTTATTTAATTATTTGCAAAAATGAAAAGAAAATAAAATTAAACTACTCAATAAAAGTATACAACTTGCACAAAGTGTTATAAAAAATCACGACATGAAAAGGAAAAACGTGAAACCCCCCACGGGGGATGGAATACGGGCGTCGTGTATCCCACCTGCTTCTTTATTAGGATTTGTTACAAAAAATAATTTATTTTTAGGAATTCCTTTGATTCTTATAAATATGAATCGGGAAGGCTTACAAATAGTTAAGAAGAGAAAATTAGAAGAAATAGGGGATCTCTGGGCTCTGGATGGCTAAAATATTCGAAACTTGGCCAGAGTTTCCTTCTCTTTTTTCTTTAATTCTGCAAAATCAGCAAGCTAAAATAGTAGAAATGTTAGTAGATTAGTTAAATAATACATAAAAAATACAACTACTTAATACTTCTTGAAGATTAGATTTTTTATGAAGCACAAGTATTAAGTTTTAATGCTAGATTCAAGCTTAAAATATGAATTTGAATGCTTGTTTTGATCTAACAAGAATATGCAACAAGAGATGTATGCTAAACTTTAAAAAAAATATCTACTTGTTGAAGAGTAAGGGGACCAATAATTTTATTTTATTTTAATAGTGTAGAAGAAACAAGAACCCAACTTCGGTTTTGAAAGAGTAGAAAACCAAAGATGCCTGCAACTCAACAACGATTAGACCAAGATAGCCAACACCGAAGGAGGATTAGGACACAACTGATCTCAACCTCCTCCTTTGATTTCTATCTTGCACTATCACAAACACTTGCAGACCTATGACACATCTGACATTTCAGGGATAAAAATAGCCACCAAGAGGGTGCATAAGGGGGGTTATGGTCAACAAATATTCACTCATTCGAATGGGTGGAAGAGGAATGCAAGAAAGAGAGGACAATTGTCACCTATGAGAATCTCTCCCTAACTCGAGTTGGGTGAATAATATTGGAGGGAATTCAAGAAATGGAGGCCATTGGAGGTTAATACAATAGGAGGAGGATGAAGAAGAGTATCCTTTGATCATTTTCTCATTTTGGCATGTTTGGAGAGCATTGCTTGTCCTTGCACGGTGGATGTTCATCCTCCCTGCCTTAGAGCCAATTTCGCAGGTGCAATATTCATATCCAAGTTGGTTGAAGGAGATTCCATTCATACCTCTCAACATAGCTTCACGGATATTTTTTGATGCAGGTTCAATCCCCCTTTGAGTTCAAGTTCATGTTCACTCTTCTTTCTAGACTATCACTCTCTTATCTCTCTCTCTCTTAATATTCATGTACAAGTGTGATAGTGCACTCCTAGTTACTTATTATTTATGGAAGACTGATATTTCGACCATATGAACATGTTATTTGCTGAATAAATCTATAATGAATGGACTCTGAGAGCCACAACTCAAAACACCAAGGATTTCATGTAATACTTCCAAGTAATATTGAGATTCAAGCATTTTCCCTCATTGTATTCTCATGGTGATTTTAGAATGAATTTTATCAGTTTATTATCAGAATTTCCTGAAGTATTTCTCATGATTCAAGCTGAATATGGAATTAAATGGATGACAAAAATGTTGTATGCAGGCCCTTGAAGTATTACTAAATTTGTGCAATAAATTCATTGTCCCTAGTCCACCATTTTTTCATAAATTATGTGCTCTACTAGCTGATGCCTTTTGAAAGATCTATCCAATGCTAAACTTTGATGTAATGCTGCAAATATATTATCCTTTAGGTCTTTTATTAAAGACAAGTCTCAGACTAAAAATTATGGAAGGACATACAATGTTTGGAAGGCCAAATAGTAGCTGACCTAGTGGGGTTTTCCACCAATGCATTTGATTAGTTTTACTCCACTTCTTCCCTCCTCTAAAATTGGAGATCGTGAATGCTACTAGCAGGTTTTTGGGTGTATAATGGTTGCATTATGGTTTCCTATGTCCTCCAAAGTCCCTCCCTATACAATTCAAAAAAAATTGGAGGCTTTTGGAGCAACTAGAGTCCACCATTTCCTAGGTTCGAAATTTGGGTCAAATTGGGCAACTTTGCATAATAGGGATCAGGGAAACTTTTAGGGGCGAAATTTCGCCAATTGGCTATTTTTTGGGTCTTTTTTCAAAAAATAAATTCGCTATTTGGTCATTTTTAGTCTCTAATATCACCTATATTTACATAAAATGTGTTTTTTTATCATAATATTCGCCAAAATTTACACTTTTTGGTAGTAAATTGCATGTTTCATATTTCATATTCGCCTACCAATCTATATATATGTTTTTTTCAATCCAAAATAATCGCCTAGAATACTATACTTAAGTATAGTTTTATAATCCTTAAAAAATACTCTGATAGGGATGTTACAATGGTATCAGAGCATGGTCCTTTCACCTGATTTGGGTGACCATTTATGAGGTCAAGAAGTCATCCTCCACCCCTAGAAACCAAAATTGAAAGCACCTTTAGTGAAGAAGAAGAAGTAGGAGAAGAGGTAAATTCTGTTGAAGCAAATTATGGATAGGGTTGACAAAGGAACCTCAGAGGTGGAGGAGAAAGAGGAGTTTAGGAAATTCATGAAATCCTTTTTTGAGGACATGACAAGGCAGATAATGCAAGGGTTCAAATTGATGGATAGTCAAACTGGGAGCAAGTTGGCAGCAAGAGGCAGTAGTAGTTCTCAGTCCGAGGAAAAAAAGACAGTTAGTGAAACCATCTTCTCAAGGATCGGGCCTCACAATTGACCTAATGACTTCCAGATCTCAGCAAGAGCCAACACACCCAATTTTCTTGAGTCCAAAGAGGATGCTAACACTCAATATGGGATAAAGGAATTTCTATAAGAAGGGAAGCAGTTGAGTGAAGATTGTAGGAAGACCTTACAATTTGAACAATTCTTCAGTGTCTCAAACAAGCTCAAAACCAGAGGAGGTAGAAGAATCCCTTTCCAAAATCAAGAATTGAAGTCTACTATAGGTAAGGTGCCCCTTCCCACCTTTAATGGCTCACCACAAAGTTCTGTTAATACTTGGGTACAAAAGTTAGATGTGTATTTTTAGTTGAATCCAATGGTTGAAGAGGATTCCTTGAAAATGGCTATTCTGCATATTGAAGGAGAAGCAAATTATTGGTGATTCCATGGAATTAAAACCTTGGGACATGATGAAATCACATCATATGAAGAGTTTTTTAACAAGTTGGTGGAAAGGTTTGATCGAAAGGACCCTAAAATTCCTTTCAAGGAACTAGCGCAATTGAAGCAAACTGGAACCCTTCAAGCTTACATGTTGGAATTCCAAAAATTGTCAGTTATGTTTGATGATATCTCTATGGTTATCTTGGTATTGATATTTACTGAAGGGTTGGATGAACCTTTGAAAGATTCGGTTAAATATCACAAGCCAACTACATTGAAAGATGCCATGAACTTGACAAGAGATCTTCAAAATGTGCTACCTAAGACAAAATATCCTCCCAAGCCCAGTTTTCCTTCCAAGTTCAGAGATGACAAGAGACCATGGAAAAAAGATTCATTTGGGAAGGATAAGAGAGAAGTACCAAGTAAGGAAGAAATCAAAAGAAAGAAACTATGTTTCACATGTCATCAACCATGGGTGCCAGGGCATAAATGTACTAAGGGGAAAACACACTTCATTGAAGTCTTTTCTGATGATGAGGAGGACATGGAGGAAGAAGCACACCATTCATACCAAGAAGAGGGATATGACACAGCAGAACAAGATCAACCACCACCCGAAACAGGGAATATAAAAGTACTGTCAGGGGTGCCTCGATTTCATACCCTGTGATACAAAGGAGCTATAAAAGGGAAGAAGGTTTCAGTATTAGTGGATGGAGGAGAAACTCATAACTTCATTGATGCATCCTTAGTGGAGAGGAGAAAGTTTCCTACTAAAACATTTGATGGGTTCAAATTCATCATTCCAGGTAACAATTCTATCGACTGTCACACATGGATTCCAAAGCTTCAACTTACCATAGGAAATTACACCTTTACTGACAGTTTCTATGTGGTGGATGTTGCTGATACAAATGTGGTTTTGGGAGTCCAATGGTTGTACTCTATAGGAGAGAACATAGTGAATTACCAAGTACCTGAAATGAGATTTAAAGATTCGGAAGGAAAGTCAATATTAGTAAGGGGAATGAACACCTATCCTAACCAAATGGTGTCCTCCCATAGTATGAGGTCCATTTTGAGTCATGGGGACATTGAATGGGATACAGAATGTTTAATCAATTCCCCCAAGCCGAGCATAAATGTTGCAAAACATCCAAAGGAGATAACGAAGCTATTACACAAGTATGAAAAGGTTTTTGGAGGCCTCCCCCCTAGAAGTCCACCTGAAAGAGGAGTTGAACATGCCATTGTTTTGGAGGTAGGTACTTCACCTATCCAAATACCACCATATAGACACCCAAAAAGGTTCATAGATGAGATTGAGAAGGCTATTAAAGAAATTTTGCAGTTGGGGCTCATCAGGCCAAGCTCAAGTCCTTATGCTTCTTTAGTTGTCTTGGTAAAAAAAAAGATGGAACCTTAAGGATGTGCATTGATTTCATAGATTTAAACAAGAAGACAGTGAAGAATAGATATCCCATCCCTCGATAGATGAGATCATGGATGAGCTATTTGGGGAAAATTATTTTCCAAAATTGATCTTAGATATGGTTACCATCATATTTGAATGAAAGAGGAAGATGTGCAGAAAGTTGTTTTCAGATGTCACTGTGGTCATTTCGAATTTCTTGTCATTCCTTTTTTTTTACCAATGCTCCTAGAACCTTCCAATCATGCATGGAAAAAATATTTTGCAAGCATGTCCATAAGTTTGTTTTGGTTTTCTTTGATGATATTTTGATTTATAGTAAGACATGGGAGGAGCATTTGTATCATTTAGAATTTGTATTGAAAATATTGCATGAAAAGTCTTTGTTTGCTAAGTTGTCCAAGTGTGAGTTTGGGTTGACATAAATTTTGTATCTTGGGCACATTATTGGGAAAGATGGTGTAAAGGTGCACTTGGAGAAAAGAAGGTAATTCTAGATTGGCCATCACCCAAGAACATCGCTAAATTGAGGGGTTTTATTGGGATATGCACTTACTATGGAAATTTCGTGAAGGGGTTTTCCAAATTGACTGCTCCTCTCATTGATTTGACAAAGAAGGATGCTTTCCAATTGTTGGCAGGCGGTTTGATGGGGAAATGTCGCGGTACCCGCCGACGCTGTGACACATCGGATGAGGGCACGAAAGGAGTATTTTGTGTTAAAGAATACTGCAGTTGGCAGGTTTTGGGTCACTTGGACAATATATTATGTAATAGTGAGTCAGTTGTACCACAGTATGCGGGTTTTGGGGGGTCATTTGGACCGAGTCAGTTAGATATTTGGTCATTTGTCCATAGTGTCGGTTAGGAAGTCATTTGTAAGTGGACAAATATTGTAATGGAAGAAGCCTATAAATAGATGAGAATTGTAAGTGTTAGAGATATGCGGAGATGATAGATAGAGATGAGACAGAGACAGTAGTTGGTGGGAAAGAAGAAGGTGAGTGTATACGGAGATCTATGGTTTTGTTTCTGGTATATGGCTGACAGTAATACAATGATGATGTTTTGGTACTATCTTTGTGCAATGTTGCAATATATGAATGTTGTTATATTTTATTGATGCAATGTCTGCTTACTGTTACTATGATGATAAATGATGCGATTAAGTAAATGTTATAGCTCCATATAGAATGTTTAAAATGTATGGTTAAGTACTGCAACAGAGCTAGTCTGCACAGCCACAACTCTCCTCCTCCCTCGATGGAAACATGGTTCCTTCTGCCCTTCCTTGATGCCTCGGGTGAGACCTCATCCACTTTGCGGGTGTTGCTGGGTGGGCTCAAACCTGTCCGGGCCGATGCCCATGGAGACTGCAGTATGTGTTGACATTGAGGTGAACCCCTGTCGACTGAGGTTGCATTGGTCAACAAATGGTTCCGTTGTCGGGACCATGTGCAGAGTAGAAGGAGGTCAAGTTGTGGCACCCGACGAAGCCGGAGATACAGAAATGGTTCGATCAGAAGTTGCAGGAGTTTGTTGAAGAAGAAAGCCGGAACATGCGACTGACAGTAGATCACTGGATGGGAAGATATATTCACGACGGTCCGCACGAAGGGTTTTTCTGTGAATTCCCGGTTATCCTGTATGAATTGTTGTCGAAGATGACCTTCTAGAAGAGGAACTTCCAGGGTGGTGAACCGATGGCTTGGACCCCAGAATTGATTTAGGAGCTGTAGGAAGTCGATAATAAGGCATCGCAGGATGTCAAAGTTTGGCTTGATAGCATCTTGGAAGGATATATCACTGAATTTGCGGTCGACACGAAGAAATACTATAGTGAAGCTGAAAGATACTTCTTCCGAGGACCAAAGGGAAGGTTTCTGCTATCGCTCCAACTGTCGATTAAGATGCTAATCTGTGAAAAGGGTATATTAAAGATGCACCTTGATCAGTAGACAGCCTGGTGGGCGGAGGCCGTGGGTACCGCGACTGTTGGGGACTGGTACATGGAATGGTAAATGGGTAGATGGGTGCAGACCATGAGGAGACTGTGAGCGAAGCCGAGGAAGAAAGTGGTCTTACAAGACGAGGAGTAAGTTTTCGATAGGAGAAGAGGCAGAGGACGGGCGAAGGTCCTGCTGCAATCGAACCGCAAAATCGCGAAGGAAGACCACACGGGACGAAGTGACCTCACAGTCCTGATAGGGATGACCAGGCTATGCCTAGGATAGAGGCAGGACCAAACCCCGGTACCAACATACCCACACCTCCGCTCACTGACTCTCAAACATCAAGAAATACTACTTCGACACCGCCAAGTTCATCAATTCTATAGAATTTAATTGGTAGTAGCATAGCAACAGGAGGAAGGAAGCCCAGAATGGTGGGCGATGATGCTAAGTTACCATTGTTCCATGGAAGTGCGACAGACAACCCAGAACAGTATTGGTTTTTGTGTGAAGCGGTCTGGACCATGAAGCAGATCACTGATGCTAATGTTAAGAAAGGACAGTTAGCCACGACTTTGTGAGGTCATGCATTAGATTGGTTCATGAAGTTTATTTTAGTCCCTATAGGGGCCCCAGAAAAGTCACTGGATGAGATTCAGGATGGGCTGATTGTTGAATTTAGACGGCCTAAGTCAGAGGCTCAATACATTACTGAATTGAAGGAAATTAAGCAGTATCCCAATGAGATGGTATGGGATTTCGACCAGCGATTCAAGACGCTGATGGCAAAGGTTAGTTTCGATATGAGTGCCGTCCAACATAAACAATGGTTCATTGCGGCACTGCTACCCCACATTCGGCTGCCACTGATGCAGCAGAACATATCGACGCCTAGTGAAGCTCTAGAGATTGCAATGCAATTGGAGGCATCACTGATTGGAGATTATGTAGCTCGGATGTGGCAAATATAGACACAGCTCGCTAACCTAACTATACAGTTGCAAGATTTGAAGAAGAACAAGGAACAGCGCGATGAAGTATGGTGCACGCGATGCCAAGGAGAAGGGTGTTGCTGGGTGGGCTCAAACCTGTCCGGGCCGATGCCCATGGAGACTGCGGTATGTGTTGACATTGAGGTGAACCCCTGTCGACTGAGGTTGCATTGGTCAACAAATGGTTCCGTTGTCGGGACCATGTGCAGAGTAGAAGGAGGTCATGTTGTGGCACCCGACGAAGCCGGAGATACAGAAATGGTTCGATCAGAAGTTGCAGGAGTTTGTTCAAGAAGAAAGCCGGAACATGCGACTGACAGTAGATCACTGGATGGGAAGATATATTCACGACGGTCCGCACGAAGGGTTTTTCTGTGAATTCCCGGTTATTCTGTATGAATTGTTGTCGAAGATGACCTTCTAGAAGAGGAACTTCCAGGGTGGTGAACCGATGGCTTGGACCCCAGAATTGATTTAGGAGCTGTAGGAAGTCGATAATAAGGCATCGCAGGATGTCAAAGTTTGGCTTGATAGCATCTTGGAAGGATATATCACTGAATTTGTGGTCGACACGAAGAAATACTATAGTGAAGCTGAAAGATACTTCTTCCGAGGACCAAAGGGAAGGTTTCTGCTATCGCTCCAACTGTCGATTAAGATGCTAATCTGTGAAAAGGGTATATTAAAGATGCACCTTGATCAGTAGACAGCCTGGTGGGCGGAGGCCGTGGGTACCGCGACTGTTGGGGACTGGTACATGGAATGGTAAATGGGTAGATGGGTGCAGACCATGAGGAGACTGTGAGCGAAGCCGAGGAAGAAAGTGGTCTTACAAGAGGAGGAGTAAGTTTTCGATAGGAGAAGAGGCAGAGGACGGGCGAAGGTCCTGCTGCAATCGAACCGCAAAATCGCGAAGGAAGACCACACGGGATGAAGTGACCTCACAGTACTGATAGGGATGACCAGGCTATGCCTAGGATAGAGGCAGGACCAAACCCCGGTACCAACATACCCACACCTCCGCTCACTGACTCTCAAACATCAAGAAATACTACTTCGACACCGCCAAGTTCATCAATTCTATAGAAGTTAATTGGTAGTAGCATAGCAACAGGAGGAAGGAAGCCCAGAATGGTGGGCGATGATGCTAAGTTACCATTGTTCCATGGAAGTGCGACAGACAACCCAGAATAGTATTGGTTTTTGTGTGAAGCGGTCTGGACCATGAAGCAGATCACTGATGCTAATGCTAAGAAAGGACAGTTAGCCACGACTTTGTGAGGTCATGCATTAGATTGGTTCATGAAGTTTATTTTAGTCTCTATAGGGGCCCCAGAAAAGTCACTGGATGAGATTCAGGATGGGCTGATTGTTGAATTTAGACGGCCTAAGTCAGAGGCTCAATACATTACTGAATTGAAGGAAATTAAGCAGTATCCCAATGAGACGGTATGGGATTTCGACCAGCGATTCAAGACGCTGATGGCAAAGGTTAGTTTCGATATGAGTGTCGTCCAACATAAACAATGGTTCATTGCGGCACTGCTACCCCACATTCGGCTGCCATTGATGCAGCAGAACATATCGACGCCTAGTGAAGCTCTAGAGATTGCAATGCAATTGGAGGCATCACTGATTGGAGATTATGTAGCTCGGATGTGGCAGATATAGACACAGCTCGCTAACCTAACTATACAGTTGCAAGATTTGAAGAAGAACAAGGAACAGCGCGATGAAGTATGGTGCACGCGATGCCAAGGAGAAGGGCATGCAAAGGATAATTGCCTGGATTTCTGTAATTATTTGGTGTTAGGCATGCCAAACCCGTTCAATGGCGGCAATATGCCGTGGTGCGTGTTTGTCACGTGTTTGGGCATAGTCACGATAATTGCCCATATATGTAGAAAATGGTCACAACCCCGCGAAATCCTTACAGCACATTCTGCAAGTCGGTGGGTCATGACGAAAAAGATTGTCGTGAATATGGGTTTCTACAGGAGAGGATGTGTGATGCATTCTACGTCAAGGACGATCAGCACGCTGTGCAACAACCACAACTGCAACCGCAGGTAGCCCAGTTGCTACCACAACCGCAGATGCAGTTTGCACCACAGCCAAAACAACCGCAGCAGTTCATGTCGCAATACACTCCAATGCAAATGACTCACCCACAACCACAGTATGTACAGCAACTGCAGTATGCACCACAAGGGAAATGGATACCACCAACACCAATGCAGCAACAATACTAGTAGCAGGGCAGCTCCCGAGGAGGATATAGGGGTGGACGCGGTGGTAGATTTGGTCATGGAGGAGGAGGCTGAGGTGGTCGTGGACCTGTTCAATGTTACCACTATGCAGTATGGGGGCATTATCAGCGCGACTGCCCACTACTACAGAATCAGTGTACATTTTGCTTTGGTAATGATCATATGGTTGAGAATTGTCCACAGTTAATTGCATGATGGAAGGCTGGGAACGCTCCGCAGCTATGGAATTAGGCCCAGCCACAGTAACCAGTACAGAACCCGATGCAGCAACCTATACAGAACCAACCCTCGCGACCACCGCCGAACGCCAATCAAAATATCAATCAACCAGGGAATTTGCAACAGAACTAGATGCAGGGTGAAAATATTGCGACCATTTCTGCAGAGCCGCGACCACAAGATGCTTCATTGGCTGTTGTCACTTGTGGAGGAAAGACGACTAGGGAGGATGGTTTGTGACCACTAATTTGGTTGGATGGTGAGAAGACGGTACCTTTTGACATTGATACAAAGTGGGAAACATTCCTGGAAGCATGTAGCACCTTGGAAAAAGACCGTGGTAAGGCTATTGTTTGCGATATGCCACCTGCCTTTGATACTACGTCAGACGTTGATCGGCCGACACCACCAGGGACGTTGAAAAAGTTCCTTGAAAGCTGTCTATCATTGGCCTGAGACCCGACTGCCCTGGTTGAGATTGAGGGATGGCTACAACAATTTTCGAAAGGACGGAAGGAGTCGGCAGTAAACTCCCGACAGCGACGAAAGACTAGCAAGGAGATGCGAATGAATATTCAGATTGGTGATTGGGATGTTAACTCTGTGATTCTTGACCTTGGTTTGGATATTAACATCTTAAGCAAGTAGGCGTGGCAGAAGATAGGGAGTCCCCCATTGAGCTGGTCTCCTGTGCAGCTCCGGTTGGCTATCCATGCGAAGGTAACACCCATTGGATGAGTTCCACGGCTCACGATTGATATTGAGGGCATGAAGAATTATACTAACTTTGAAGTGGTTGAGGGAGGAATCTATTATCCGACACTCTTGGGGGTCGGATGGGCTAACGATAGTGGAGCTATACTCAACTTCAAGAAGTGCATGATGACCTTTGAGAATCATGATTTCTGAGTCATAGCCCCATTGGATCTGGTTGAAGGACACCGATATGTGGAGCCTGTAAAAGATGATGATCCTACTAGATGGGATCATGCATTTAATATTTCTGAAGATTATATTCATCCTACCGCCTATGGTGAGTTGGAGTGGCATAGCGAGAGCTCTGCGTCTTCCGACTCTGATGATGGATTGGAACATTGGCAGAATCGAATGCATGAAGTATCAGTCTGGAAATGTGGCTTAGTTACGCAATCCTTATGTCGTGTTGCGACAGAAACGATCACATTGCCTATTTATGAGGGGTTGCCTGGCCTAACCACCCTTTTAGCAGAATTTGAAGACCGCGTTCTAGAACCACAGCGATTGCTGGCCCTGGAGGAAGCACTGAAGGCTGCTCCAGCATGCTGGTGGGCGACACATAAGAAATTCATTAATGGTTGGTCGCAGTGTCGAAGGTTGATGATGGTTTGGTTCGGCGACACTGAGGTTTATCACACTGGCAAGTATGATGGCCAGACTGATCCCAGTGATCATGTGATGGAGTGCCAACGATTATGGGTAGCACGACCTAGAGATGAGTGGATCCATGCTTTTGTCCATACTTTGGATGAGATATCGCGCTCATAGTACACTACAGCCGAGTTGTGCCAAGACATTACAACATGGGGGGAGTTGATGATCTGTTTCACTCATACGTTCACTTTTGCGGATGCTAACCCTGATGTCCATAATGCCCTACAGCTCATCCGTGACGTGGTACTTCAGGTTGTTCCGACGGCTTACCCTGTCGACCCACACACACATTGTCAGATGCAGTCTCTCATAGAGTGCTTCAACATCAGTGATGGTCCAGAGGATGATGATGATCCCCAGAATATTAACATTCCTGAATCTGAAGGAAGTCGCGATGTGGTCCCACCTGCTGCACCAAGTAATCCATTCAGTCAACCATTGCAACTCCGCAAGATGAATATTGGCACCGAGGCTACTCCCAAGTTTGCTAATGTTGGGGATTATTGGGACGATGAGATCATGAGTAGGGTTACTGAGTTACTTCATGAGTTTCAAGATGTGTTTCCCATGAATTTTTTTGAAATGAAGGGAATCTTGGGTGATTTAGGAGAGATGAAGATTCCATTGAAACCAGATGTTAAGCCAGTCCGACAACAACCTTATCGGCTGAATCCGTGACATAAAGAAAATGTCAAGGCAGAACTTGATCGCATGTTGGATGCTGGTATTATCGAACCTATGGAAGAGTTCGAATGGATCACTCCTATGGTGGTGCAGGACAAGAAAACAGGTGAAGTGCGCATTTGCGTTGACTTGCGAAAGTTGAACGATGCCTACTTGCATGACCCTTTTCCAACCCCATTTACTAATGATGTACTTGAAGGAGTGGGTGGCTAGGAGATGTACTCCTTCACTGATGGATTCTCTAGCTACCATCAGATTTGCATTGCCAAGGAAGATCGCCATAAGACAACTTTTGTTACTCAATGGGGTTGCTTTCAGTACGAGGTAATGCCGTTTGGTTTGAAGAATGCACCTACAATATTCTCCCGGGTCGTTGTTGCCGCATTCAAAGATTTTATTCAAAATGTTTTGCAGGTATATATGGATGATTGGACCGTTTATGGATTGATTTGTGATCATCTGGCCAATCTACGGTTAATGCTTGAGCGATGCCGACAGCACCAGATATCGCTAAACTTGAAGAAATGTATTTTCTGTGCACCATTCGGGATATTGCTGGGTCATTTCATGTGTAAGCAGGGATTGTTGGTTGATCCCGCCAAAATTGCGCTCATTCTGGGGTTGCAACCGCCAACCACCGTTAAGCAGTTGTGCCCGGCCTTGGATCATATGGGATATTATTGCAAGTTTATCAGGGTTTATGCTACGATTACTGCCCCTATGGAAAAGTTGTTGAAGAAAGACGTGGCATTCCAGTGGAGCTTGGAATGTCAGGATAGCTTCGAAACACTCAAAGCTAAGATGGCGTCGGCCCCAATTTTGGTCTTTCCGCACTGGAGTAAGGAATTCCATGTCCATGTTGATGCTTCATCGATTGCATTAGGGGTTGTGTTGGCTCAACCTGGAGAACGAGACCTTGATCATCCCATTGCTTTTGCCAGTCAGAAGCTGTCCTCTGTAGAACGCAATTACACTACCACAGAATGAGAAGGTCTGGCCATGGTTTACGCGTTGTAGAAATTCAGGCACTATTTGTTGGGTGGCCACTTTAAAATGTTCACTGATCATTCTGCATTAAAATACTTGGTCAATAAGCCTGTGTTGGGGGGGAAGATCTGCCGTTGGCTACTTTTGTTTCAGGAGTTTGATTTCGAGGTCATTGTGAAACCGGGGCGGTTGAATGCTGGACTAGATCATTTGTCATGGATTGACACAGGGGAGGAACCGACTAATATCAAAGATGGGTTGCCGGATGCCCAACTATTTCACGTTGCCACCACTGATCAATATTTTGATGACATCCTTCAGTTTCTGGTGACCAGCACCACGCTCGCTGACTTTACCACTACTCAGAAGAAGCAAATGGTTGTCAAGGCTGCTGACTTTCAGCTAATCGCGGGAGAGTTGTATAAATTGGGCACTGATGAGGTATTGCGCAGATGTGTCTTGCCACATGAGCAAGCGCAACTATTGGTTGAGTCACATGGTGGAGTATCGAGAGGAAACTATGGCGGTTGGGTGACTGCCCGAAAGGTACTACGTGCAGGACTTTGGTGGTCCACATTACATAATGATGCGACAGACTATGCACGGTCTTGCGATGTTTGTCAGCAAACTCGCAAGCCGTCCGGACGAGACAAGATGCCACTGCTACCTTAAGTGACACTGCAACCATTCAAAAAATGGGTTGTGGATTTTGTCGGACCGATCCATCCACCAGGGAAACGGACAGGTGTGCGGTATATTGTCACGGTGACATAATACTTGACCCGATGGGCTGCAGCAGCCCCCGTAGTTGATTGCTCCACCGCAACGGCTTCTCGATTTTTGTTTGATCACATCATCACTCGTTTCGGCTGCCCCACGATATTGCTGAGTGATCAAGGAAGCCACTTTCTTAATTGCACTATTAGTGCATTGACGGAGGAGTTGCAGATATAGCATAAGAAGAGTACACCCTATCACCCACAGGTGAATGGAACGGTGGAGGTGTTTAACAAGGTATTGGAGAATGTGTTAACAAAGGTGTGCAATGCGAACCACGACGACTGGGATTTGAAAGTCCCAGCAGTGTTGTGGGCCTATTGCACCACATGTAAAAGGTTGACTGGTAAGACACCTTTCAAGCCGGTATATGGGAAGGAAGAAATTATGCCTATGGAGTACATTGTTCCAAGTCTACGAATTGCGGCTGTTATGAGCATGGATGATGTTGCAGCATTAGATGAATGTTTAGCGCAATTGGTGGAGCTGGAAGAAGATCGATTTATCACTGGATTTCACCAAGGAGTGGAGAAGGATCGCTAGAAGGCATGGAATGATCGCCACATCAAAAGTAAACAGTTTCAGCATGGCGACTTAGTGTTATTATATGACAGCAAGTTTATGAAACATCCAGGTGAGTTGCAGATGCATTGGCTGGGTCCATATCGCATCAATAGTATTACTTCAGGAGGAGCAGTTCAGTTGCAGCGGTTGGATGGGGCGATGCTCCCCAAGTTGGTAAATGGTCACAGGCTGAAGCCCTATAGATCGGGCTTGGAGCAGTGCGATGTCTGAGTCACATCCAAAAAAAAAAAAAAGAGAGAAAAAGAGAGAATGTATGTGTTGCAGGTTGCTTGGTGGCAGATGGCACACCAATAGAAGAAGGTATGCGCAAGTGAGAAGGCTTGTGCCGCAAGTTTGGAACAGTCGGAGATTCATGGCAGCGTTTCTACCGGGTCAAATCAGTAATAAATGCCAAAAGTTGGACAGTTAATTAATGATGCTGTTCGAATGATGGGAATTAATGGCGGCTCCGACCGATCGATGGACAGGATCGACGATGGATTTGCCTCATTAATACAGGATTTGGTTGAGTTAATGCATGATTTAGTCATGATTACGGTGGATTTGCGTAGATGCTATAAGTATGGTTTAGCATCGGGCAGAAGACACCGAGGAATTAGCAAGACGTGTTGTTGTGGAGCGCTGTAGTGATTTGATCCAGTTACTGTTAGGTATATAATGAAGAGTGGTGAGGTATGCCAGGAGAACTGGAGACAGTGGACATTAGCAGTGAAGTGGAGTCTCCATTCATTCTGGCTGCTGTAGAACGAGAAGGTTTGTCGTTAGACACTATTGATCTTGGAGCCGAGGTTGCCAACATGCCGGTGGGAGCATCAAGTGTTGCTAAGAAGCGCCGAGGGGGTCAGCCTTCTAAATATCCATAGAGTAAGAGATTTCTTCGGTCTGCAGTGGCTGGCGAAGCTCCGGAGCAGGTGGGGTAGTCTAGTCGCACCGTTCATCCATCTTCCTAATGGCTAGGACAGTCCGCAAATAATATCCTTGGTTACATCCCTCCTGTTCGGCCGGATGCCACCCCACATAAGATAAATCCGAAACAAAAATTTAGCATGAAGATGCCCGCACTCCCGGCTGGGATGACATGCTCGGTGGATATTGGGCCGACACTGATGTGCCTACGCTACGAGGACCACGACATGGTGGCCCAACCCGAAATTGCATCAGCACCATACGTGATTGAGACATGCAATTCACCAGTTCCAGAGATACACGAATGGGCACGAGGACTGCAACAGGCCAGTTTGTTAGGGCTAATTAACATGCTGCAATTTGGGCGCCTAGTGGAAGTTGGTTCTTGTGTAAAACAGCTCTTGTCATGCTTCCACGGGGGTTCGTTGTGGTTGGACAGAGAGGTCCCAGTCACTATTGAATTGATTTCTTACATTACTAGCTTGCCCAAGAATGGCGTTGATCCCACGCATTTTATTCAAGGAAAGGAAAATGAGAAGAAGTGGGCGCGCCAGTTGGCACAAAATTCTGAATTGGAATCAGATGGGCATGGGTATCGCACCAGTAGCTGCAATAATTAGGTGGTACTCACAGGCATTAAGATCCTGTCTTGTAAAGTGATTAGGGGAGGTCACCCTAACCAATGTAATTCGGGAATAGTTGCTTGCGCAGAGCAATGTGCGGAAGGAGTCCAGATGAATTGGTCCCTATATCTCTTGAATCAGCTAATGGAGGACGTCGTAGATGTCCAAGTGGGTAGAGGTGCTTTCTCATATAGTTGGCTGTTGCTGCTGATCGCTCTAGTTGCATGGAAAGAGCTCGACACCTACCAGGGTATGGACTTCCCGGTTGCGACGGAATGACGAGGGGCACGCTATCAGAATCTATGGTATGTAAGAGAGCCCAAGCGCATCCGGGAGTGCCAATTGCAGTTTTGGCTATATTCAAAAATGCTTTGTGATGAAGCAACACAGGTCCCACGAATATCCGAAGAAACTGTGGCACGATTCACACCTGTCATGGCATTTGCAATACGACCAAGTGTTATATAGATACAAGCTCGCCATGATGTTAATCAACAATGGTTGCAGACCAGGTATAAAGTAACAGCGGCAGATTTGGAGGCTATTTTGAATGAGTGGCCGGAGGCTTGGCGATAGCCCATGAGTTCTGTACAAATTGATGCTGGAGGTCCGCTGGTGGGTCCTGCGGATCGAGTATCAGCAGAGTCATCATAGCTCTGATCATGAGTCAATCAACGCACCAACTGAGGATGATAGCGACCATGCCCTTGAGGAAAACTGGTCAAAACGGCACCACGAGCATGCGACGATCAGTGGGATGTCCTTACCAGCAGAGGCACAGTTAAGCCAGTTAATTACAGCCCTTAACCATGTCGCCACATCGGCTGCCAACAAGATGTCCGTCAAAGCGGAGGAGGGATTCTTTGCGATTGCTGCTCGTATGGATTCTTTGTGTAATGCAGTGTTACAAAAGGAACCTGGTAATGTACCTATGCAGGAAATGGTCACAATCCGCACCACGCCCCGGGTTCAGAATATCAACATTCCCCTGACTGCAGTTGTGACCCACAACGAGGCTTTGCAAAATGTGCTGCAGTCGATTGCCTAGGTGACTGTCAATGTTAATGAACTGCCGGCAATGGCGTTGATGACCATGTAAAAGGTCACCTCCTAGGAAATAGCAGATAGAATGCATGAAATCAACCAGAGATTTCAACACTTGCACGCAAGTGAGGTAGCCGCAAATGCCACTATTGACGAGCTTACAAGCCAGGCTGCTATAGTGCGGAAAGAAGTGGATGACCTTGAAGCCGACCTTAAGAAGGAGCGGGCTGAGAAGGGTCGCGCTATTGAAGCACTTAAAAAGGAACAAGACTTCCTTATTGCGAAAAAGGATCGCATGTGGGACGACAGCGTTCGGGTTGACCAGGCAATCATAGAGGCTTATCAACATGTCCCGGAGCTCACGGAAGAGGTAGACGTGCTCCACCAAGTGCAGTGGCTGGGGGATGCTATTCTTCAGTTGCGATAGGAGAATGACTTGTTGAAGGCTCAGTTGAAACCATGCACCCCTCAGGTTGAGGTGGATGAACGAAGAAGGGCACTTGAGGAACTTGCCACCAAGATGGAGGAGTTGGAGACATAGGTAACTAGGCTCATCGCTAAAATGGTACAGTTTTGGGGCCGCATTGTTCATGATGAGCAAGTTGAACAACTCACTAAAATATGGCAAGAAGCGGAGGGCCAGGTGGCCACATTAAAGGTTGCGATGAGAACCCTGCCACCAATGGAGCAAGTTGCTAAGTCGCGCGAGCTGAAGGACTTGCAACAATGGGTTGCCAAGGTAGATGAATGCCAGAAGGTACGTGCAGCCCAGTTAGAACAATTCCAGGACACTGGCGGGAAACTGATGCTGCAGGCCAGTGAAGCACTACAAGCAGTACAGAAATATCGACAGCAGGTCATGGACAAGCTTGTCGATCACCCATCAGCCGACGATGTGATCAACAGTCAAGTAGTAGCTAAGGATGCTCAGGAGCTGGTGCGGAATGTCGAACAGCCATATGCAAACTTCAAAGCAAAGACCACGACGTGCACTATGTCCAATAGTTGACGTGGCTCGAGGGAAAGCCACAAGATTGTGTTGGGGGTCTGTTGGCAGGTGGTTTGATGGGGAAATGTAACGGTACCACCGATGCTGCAACACATCGGATGAGGGCACAAAAGGAGTATTTTGTGTTAAAGAATACCGCAATTGGTGGGTTTTGGGTTAGTTGGACAATATATTATGTAATAGTGAGTCAGTTGTACCATGGTATGCAGGTTTTTGGGGGTCATTTGGACTGAGTCAGTTAGATATTTGGTCATTTTTCCATAGTGTCGGTTAGGAAGTCGTTTGTAAGTGGACAAATATTGTAATGGCAGAAGCCTATAAATAGATGAGAATTGTAAGTGTTAGAGATATGCGGAGATGATAGATAGAGATGAGACAGAGACAGTAGTTGGCGGGCAAGAAGAAGGTGAATTTATGCGGAGATCTATGGTTTTGTTTCCGGTATATGGCTGACAGTAATACAATGATGATGTTTTGGTACTATCTTTGTGCAATGTTGCGATATATGAATGTTGTTATATTTTATTGATGCAATGTCTGCTTACTGTTACTTTGATGATAAATGCTGCGATTAAGTAAATGTTATAGCTCCATATCGAATGTTTAAAATGTCTAGTTAAGTACTACAATAGAGCTAGTCTGCACAGTCACAACTCTCCTCCTCCCTCGACGAAAACATGGTTCTTTCTGCCCTTCCTGGACGCCTCGGGTGAGAACTCATCTGCTTTGCGGGTGTTGCTGGGTGGGCTCAAACCTGCCCAGGCTGGTGCCCAGGGAGACTGCGGTATGTGTCGGCAGTGAGGTGAACCCCTGTTGTGAGGTCGCGTTGGTCAAAACCAATGGAATGAAGATGCAGAAAAGGATTTTCAAATACTGAAAGAGGTAATGAGTATTTATCCTATACTTGCATTACCATATTTTTCTAAGCCATTTGTCTTGGAATGTGATGCATCAGGGGAAGGCATTGGAGAAGTTTTAAAGAAAAATCAACTACCCATAGCTTTTTAAAGTAGGAAACTACAACAACATGAGAGTATTTACTCCATATATGACAAGGAAATGTTGGCCATCATGCATTCCTTGGCCAAGTTTAGAAAATATATGGTGGGGAACAAATTTGTGTTCAAAACTGATCATAATAGTTTCAAGCATTTCCTTACACAAAAATATATCAATGAAAGGAAACAAAAATGGGTAAGACTCAAGCCTTTGATTTTGACATTAAATATGTTAAAGGGAAGAATAATGTTGTAGCAGATGCATTGTCTAGAAGACCCTAACTTTCTCTTATGGACATTTCAAAAGATTGGAAAGATGTGCTAATAGTAGAGTATGTGAAATATAGATTTGCTTGTGAATTGTTAGATGGGGACAAGGGAGATGATATGTATAAAGTATTGAATGGCATAATATACTATAATGACCGAATCTACTTAGTCCATGGTTCAAATTTGAAGAAAAAAATATTGAATGCAGCCCATGATTCTCCTTTAGTAAGCCATCCTGATTTCTTTAAAACATACAGGCAGCTAAAAGAAAGGTTCTTTTGGAAAGGTTTGGGGGAATATTTTTTAAAGTATGTGAATGAATTCAAGATATGTCAACAAAACAAATTTGAGCACAACCATCCCGCTGGTCTCTTACAAGCATTGCCTATTCCAGAACAAAAGTGGGAAAGCATCTCCATGGATTTCATCACAGGTTTGCCCAAGGTACTTGGTAAGGATTGTATTTTTGTTGTAGTGGATCGACTCACCAAATTTGCTCATTTCTTTTCTATTGCCTCATCTTTTACTTTTTCACAAGTAGCTGAGATATTCTTTAGAGATGTTTTCAGATTACATTGACTTCCCAAAAACATTGTTAGTGACAGGGATATCATATTTATGAGTGCTTTTTGGAAAGAACTCTTCAAGTTGGTGGGAACACATTTGACTACTAGCAAAATATATCATCCACAAATTGATGATTAAACAGAAAGGGTGAACCAATGGTTGGAGGTATACTTGAGAAACTATGTTAGTGGCAAGAAAAAAGCATGGGTTAAATGGCTACATTTGGGTGAGTTTTGCTACAATACTACCTTTCATATGTCCATTGGATTGTCTCCTTTCAAAGCAATTTATGGTCATGAAGCACTTACCTTTGTTGATCACATTTTTGGTGATAGTCGAGCCCCAAAAGCTAAATATTGGATTGAGGAAAGTCAAGAAATTTTGAAGCTCTTAAAAGACAATTTGCAGGTTTCCCAAAATAAAAAATAAAACAATATGCAGATAAACATAGGAAAGAAATAAATTTTCAAGTTACTGATTTGGTTTATTTGAGGTTGCAACCTTATAAACAAATCACCTTAAAAGGAAAAGGATCGGAAAAAAATAAGCCAAGATTTTATGGCCCATACAAGATCATTCGAAATGTTGGGGAGGTAGCTTATGAAGTAGAAATTTCAAAAGGAAGGAAAATCCATAATGTGTTTCATGTTTCATGTCTTAAGAAGGCAATTGGGTAGCAAATTTCCATTTCAGAAACACTTCCTCCATTAGATAATGAAGGGAAACTCATACTCATTCTGGAAAAAAATTTGAAAGTAAGGGAAAGAAATTAAGAAGCATAACTATAACAGAATATTTGGTGCCATGGAAAGATTTTCCAAGTGAGTATGCCACATGGGAAGATGAACAAATTTTGCAGCATCCAAATTTGGAATTGCTTGGGGACAAGAAATCTTGGGTGGGGAGGATTGTAATGTCCCCATCCAATTAAATTTCATGAAGGAAAAATCTCCACCAATATAATAGTTCCCTAGGTTGGGGTGGAAACATTAAAACTTGGAATAAGGGAGCTACAAGACCCCAAACGAGCCTTAGATTTGCAAACCCACATTAAAGGGGTTAAATAAATAATAATAAAGGAGAAAGAAGGTGGGATTTGGTCATGAAGGCGGATAGGTGGTGTGGGACCTACACACAACAAGATTCTCCACTCCACATGGCATCCTTCTCTCACCAGTTCGAATCCAAGGTGGATGATAATGTTCTTGGAGGAATTGGAGAGGAATTATTCATGGCATGAATCTAGGAAGGTCGAATTGGAGTGGAAGAGTAAATCCCATGGAAGAGGAAGATGCATCATTGAATAATTGTGACATTTGGAGCTAGATTCCCGAGTATCTATGACAACAATGATGGGGAATCTATGACGAATATGAAAAATTCAGACCTATTGAAGACCTGTGACACATATCACATGTTAGGGCTAAAAATAGACAACAAGAGGGTGCATAAGGGGGGTTATGGTCAGCCAATATTCCCCCATTCGAATGGCTGGAAGAGGAATGCAAGAAAGAGAGGGACAAGTGTCACCTATGAGAATCTCTCCCTAACTCGAGTTGGGTGAAGAAGCTTGGAGGGAATTCGAGATATGGAGGCCATTGGAGGATAATAAAAGAGGAGGACAATGAAGGAGATGATATTTTTATCATTTTCTCATTTTGGCATATTTGGAGAGCATTGATTGTCCTTGCACGGTGGATGTTCATCCTCCTTGCCTTAGAACCAATTTCGTGGGTGCAAGATTCCTGTCCAATTTGGTTGAAGGAGAGGCCATTCAGAAATATCAATGGATATTCATGGATATGTTTTGATGCAGGTTCAATCCCACTTTGAGTTCGATCTCATGTTCACTATTCTTTCTATACTATCACTCTCTTATCTCTCTCTCTCTCTCTCTCTCAATATTCATGTACAAGTGTGATATCACAGTCCTAGTTACTTATTTTTCTATGGAAGAATGATATTTTGACCATATGAACATGTTATTTGCTGCATAAATCTATAATGAATGGGATATGAGATCCATAGCTTGAAACACCAAGCATTTCATGTAATACTTCCAAGTAATATTGAGATTCAAGCATTTTCCCTCATTGTATTCTCATGGTGATTTTGGAACGACTTATATCAGTTTATTATCAGAATTTTCCTAAAGTATTGCTTATGATTCGAGATGCATGTGGATTTAAATGGATGTCCAAAATTTTGTATACGGACCCTTAAAGTCTTACTAAATTTTGTGCAATAAATTCATTGTCCCTAGTCCACCATTTTTTCATAAATTATGTGCTCTACTAGCTGATGGATTTTGAAATATCTATCTGACCCTAAACTCTGATGTAATGATGCAAATATGTTTTCCTTGAGGTCCTTTAATAGATCCAAGTCTCAAATTAAAAATTAGGGAAGGTCGTACAGTGTTTGGATTGCTAAATAGTAGCTGACCTAGTGGGGTTTTCCACCAATGCATTTGACTAGTTTTACTCCACGTCTTCCCTCCCTGAAAATTGCAGACAATGAATGATTCTAGTATATGTTTGGGTGTCTAAGGGTTTCATTAGGGTGTCCGATGTCCTCCCAAGTCCCTCCCTATACAACTCAAAAACATTTGGAGGCTTTTGGAGCAGCTAGAGTCCACCATTTCCTAGGTACGGAATTTGTGTCAAATTGAGAAAACTGATCCACGGGGTGTGCTAAAATTACCCTCTGAGGTCATATTATCAAATTTCATTTAAATTTAAATTCAATAACATCTAAACGAGTTCATGTTAAAAATACACAGCGGAATTAAAATCAATTACACACACAGCATGCATGTATCATCATATTCATCACAAGCACAACAATAAACTCATGCACAAAAATATACTCATCTTATTCTATTCACGGGAATTCAATTGCATCAATTCAAATTGGATAATTCATTCAATTTAACATAAGCAACAGTCACTCATAATACATAAATTTGGGCATAATTAAAAACAGTAGTGAACACTTATCTTTTGATTGAAATTGTCCCAGCAACTGGATATGGGGGAACAACATTCCACCCAACCACATGTCTCTGTCCATCCTATATTATTTCAGCTGAGAGACCACCCCCGAGCTAGGATATGTATCCACTAAGGAGAAACTACTCAGGCTCACTCACAGCCACAGTCACAGATACTCATGCTAAGCCAACACACAACTGGGTTTGTCAAGCATGCAGGGAGATAGGGAGGATATTTCTAAGCCAATGAGCTCAACTATAAAGCTACATGCATATCAAATGATCTCATATAGCCTTGGAACCCACAATACCTACCACACCCAACACAAGGAAGGTCCCCTTCTTTGCTACACAGTCCCTCAGGTTCTTCTTCCCTCCAGTGCTCTTCAGGGTGGGAATAGAAAGGTCTAAGATACTATATCCATAAAGATTATTTCCTTGACTAGGTTTATAAAGAAAATATGACCTCTAATCTCTCTCCCAATTTGATTCACTCTTGGATTTTTCCAAATTCTCGCCATGTGACTCCTAAAAACGGAATTGAACTTTTGGGGCTTCCAAATATGGGTTATCCTATGTATTTCTGGGCATTTGACACTCTCAATTTCCTCCGAGTTTTTATGTCTATATATCCCCCATTGGATTTTGCTGCTCACATCAAATTTTGGACGTTATTGGCACTCAAAAACATGGCTTCTTATTTGGTTGTGATTTATGTAATTCTTCACTATTGGGAATGCATAATGGATTGGAGTTGATGTCTTGTTGGTTAATAATGGAATGGGGATGATGGAAAAATGAATTTCCATGAAGAAGTTAACTTCTGGGCCAAGTAAAATGAGCCCATAACCTGCCATACAAATTTTTGAGCTTTCCCATGCTCTATTGATTTCATGAGATAATTTCTCAGTTGCCTCTTCCTAACAGAATTAAATTTCAGCAGGCTAGTTAATATGGGTTCTCAAACTGACACTTGGCAATAAAGGATTGAATCCCCCAACCCCTCACCTCTCCCTAGTGGATACATTGAGCCCCCTCATTTTTAGTTTCTTCCGCAGCCAGTTCTTGAAAATTTATTTACATCATAAATATTTACATGATTTTACAATTCCCATGTTTTACTAACACATGGTTCACAAAGTATAAACTACTTTCCTTTTAAAGTTGAGCATTCACTAGTCGGGCCTTGGCTTTGAGATCCACGCTAGGAATTTATACATCGCGTATGCACAATATTCACATATAATGCCAATGCATTCTAAGGGACAAAATGAGGGTATTACAAAGAATAATTTTTCAATGTAAATGTAGTCTAGGTTGTATGTTGCAAAATACTAGTTACTTAGTAGAAGATTAAGTGGTGGTTGTTTTTCTTCATTAATGTAGTGTATTAGCGTAAAATTTGAAGAAAAAAGATGGGTTTCATGTTGAGTGTATGCTTTCCTAATTTATCAAATTAAATTTTGTTTCATGGAGTAGTATCACAACATACTTTTATATAAACACATGTATTATACCCTATTGTAGTATGCAGGTTCCATTCAAGTGGAATAGATAGCTAAAACCATGTTCTAAATAAATAAATATGTGTTTTCAACCTTGTATTCTATATATTTCCATTTACAATTACATGATGATTATTCACATAAGGTTCAATCATTCCCTTCATAGTTTATTTTCATGATTCTTCATATCAGTATTTTCATATTGCACTCAAGTGTTAATGATTAGTTGGAACTTGCTAGAAGAATGGAATCAAAATTGTTTGCAAATACAATACAATTTCCATGAAACCTAATTTCCTTTTATCAAATATTTCATCATGATTTTATATATTTTATGATTTTGATGTTAAATCCATTCACACAACTCACTCAATGCATAAACAATGCACCCCGGATCCGGGTGCCATGTCGAATGCCAGCAAGACTGATGGAGAGGACACGCCTTTTCCCCCCTACCCCAGCTCCTAGGCTGGCCTCCTCCCAAGACACTGCATTAACTCTGGACATGACCATCCCCCAACTGGCCTGCTCGCATGCTCCAACTCTCCCTTCCCACATGGCCTAGTGGGTGGCATTACTGCCGGACCAGTTCCCTACGTCCTCTCCCCCCCGCTGGTTTCACCTCACCATAACTTAGTCTCGTGTGAAGTTCATCCCTCCCATAGGTCCCCTCCGGGATATGAAGAGCCATGCCCATCCTTCTGCATTCATTTCCCATTCCCACTATTCTCCATCTGCTTCCTCTGTTGAGAGTTTGGGTCCTGCGCAGACCCCCTATAAAATTTCCAACACTGCCATTGAGCACACGCACGCTACCTCCAGGTGTGGCTTTGGCCAAGGCACAGGAAAATCAACGTCTGTCGAGAAGGAGATCCCTGCAAACATTAGATATAAGGAAAATGTCTCCATGTCGGTCCGTCGTCTGGTGGATGATTGGGAGTCAAGAAATGTTGCGGAGATCCTTGCCTTCAACCGCCCTGGTACTCAAGTGAATCACTATTGGCTTCTCAAAAATTTGATCGGTACACTGATGGAAGAGATGCTGACCAACTCGAATTTGGCTAAGATGGCCATCATGGACACCAGGTCCAATATGGCCCACTTGGATGGGATTCTCGTGGCGTTGGAAGAAAGCCTTACGGGTCGTCGTTACTCCTTGTTTCCTCATCTGGCTCAGCCCATATTCGTTGGTCCTGAGGGTCCTGTTGCAGGTTCTCGGGAGGTGGTTGTGGCTCATAACAAAGGCACAGTCTCTCAGGAGGCTGCACAGGCGGCTGGCAGCTCATTACATGACTCTATGGGCCTCACTGCTTTTGAGGATGTTGCACCTACTCCCGGACATACCTCTGGCCCAGAATATTTTGCAGCGGTTGTGGTTCAAGGAGCTTCCCCACATGGGACTTCCTTTCTGGTTCCCTCTACAATTGTTGTCGCAAAGTATAAATGCACCCGCAAGGATGAGACTTAAGTGATCTTCCCGCGTAAAGCCGATTCGTTGCCCATCAAGTTCCCGGATTAGCAATGGATGGATGATTTCTTCTGCCCTTGCCCCATCTCCGAAGATATCCATGATTCCAAAGGAGCAGAAGCCAGTTCTTGAACAGGCTTGTTTTGAGCACAACACTCCTTGTTTTGATGCTCTGTTTTTTTGTTTATGTTATCTCTATCTAGTACAGAGTCTCTCTCTGTTTATGTCTTTCCTGATCAGTGGTTATCTAGTCTACATCTCTAATCTTTTCTTATAGTACTTTTTATGTAAGATGGGCACCATGAGCAGCGCCAGAATGCTATATTCAGCCTCTCCTGATGATTGTACTCTTTTTTGTACTATAATATAATCTTTCTATGCCGCTTACAAAAAAAAAATGCATAAAAAATGCAATCATGACACACTATAACACAAGAATGACACAACAAAAAATAAATTTATTTTTGAATTTTGAGCATAATAAAGATAATGCTACTAGTTTGCAAAACAAACATGATGTGTGACCTATAAATGAACAAATAAAATCAAAACTCACCCAAAGGTTTAAGTGTTAAACCAATTCTATAGCTCCATATTGTAGTAGTGTATATAATTGTTGACCTTGAACATACGACAAAGGATAGAAAAAAGAACATGATCTAAAAACAATATTTAATCATGGGCTAAATCAAGTTCAAATATTCTCCCTTGCAATCCCCCTTTGTTCTCTTAATCCTCACAAGTCCTTCAACACCAACATGCAATAATTGGGCAATGTGTTTTTGCATCTACCACTTTGGAAAAATATTAAAATCTTAAGGATTCTAAGATCAACCCCACTCAATAACACTTCATTCCATTTCACATATCAAAGATGCTTCCTACATTATCCACCACGGTTGAATGCATTAGATACATGGGTGTTTGCATTTCCAGTGTTCTCTGAGAAGAGAGCACATACTAGATTGTTTGAAAAGAGAATACATATTTGCAAAATGGAAAGATGTCTTGAAAGTGAAAATTAGGTGTAGAGCCAAAAGTGAAATCAAGATGTTTACCAACATAATTGGAAGATCCATCTCATAATGTGCCCAATCTCAACAAATCATGTACAAGAATCACAACCAACAAATGTATTATTGAAGGAAAATTTTATGGGTGAAATTTAGCCCAAGGGATATTTTTCGACCTTTTTTTGGAAAAAAGATTCACCAATTTGTCATTTTTTCAAAGATAATTCTCCCAAATTGCATGCGATGATTTTTTTAACTCTAAAAATCGCCAAAAATGTCCAAAAACTATATAAAGTTCTTAGAAATTTGAATATTTTTACAAAAAAAATTGCCAAACATTTTATGGTTGCAAATTTAAGTATTATTAAGATTCGCGAAGGTTGTTACACTTTTAGAAAATTATCGATTCTTACAATTTTCCCTAGTGTTGTTTCAATGTACATAACTTTGCTCTACCTATATTATATATAACATACCAAATTCCCAGTAAATAAGATGGCATGTATAGGAGATTTTCCAAGGAAAAAATATTTAGATATTAGGTAAATTGAAACATTCAAGATATCCATGCCCATATATAGGAACTAACATTGTCATTATGTTTGCTACCCTAACCTACTCTTTCTTAAGATAGTTAGATGGATTGTTCACATTTATTAATTGTTTGTAGAGTTTGTTTTTTCCTCTTTGAATTAATGTTGCTTCAAATAGACATTCCTAGATTTGGTTCATGACTTTCAATCATTAAAAGATTAACCAAAGTGTGTTTAGATATTGTGTTTAAATATTATTTGGGATTTTTTATTTCCTTGAGTGGATCAACAAGATTAACCCGAGTGTAACAAGTGTACAGTGTAGATTCATTTCATGGTCGTCGTATCTTGTTATGCTAAAATGCATCTTGATTAACAACAACTTAACTAAATCTTATTTAAATCTTAATCACAATACATTTGAGCATAACAAGATACGACTACCATGAAATGAATCCCCAGAGTACACTTGTTACACATCTTGTTGATCCACTCAAGAAAGTACAAAATATCAGATAATTATGCCGAGCTCTACAGCCCAATATGAGGGAGATCTTGTGAGTCGAGTGTTTGTCGAGTAACAAAATAATACAAAGTAAACAAAAAAGAATAATACAAAGTAAAAAGTAATAAATATTATGTCGGCCATAAACAAAAAAGAATAATACAAAGTAAAAAGTAAATATGAGACTTAAACTAGAGACTTTAGAGCTTAGGAATAGGTGGTAAATATTATGTCGGCCATAAACAAAAAAAGAATAATACAACGTAAAAAGTAAATATGAGACTTAAACTAGAGACTTTACTTTTTACTTTTAATACAAAGTAAAAAGTAAATATGAGACTTTAGAGTGTTTGTTGAATAACAAAATAATACAAAATAAAAAGTAATAAATATTATGTAGGCCATAAACAAAAAAAAATAATACAAAGTAAAAAGTAAATATGAGACTTAAACTAGAGACTTTAGAGCTTAGGATGAGGTGGCTAAGGTATTGCACTCAAGGAGCTATTCAAGGAGAGGTTTGCACCTGGAGAGATTTGATCCCTCTGGGCGCTTGATAGAGCCTAGGATTTGGATCTAGGCTGGTATCTAAACACCTATCGGTGTATTTAGTTTAATGTTTAGTCTTTGTTTAACAACGAGCCATCTCCACAAAATTAAGTGGTTGGCTACACCTATTCACAGTGGTTGTGCTAGTTATATCTTTAGGCTTTTAGATATTATGTGAGATTTTGGACTTCTTTGAGTGGATCAACAAGATTAACGGTGGTTGTGCTAGTTATGTCTTTAGGCTTTTAGATATTATGTGAGATTTTGGACTTCTTTGAGTGGATCAACAAGATTAACCCCCATTGTACAGTAGAGATTCATTTCATAACCCCAGTGTAGTGTACAGTGGAGATTCATTTCATGGTCGGTGTATCTTGTTATGCTTAAATGCATCTTGATTTTAAGATTAAAATAAGCTTCACTTAAGCTCTTAGTTTAAAAAATAAATATGTTTATTAAATAGTATTTGTTTTATTTTTATATAAATAATTTAATGTTTATATTACTTACTTTAATGTTTAGCTTTTGTTTAACAACCACTTTACTTGTAATTGTGCTAATATATAATGGTTTTTCTAATTGATTGCAGTTTATTTTTATTAATCTTTTAAACTTAATTTCCATTAAATAAAATCAATATCACATTCACAATAGTGTACTAACTCCATATCTTAAACAGTCAAAAAATAATCAACATTTTGTTGTGAAAATAATGAAATTGTATTTTTTACTTGATAAAACTATTTTTATTGAGTGAAATTTTGAATAAATTATATAAATCGGTTGTTATAGAAATTTAGAAGATTGTATTCAAATGAATCTGGTTATAATTTTTTTTGAAAAAACTGAAATGCAGTAAAAGCAAATAAAAAATAGTAAATGATTAAACATTTCGTCGACATCATTTTGACAAAAATATGTTCAAAAATTCGACGTTTAAGAGAAAATTTTGTGTGAAGCTTCTTCAAAACTATGAAAGTTTAGTGAAAATAAGTCGGAAATAAAGCTACATTCCCAGCTGTGCCTATAGTTTCTGTCCCAACAAAACGAGGCAACTTTTCACCATAATATGTAGATTACATGCCTCCCTTCACAGTGGCGCTTACACGCTGGATTGCGTTAATTAATATCGTTCGAAATGTGATCCACTACTTCCAGATTCTTCAAGCTGGGGTGATGCAAAAATCAGCCACTTCCAGATTCTTCAAGCTGAGGCGATGCAAAATCATTTTGAATGACTGGATGTTCATTGAACTGCCAAATATCATCCTCCCACAGAGACCCACAGACGGCTTCAGTATAACCATACACGGCATCCGAATACATATTAGCCATTGAATCTCCATCGAAAAAGTTCATGATGATTCCAAGTTCGACAGCAGTATGGTCCACGAAGAAACCCATCTCTGCGCAAACATCGTCATAATACGTCAAATTTTCTTCTGAATACATGTTTCCTGTAGCAGAAGCCGAGGACACTTCAGGATTCCAGTCTGTTATTTGTTTAATTGAACCAGCCTTCTCATCGACATGATCTGCTGGCCCCTTCAATCCGGCTTCATCTTCCACAGATTTAATAACCCCGTTCACCGTCTCCTCCTGGAGCTGAATTGCAGTATGGGTTTCTTCTGGATTACTGTTAACAGAATCCATATTATCGATCATGTCACGTAAAGCCATGAGATAACTATCATGCACCCACTTTACGCCATTAGCTCTTTTTCCATCGGGCAAAGCCATTCCACTATTCCACTCATCTCTCCCTCGCTTGTTACAAGAAACTTGTGAGGAGGCGGCCATTTCTGCAAAAAAATGCTGTAATTAAAAGACAACAATACATACAACAACAGAGATCCTTCTGTATCTGAGCTATCCTTCTTCCTTCCAGGTTTAATAATTGCAAAGATTTGGATTATTGATTTTTCAACTACACGCGACCTGATCACCCCGAAAGCTGCCAACAATACAAATATAGAGAGTTCAGTGTTGTTTGTTGATGAATTATAAGAGATTATAGCTCTTGAGTCTTGACTAAAGTGTTGCATGAGATGAAACTTCCTGTCGCAGTCGAAATTACGTTGCCCAGGTACACACGCAAGTTAATCGCTTGAGAATCGAGAATATAGCAAAAAAGTCGCTGATTTCAGGTCAAATTCACCGCATCCGTGATTCAGATCTCTTAACGTGACAGCCGCGGGTCGTGCCTTTCCCGAGACGGTTTACTTCAACATTCAAACGCGACGGTCGTAATGCAGGAAGACTGCAGTCCGCGCAATTATCTTGACTGGATTTCAAGATTCCTTTAATTTTAAATTGAGTAAACTACTTGCAATGATAATAAATTGATGTTGGGCAATTGACTCTTCATTCAAATAGACTGATAACAAAAATGACCGACTTTGACTTAATCTTATCGGGCAATTGAGTCTTATTAAAATTGATATTAACGCATACGATTCTTGCAATTTCACAATTTCATGACCGAGATGGTTCTACATGGTCAAATTTTTATACGTGACTCTCCCGCATTATATTGTAAGAGTCTTTGGTCATTTTTTTCCACTCTTACATTAATTTTGATGTGTTCGTGAAATTTTTATGATGTTTACTTAAGATGTAGACAGGTAGGAAAATCAAGGCTCTCAGGACTTAAAAGTAAGCTTCCATCCATCAAACTCGAAGAATAATGCCTTGAACCACCATACCTAATGTTTTGAGAATATCATGTCTCTTTAAGTTGGGATATGAGCATGATCGGAGGTTTTGGAGGTCTACGTAAGACTCTCTTTGCTTTGAATATATTTGGGGAAGGAAACTTCGGCGTCAAACCCTAAATGTAGATTGGAAGGCTAAAGGGACATGAATGGCAACTTGAGTCACCACATATATGCTTTCTATGGCATCTTTGGACTTTAAGAGGGGATATGGATTGCAAGACTAAAGGGATATGAATGGCAACTTGAGTGACCACATAGAAGCTTTCTATGGCATCTTTGGACTTTAAGAGGGGATATGGGCTCTATTAGAAGGTCTCTAGGACTACTTTTTAGGCATGTAAAGAAGAACATGTTGAACCACCACAAAGGATGTTTCTAGGGTATTCTTGGTCTCCAAATGGGGATAGTGAACATTATGAGGTTTTAAACACTAAGTATGGGTCTATTAATCATGGATATGGTTAGGGCTAAGAACTTAATCCTTAGGTCCTAAATGAAGCTTCCAGACATCTAGGTACAATACTTACACCTTGAACCACACTAAAGAACCACTCAGAGAAATCTTCAGTCTCTAACTAGGTATATAGACCTCCCATCAGCATTTTTTAGCACTATTTATGGATCTTGAGGTCTTAGACATGGTCAGGGGAGTAGAGATGAACCTCAAGTCCTAATAGAATTTTTTAGACATCAAAGGTGAAGAAGGTTCCCTCTACCAACTATGCATGGCCTCCTAAGGGTATCATTGGCCTATAATTATGGATGTTAGTGCCATTAGATGCACTAAGGGGTATGTATGTGTCTTAGGCCCTTATAAATGTTCCAAAGAAGACCATGCCTTACGCCCTAAGTGAGCTGTTGAGGCATCCAAATCCATGAAAAATTCCTTGAAGCACAATCCATGACTTCTCAAGGGTATTCATGGCACTATATATGTGTTTTTGGGCATTGGACATGGTCAGGCGAGGAGACCTAAACCTTAGGACCTAATGAACATAGATAGCCATTCATTAGTGCCACAGTTCTTCCTACCAATCCACGACAAGGAAAACATAAGCATTCATTAGAGAGGCCCTTAATTTCCACAACAGTTGAGGAACAAGCACCCCATGGAACTAATGAAGAAGTAAAACACAGGTGCTCATCAGGGGAATTTTCAATTCCCACATCAAGTCAACCCCAAACTAATGAATCACCATCTAAAAATATGATTTGGTATCTTGCAAATGATGAAGTTAGAGAGGTATGCGATAGAATGTATTACTAAAGAAGCGATTGTTATCGAAACCGTCTAATAAGATGTCCAATTTCGACCATCCAACTGCTAGAAGGAGACTGAACGACAAAGAGCTCATGTTGAAACACCAGATATTTATGTTGATGTGATACATGGTACACTTCTAACACCCTTACCTCCATTAGAAAGTACATGCTGAAGAACTCTGAAACATATACATGTTGATGAAAGTCTCATTAGTTCCCTTGAAAGTAGGTTACCTAAACACAATATTACCTATCAAACTCAATAGATGCTTAATTTTGATTCTAAATGAGATGGTTGAGATAAATGTAGATTATTATTATTGTTAATATCCATGTGTATTAGTGTTGTTAGGAGAAAGTTAGGGATAAATATGACAACTTGCACACAACAACCTCCAATCTTGCTTGTCTAAGGCAAGATAAACGAGAATTAACACCCTTGGTTTTATTCCAAAAGAAACAAGACATTAACATAACATGAAAAGAAGCCCTATATCTTGTATGAATGAATGATAAATGTTTTTAATGTTTGATTTTTATATTTTATGTTTTTTGTATTTGTAAACATAAATCCTTAACATATAATGAAATGAAATAAAAGATAAAGTAAAGCAAATAAAATTAAAGTTAACAATATTTATATACAAGAAAGAAACAAACACTCAAACTCCTAAAAATACATAGGCTATTTTTATTTATTTTATTTATGAAAGAAAAATAACTAAAGTATTAACGAAAAGAGTGAAAACAATAAACTAACTAATAAAGAAATACTAGTTAAAGAAACTAGAAAAGAAATGTAAAAATGTTTTTTTATGTTTCAAATATATATTATTTTGTTTATGATTGATTGAAACATGTTTTTATATTTTCATTTTATTTATATACAAAATAAAAGAAAACTAATGATACATAAAATAAAATACTTTGAGAAGAAAGGATAAAAATCTAAGTAAAAACTTGAAATAAAAAATTTTAAAATATAAAACTTGAAAAAGAGTAAATCTAACCTAGACACATGAAAGATCGTGAATTTAATATGAAGAAAAATCCATGACGAGAGAGAGTGCCAAAATGATCTCCTTTAATTAATGAAAATATTTCATACAATGTTTCAACTTCTCAAGAATCAACATTATTCACCTACACACATGAAAGATCATGAATTTAATATGAACAAAAATCCATGGCGACAAAGAGAAAGAGCCAAAATGATCTCCTTTAATTAATGAAAATATACATTATTTTCAAGATTCTACAAAATCGTGGACCAGGTATTGCTTCCAAAATTACACAAGACATAATTGGTTCATCGCTCAAGCATGAACAAGTCATACAATCATGGAAGGGTAAAGATTGGACTTAAGTAATTTCAATAATATGTGTTGTAAATCCTTTCCCTTGCACACAACCAACCAATAAACTAGACTACAAATAGATTTGTAGAAATCAAAATCAAATTAGAACCTTCCATTCTCTTTGCAAAATTTAAGGAAGCACCTAGGCTAGTTTTCAAATTCAACAATTGGAGGTGGTTTAATTTGATAGGCATTAGGCACGAAAATTTTATAGGCATGGGAAATCCTGGCAACTCTTTGTCGGCTAAGTGTTGTTGGTGACGAAAATTGTCATCAACACAAGTCTCGACAAATTTAAAGCTTAGTACATGCCTTTAGGACAATTGGTAAGAAAACTCATTTAAAGGATCACAATGTAACTCATTATGTGCTATCGCAAGAGGCTATAAACAAGAAAACTAGGGTCCTTCAGTTTCTGAAGACGACATCCAAACTTGTTAATTTTAATGTCAAAACCCTCCATAGGAATTCTATTATAAGAGAACACCTTGAAACAATCAGCCAAATATTTTTGGGCCTTTATTGATAGAATTCCATGCTCTAACAGGAAGCTAATTGATGCAGTAAATGGATTAGTGTAGTTTTTTTGGCATGATAACCCTAGGCCTTCTTCAAATTGGAAGGATATATTAAAATTTAGAATGAACATAGGGAATTGAACTTGGAGCAAAGATATTTTGAGAAATGCAAGCATTGGTGTATTAGAATAAATTCTATATCTATCACTTGTTGTTGTAGATACCATGTAGAATATGAATATTACTATGACATATTTTTGTAGATTCATCGTGTTTTGCATACTAACCATGTGCAAGATTTCTTTTTGAAAATAGCACGGAATTCATCAAGAGAATTCATTCATAGAATCTTGTGTAATAGGTCGAAGGGGTAAACATACTATGCAAAAGTTTGTTTGGATGGGACATTATCCAACTATGGTGGAATGACATTTTTAATCTAGTGCATTCACTAGAGTGGATATAATGAACTTCAGAATATGGTTATAGAAGTGAAAAGTTTCAAATACATTACTTATGAAATAGGCCCTGGGAAAGAAATCAAAAAGATACAATTGGTGGCATCTCAGGTTAATTTCTATCTCTAAAGTTTTACACTATTAGGTCTTCTTTAACACCTTCATATCGTATAGTTGTACTTAGAAAAAGAGATTATGCTAACCTAGCCATCAAGATTCACTGCAATTTTAGTTGATTTTTCATATATGGACTTTATTGCTCCTTGTACATGAAATGGAACTTCAAAATATGTGCACTATGCATGCCTTGATCGCTAGCAAGTTGTCAAGGTATTTTTCTGACCCAATACCTTATAGTTATTTTATCATTATTATTTTGGTTAAAAATAGTATATAATCCATAATGTTCTAACATTTTATTAATTTATATATTTTGTAGAACACACTATCAAGTTTGATCCTTATCCAAAAAGGTATCTTTTAAGAAGTCTCACTTTGGAAGAAGCCATAGATATCATATTGTTTTGTAGTTCTATAGTCCACAACCTTTCCTACAAGGCTATCACTACAATGATGGAGAAGGAGAATCCACCTATTGAAATTCCTTGAACGATGGTTACCATCGTGGGGAGGTATGAAGGAATGAATTTTAACTCATGAGTTGTTGTTGAAATATCTGGAAAAGTCATTGTAGATGTATATTTTCATGTACTTGTAGTCCCAAAGCTTGATGTTGTTATTGAGAGTATGACTGAGACAGTTTTTTGTTGATGTATTTGTAACTTCAGAAGATATTCTTCTATTTATTACATTTGTACTTTATTGTATATCCCACAGAGATGTATTATTCCTCTGATTGGAAGTGTCGTCATTTGTGTTTGCAAGTGTCGCAAGTTACATTGTAAGTGTCATCATTTGTATTGATGGGTTATTAAACCACCAGTGTGGGGTCGGCCCTGGTTAGGTCATGTGGTTGGGTTATTAGACTTGATTAGCAAGTCAGCCCCAGTGATTTATTGGCAGGTCAAGTCAGTGTATAAATAGAGAGGTTGTCTCTCTCATTTGATTCATTCACTCACTTCTCAAGCTAACATAGCTAAGAGAGAAAGTGGCACACATGTGGAGGAGTAGGAGCATCTTCTAGAGACATATTATTGGGTTTGATCCTTGTGATCTTATATTGGGGTTTATTCTATCTCTGAGGAAGTTGTGGGGTTTTCCACCTTCTTGGTTTTCCCCGGTGAAACTCTGTGTCTCTTGTGTGCTTGCATGATTGTGTTTATGATTGATATGCTATAGATATGCTGTACATGTTATTCTCTTAGAGATCCTTATGATAATGGAATGAAATTATCGAAAAATTAACATGGTATCAGAGCTGGCCTAAGAAGAAGGCACTATGCAGCTGCGGAAGCTAGGGATTCTTAATATTTGGGCTTCTCTCCATAGATCATCAAAGGCAGGAGGCTAGATTGACTCTCCTAGCAAGGACGCATCTTTATGTCGAGACATAATTCAATTCTGAGCATTTTTTGTTATTGACCTAAAAATTAGGGCTTCTGCAAAAGTTGGAATTTCTGAAATTTGAAACCACGGCTGGAAGTTCCTCTGACAAATCGAATTTTAGAGCTTTGGATCGAACTTTTTGGTTGGGTGAAGCTCCGCTAAAATCAAACGCTAGTTTGTGGTCCTGTTTAGTGAATCGGGAAATCTCAAAATCAATTTTGAGGGGTGAAAATTTGCAGATCTCAAATTCTGAGTATACCAGCTTGACCAGCTTAGCAAGGTGCATCTTTCTATCCTTTCAGAAGTTTGAAATTCAAATTTTGAATTTTTAGGGTTTCTCTGACAAACCCTAATCCAGCGCGAGATCCAGTTTTCAGCAAATCAAGTGGTAAGACCTAAATATTTTCTATTTCCATTTGAATTACTCTTTAATATGTCTCACCAAACCAAGCTTTAGGATAAGCTTGAAGGGGCTGATAACTTCCGACCCTGGAAGTATAGGATTGGGTTAATCCTAGAAGAGAATGAGTTGGACACTTACATAAGTGAAGAGGTTCCTGTCCTAGAGGGAGAAGAGGATAAAGCCTTACACAAGAAGAACTTGGTCAAGGCTAAGAGAATCATTGCTGATTCTATCAAGGACCATCTCATACCCCATGTGTCTCCCCTAAAGACACCTAAGGAGATGTTTGACTCCTTGACCAAGTTGTTTGAAGGAAAGAACATAAATCGAAAGATGACTCTGCGGAACCAATTTAAAGTGGTAAAGCTACAGAATGTAGAGACCATTCAATCCTACTTTTCTAAGTTCTCTCAAATAAAGGAACAACTTGAAGCTGTGGATGAAGTAGTGGAGGATGGTGAAATTGTAATGACCACATTAAATGGCCTACCTAGCTCATGGGACTCCTTCATCCAAGGAATCTGTGCAAGAAGGAAATTGATCACTTTCAGCAGACCATGGGAGAAATGTTCACAAGAAGAAGCTAGGCTTGTGGCCCGAGAAGAAAAGATGGGAAATGAAGATCAAGCTCTCACAGCACATACCAAGAAGCGTAAGTTCAAGAGGGAGCCATCTCATAGCAAAATATATTCACACCATCTTTATCATAGAGATAAGAAAGATCTAAGATGTTTTACATGCAATGAGAAGGGACACTTTGCCTCAGATTGTCCTAAGAACAAAAAGAACAACAGCAACAACTTCAACAAGAAGAAGAAGCGCAGCAAGGAGAGATATCATGCTCATGCTGCGGAGGATGATGAACTACCCAAGAAGAAGGCTAGAGCAGAAAGTGATGACTCATCAAGTGAAGATGAATATGTTCTAATCTCTGCTCTCATAGGTACTATCTCTCATGGATGTGATGATTGGATTATTGATAGTGGGGCTTCCAAACACATGACTGGGTTTAAAGAATCCTTTGTAGATCTATCTGAACATGAGTCACCTCATAAAGTGAAACTTGGGGATGACTATCAATATCCTATCAAAGGAAGTGGTGAAGCCTCCTATAAACTAGACTTTGGGAAGTCTTTGAATATGAAAGATGTTCTATATGTACCTAGACTGAAGAAGAATCTCTTATCCATATCATATTTGGATGCAAAAGGAATTAGAGTTGCATTTGTAGATGGCCAAGTACTCATGTGGCCAAAGGGTAAGACCATAGATGATGCAGTAGTGATTAGAGAGCAAGAGGGAGGATTGTACAAATTGAAGGGACAACCTGAACATGCTATGGTACATGAATCCATTGAGCCAAGTGAACTTTGGCATAGAAGGCTTTCACATGTGCACTATAGAGCACTACCAATTGCAAGCAAAGTTGTAGAAGGTCTTCCTGAAATCCAGTCAAAGCATGAAGGTGTTTGCAAAGGATGTGCAAAAGGAAAGAACACAAAAAAGGTATTTCCAAGCAGTGAAAGCAAAGCAAAAGGAATCTAGGAGATTATCCACTCCGATGTATGCAGTCCAATGTCATCCAGTTCTCTGAGTGGGTATGTATACTATGTTTCTTTCATTGATGATTTCTCTAGGAAGACTTGTGTTTTTTCAAGGAATTCAAAGCCTTGATAAAAATAAAACAAATAAGAAGATTAAGACCTTCAGATCCAACAATGGTGGAGAATTCACTTCAGGTGATTTCAAGAAGTTATGAAGTGATTCAGGAATTAAGAGGGAGTTGACTGCTCCCTACAATCCACAACAAAATGGAGTTGCAGAAAGGAAGAATAGGACTATCATGGAAGCAGCATGGGAAATGCTTCATGACCAAGATCTTCCTATGCATCTATGGGCAGAAGTAGTTAGGACAACTGTATATGTGCAGAATAGAACACCTAACAAGGTACTTGACAACAAGACACCAGAAGAAGTATTCTCTGGTAAGAAACCAGAAGTTAGCCATCTCAGGATATTTGGATGTCCAGTATATACACACATTCCAAAGGAAAAGAGGAAAAAGCTAGATCCTTTAGGAAAGAAGGGCATCTTTGTGCATTACAGTGAAAGCTCGAAGGCTTACAGAATATACTTTCCAGGGTTCAAGAAGATTGACATCAGCAAGGATGTAACATTTGAAGAAGACTCAGCATACATCAAATCAAGAAAGACACCTATTGAAGACAATGAAGAACCAAAGGTAACCATATTCCAAGACACCACTATGAATGAAGCAATTCCAGAAGAAGATCGTGAAATTGAAGATCCACAAGAACCTATAGATCCACCCCGTGAGAAGAACTCTCAAAAGAGGAAACCTGTATGGGCTAGAGAGCTCATTCAAGATGTAGAAAGGTATGGCATTCCAGAAGAAGAACACAGAGAAAGGAAGAGGAGTAGATCACATACCAGTTATGTTGCCTTACTCTGTGATATTATGAACAAAGAACCTTCTAGTTATGAAGAAGCAACGGAAAAGAAAGAATGGAAGGATGCCATAGTCAAGGAATACCAGTCGATCATGAAGAATGATGTTTGGGATGTAGTCCCAAGTCCTAAAGGGAAGTCTGTTGTGACTTCCAAGTGGATCTATAAGATCAAACATGTTGTAGATGGTAGCATAGAGAAATACAAGGCGAGATTTGTATCTCGTGGCTTATCTCAGAGAGAGGGAATAGACTGAAGAGACTTTTGCTCCTGTAGCTTGATACACTTCCATCAGAATAGTACTTGCTCTGGCTATAGTGATGAAGTGGAAGATACACCAGATGGATGTCAAGATAGCTTTCTTGAATGGTGTAGTCAAAGAGGAAGTGTATGTGGAGAAGCCACTCGGTTTTGAGACACATGCCATGGAGTCATATGTGTGCAGGTTGAAGAAAGCTATGTATGGCTTGAAGCAAGCTCCTAGAACTTGGTATGGTAGGATGGACAACTTTCTATCCAGTTTGGCTTTACCAAGAGTAAAGAGGATTCCAACCTTTACTACAAGGTTGAGGAAGGCAATCCAGGGATACTACTATTGTATGTAGATGACCTGTTTGTTACAGGTGAGGATGGGTTGATTGCCGACACCAATAGGAAGCTTGCTACTGAGTTTGAGATGAAGGACTTGGGGATGATGCATTACTTTCTAGGCATGGAGGTGTTGCAGAGTGTAGATGGGATCTTCCTTGGACAAGGGAAGTATGCAACAGATATCCTGAAGAGGTTCGGGATGATGGACTACAAGGCCATGGCCACACCTATGGCATCGAACCTGAAGCTTCTGTGTGATGCTTCATCTGAGCCAGTTGTTGTCACTGTGTATCGTCAGATGATTGGGTCCTTGATGTACCTGATGAACACGAGACTAGATATTTTCTTTTCTGTGAACACATTGAGCCAGTTCCTGACGGATCCTAGAAGTGTTCACTTAGTTGTTGTAAAGCATATTCTGAGGTACCTGAAGGGTACGGTTGATTATGGGCTCAAGTATGATACGAATCAAAAGTTTAACTTGGAGGGTTATGTTGATTCAGATTGGGTAGGTAGTGCTGCAAAGAGGAAGAGCACTTCTGGGTGCTGCTTTAGTATGGGATCAGGTGTGATCTCTTGGCTTAGCAGGAAGCAGTCCTGCGTAGCATTGAGTACAGCTGAAGCAGAGTATGTTGCAGCTTGTTCGGCTAGTTGTGAGGCAGTATGTCTTAGGAATCTATTGTCTAAGTTATTTGATCTCCCGTTGGATGCTACTGGTATCTTTTGTGACAACCAAAGTTGTGTGAAGCTGTCTGAGAACCTGGTGTTCCATGACAGGTCAAAGCACATCGAGATCAAATATCACTATATCAGGGATATGGTGCAGAGAGGAGTAGTGAAGCTCCTGTATGTTGCGACGGATGAGCAGGTTGCAGATGTGTTGACGAGACCACTAGCCAGAGTGGAGTTCGAGTACTTCAAAGAGAGGCTTGGTGTTCTTCAAATAGAAGATACTTCGAGAAAGAAGTGATGGGACACATTTTGCAGGAGCCATTCCAAGCATGGTGAGAGTAGTATCCTTCCTATTGCTGTGGATGTAAGCACTGTGCGATGAGCATTAGGACGATGCTTAGGTTACTGCTTTGTATATGCATCAGCTGTATGCTTTGTATGATTAGTTGGATCATGTATTTGTATATGCATCAATTGGATTCTTTGTATGATCAATAGGATCATGTATGATGACATGCATCAAGACAATGCAGTGACGATGATCAGGATGATCATGTGTGATGAGTATCAGGACGATGCTCTAGATGACATGCATCAGGATGATGCAGTGACGATGATTAGGATGATCATGTGTGATGAGTATCAAGACGATGCTCTGGATGACATGCATCAGGACGATGCAGTGACGATGATCAGGATGATCATGTGTGATGAGTATCAGGATGATGCTCTGGATGACGTGCATCAAGACGATGCAGTGACGATGACCAGGGTGATCATTTACATCAGGATGATGTATGGTGAGTATCAGGTTGATACTCTATGGCCGTGGACAGGTTGTGCATATAAGCTATAATAACGCCCTGGGAGGTTTGCAGATACTCTTTTGAGGTTTTTCCTATGACATATAATAGTGCCATGGGATATCTGGAAAATGCTCTTTCGAGGTTTTGCTTGGGAGGACATATAATAGCGCCCTGGGAGGTTTGCAGATACTCTTTCGAGGTTTTTCCTATGGAATATAATAGCACCCTGGGATATATGGCAAATGCTCTTTCGAGGTTTTGTCCTATGGCATATAATAGCACCCTGGGAGATCTGAGAGGTTGAGCAGTACGCTCGTAATCAGTCCTAGGATGCTCTTTCAAGGTTTTTCCATGACCACATATAATACGTCCTATAGATCCGGACAGGTTGTGCTAGTCACATAAAAGGCCTCCAATGCTCTTTAGAGTTCTTGCTATTCAAGACATTGTTTTAAGGTTTTATGGTGGGGGTCACATGTAATACGTCCTGGAGATCCGGACAGGTTGTGCTAGTCACGTAAAATGCCTCGGATGCTCTTTAGAGTTCTTGCTAGTCAAGACACTCTTTTGTGATAGTCAACATGTAATAGTGCCCTAGGAGATCTTGTCGGTCGTGCTTAGGCACATAAAGGATCCTGGGATACTCTTTCGAGGTTTTGTTGATGCACATAATAAGTCCTGAGGATTCCACAGTATGGCCAGTGATGATGAAGACCTACAGGTGGTGGGCCTACATCCAGGATGAAAAAGGGATGGCTCTGTAGAACTTCCTATGATGATAAGAATTCAGAGATAGCCCAGTGATCGAGATTTTGAGTATAGCAGCAGTGATGATGATGATGCTCCATGATCCAGTTATGATGATCCAGCTCCAGAATTGAAGACTTGCGCCAATATGTATTGATGACCTATGTTCATAATACCTTCCTAGTTAAGAGGGAGTGTTGATGTATTTGTAACTTTGGAAGATATTCTTCTATGCATTACATTTGTACTTTATTGTATATCCCACAAAGATGTATTATTCCTCTGATTGGAAGTGTCGTCATTTGTATTTTCAAGTGTTGCAAGTTACATTGTAAGTGTCGTCATTTGTATTGATGGATTATTAGACCACCAGTGTGGGGTCAGCCCTGGTTAGGTCATGTGGTTGGGTTATTAGACTTGATTAACAAGTCGGCCCCAGTGATTTATTGGCAGGTCAAGTCAGTGTATAAATAGAGAGTTTGTGTCTCTCATTTGATTCATTCACTCACTTCTCAAGCTTGCATAGCTAAGAGAGAAAGTGGCGCACATGTGGAGGAGGAGGAGCATATGCTAGAGACATCTTATTGGGTTTGATCCTTCTGATCTTGTATTAGGTTTTTTTCTATCTCTGAGGAAGTTGCGGGGTTTTCCACCTTCTTGGTTTTCCCTGGTGAAACTCTGTGTCTCTTGTGTGCTTGCATGATTGTGTTTATGATTGATATGTTGTAGATATGCTGTACATGTTATTATTTTAGAGATCCTTATGATAATGGAATGAAATTATCGAAAAATTAACATTTTTGTCATGAACTAGTGGGTCAATGATCATTATGTATTAGTGGATATTCAATTGGAAACTCAAATGTATTATAGTGGTACTTGACTTTTCATATTTTTTATATGTGATATTTATGTCGTTCAAATATATATGTTTGTACTCCATCTTATTTATAGTATTGTTAATTAATGATGCAAGTGTACAGGTTTATATAAATTTAATTTCTTTCCACCTATTCAATTGCATACATGAATTTTTTATTTCTTGTTTAAGTATATAATTTTATATATAATTTGCTTCACTGATTAGACCAGAATCAATGTTGTATAAATATTTTTTTAATTATTCAGGTCATATTAATTTATATTGAATAATAATGATGAAATAAAATAAAATGGATTCAAAACTATGGAATTAGTAATAATTATAACTAATATGAAATGACTAAACCAGAGATGAATGGCATCATCATCATTTTCTTATAGTACAAAATGGATAATTAGTGACTATAAAAACAACTAAAATTTGGATATAAATGATTATTTTTTAGGAAGTTACTAATGGTAACAAATTACCAGTCCCTTTTCACCTGTCTAACTTAGTCATATATTGGTTAATTAATGATTAAGCGATATATTATTAACATATTCATATACCACTTAGCCATTAGTTTACCATCTAATGACTAATTGATATATGACTAAGTTAGTCAGGTGAAAAGAGACTGCTAATTATTTACCATTACTTTCCGCCTAAAAAATAGTCATTTATATCCAAATTCTAGTTTTTCTACAATAATGCAATTTGTAATGGAAAGATACCTTCCTTTGCATCCCCTTTGTAAATTCGAAGAACAAAAAAATGCCATATATGTTATCTTTGACACCTTTAGAAGAAATATTGGTTGCACCAAGAATGGTCTTTGCACATATAAGACAACTTGGCTTAAAAAAAATCAAATTGGATTCACAGGTACAACCATAAATGTCCTTTCCAATTTGGACATAGTCAAATTGGCCTTTTCCCAAAATTTTATCTGATGCTATGACAATTGTTGTAATGATATAAATAAAAATCGAATACAAAAATGATTACTTGTTAAACAAAATTCATCCAAGAAATGTTATTATTTTCCTCAAATACTCATGCAACACTTTTCTCTGCAAATCCAAAGGCGCTGTCATCAATACTGAATGGGAAAATAATTTCAATGAATTCCAACAAAAGCACAACAATGACCTTTATAATAAAATTGTACAAATTTCACATTCCAAAGGATTCAATCCATTAGGAATCTTCCAAGACAGGTTCTCTGAAGAACTAAACTTGCCTACACTGTTTTATGGTTCTAACTGACCCGATGATATTGTTAATCATTTTTCGTAACAACAAATAACTTAATGGGAACTTCTACATACATCTGAAGGATTTTCAACACATATTAAAAGTATATTTTTCAATTCAATTTAGATACTAGTTAATCAAGTTTCAAATTCCGCATGGATTTATATTCACAAATGAGAATTGAAAGGAAACAAAATAACTGCCAGAGATGTCAAGTATCATTATAACCTTGAAAAAATATTGAAATCACCAATTGCATATTGCTCACTTCAAAGCATATGTACATCACCTGACTATTTTGAAAACATTAGGAAAAATGACTTTGCACTCATACAAAAACTTGGCCCCCCTACATTTGTTGTCACTTTTACTAATGCAAAACATCTTTGGACTTCACTAACCAATGCATTGCTAAATAAAAATGACAGCTTTGCATCTTACTAATGGAAACATTTCCTTTGATGAATCCATTGATTCACTCATCACAAACCATCCTGACATTTGTAACCAATATTTTAGACATATAATTTTAGCGATGTGCACATTGATCTCAAGAAATAGTAATTGTTTGAAGAACTAAAAGACTACATCTTTATCACTGAATTCCAAAGCAGAGGAAATGAACATGACCATGGACTACTTTGGATACAAAATGCATTAATCTATTGACATAGTTCTAAAAGTGAGATCACAACATTCATTGACAAATACATATCTTACTCAACATTACTACTCTTTGAAGATCTCATTAAGATTCAAACTCATCACCACACAAGAACTTGCAAAAAAAAACATAATTCTAGTTGTAGGTTCCATTTCCCCTTACCTCCAATGGATTAAACTACCATTTTGCATCCATTTGAGAATGACACAACAAAAAATAAACAGAAAGAGAAAAATATTTGTTTCCTTTTGCAACACATAACTTATCCTAGAAACAATAATTCCTTTGACACATTCTTGAAGGACATTCAGTTATCGAGAGAAGAATATATTTCTCTTTTGCTCTCTTTCATATTGTGCCATGTTCTATGATTGTTAAAGAGAAATCCATGTGACATTTGGATAAATGCATTTTTCAAATAGGTACCAACATTATGGTGTGCAAATGCAGATGCATAGTTCATTCTTGACACTGGTGCTACAACAACATAATGCAGTTCCTACATAACAAATATGGGTCACACAATGACATCTGCTTTTGAAAATATCGGAGAATATTTCCATTGTAACAATGACAACAAAATTGAGACTATCCACAAACTTGGAAGTGCACTTCTTAACGTGCAACAAATGTCAAGTTGTCAAGATGTGCACATTGTTCTTTCATTTCCTTTATACTCATCTTGTAGGAAAACCATGTTCATTAACACTGCACCACTTGAAAAAAAACATATGCTCTAAAAAAAACTCAAATATTACAACATGAACTTGATGATTCTGAAAAAATTATGTGCCTTTCAATCATTGAGAAATAAATGGCACAAACCCTTGACTTAGAACAAGTTTGTTTATCTAAATTTGTGTCATACTACTCATGCTCATGCGCAACCCCTAGAAAAATAAAATGTACATGTGTCATATGATAAATTCACTACAAGCAAAAGGCCTTGTAGAAGAGGTTATAAAAAAGGCTTTTAGTGTTACAATATTGGTCCAAATTTTCAAAAAACCCTGCGCTACAACCTCCGCCAATAGTACTGGATGTTCTAGTGGAGGTTTTTATGGAAACATATTATAATTAAAAAATCTCACTGGAAGAAGGATTTAGCGGATGTTTTTTTGTCGACGTGCTTTAATGAGACAAGCACACCTGTTCCCTTATACCAATGATGCACTGATGCGATTATACAAAATATGCACCGATGTAATGATAGAAAATATGCACCAGTACACCTTCAGCAAAGAAGAGCACCGACACAAGTGCACATTCACCAAAAAGGAGCACTAGCACTAGTGTCCCTTCACCAAATAAGAGCACCAATGTTTTTTGGCCAAAACTACACTAGTGCACATTGGTCATGGAGCATCAGAGCACCTACAGTAAAGAAGCATAGATGCACTTCAAATTAACATGAGCACCGGTGCACCTTAATCAACAATGAGCATTGGTGCACCCATACCAAAGAGGAGCATTGATGACAAAAAACAATTTGTTGTGTATACATAAACCTTGTGAACACGCAAATAAAGGGAGGTGATTCAATAAATAGATGATTATTAAAATGTAGTGTTATAATAACTTTGATTTTGAATATTCCAAGTATTAGTTCTTACCCTTGTTCATTAATGAATCTCTTATTTACAATTTAAAAATGAAATGCTTCCCTAATATTAAAAAATAAATATAATTTTGATTGTTTGAAATATAATTGTAAAGTTAAAAGCATATGAAATAAGACATTATCAATAAACATAAAAATAATATTATAAAAATGTATAATAATTAATATTGAATTGTTAAGCATTATAATTTATAGTAATGGAACACTGGTGCACCTACAGTAAAGAATCACTTATGCACTTATACCAAAGATGAGAACTAGTGCACCTTAATCAATAATAAGTATCAATGCATCCATACGAAAGAGGAGCACTAATGACAAAAAACAATATGTCGTGTAAAGAAACCTTGTGAACATGCAAATAAAGGGAGGTGATTTAATAAATACAAGATTATTAAAATGTAGCAATATAATAACTTTGATTTTGAATATTCCAAGTATTATTTCTTACCCTTGTTTATTAATGAATCTCTATATGTACAATTTAAAAAGTAAATACTTGTCGAATATTAAACAAGAATTATAATTTTGATTGTCTGAAATATAAAATTACAGTTAAAAGCATATGAAATAATACATTATCAATAAAAATAATAATATATTATGAAAATGTACAATAATTAATACTGAAATGATAAGCATTACAATTTATAGTATTGGTCATGAAACCACCCTTACAAAACCATGGGTGAGTGTCAAACCACTCCATTTACCACATAATGAGTGGGTCTCCTGTAATTACAAAACCACTCAATTGTTACATGACACTGTTTGATGAGAACTCTCCAAAACCACTCATCCACTAGAGAAAATATGCCTAAAATGTAGAATCAAGGCTCTCAGATCAAACAAGAGCACTAGTGTTCCCACACCTTAAAATAATACCACCAATGCACTTATACCAAAAATGAGAACTAGTGCACCTTCACCAAACAGAAGCACTAGTGCGCTTGTACCAAAGATGCACAGGTGTACCTTCACCAAACAGAATCATTGATGCACTTATAACAAAGATGAACTGATGTGCCTTCACTAAAGAGAAGAACTAGTGTGCTCACACAAAATAGAAGCATCGCGAACATAAAATAGAATTCCATGAACAAAAAATATTTTTCCTCATGTACAGAAACCTTGTTAACCTGCAAATAAAAGGAGGTGAAAACACCTATGGATATGTACCCATGGTGCACAAAAAAAAATATCATTTTCTTTTTAAAATAGCCCCTCATTTTCTATCCATATATTTTGAAGAAAAATCCTAAAATGTATCTACATTAACCTCCAAAATAGAGGAAAAACCATCAAACCAACAAAAATGAACAACAAAACCAAATAAGAAATTAGGGACAATAGCGAGAAATGCAATATAATAGAAATAAAATAGATAATGGGAAGAAATAAAACAATGAAGAGGGAAAAAATGGTTGCTTGGCTGCAAAAATGTTCCTCTTCCTCTTCTCTCTTGTAGAGTTCCATGTGAAATGAAGAAATGAAACTAGCCATTTTCCCCCTCTTCTTAAGATATTTCCCCTCCTTTCAAAAGTTTAAAAAAGCTTACTTCTTTCAATAAGTGGGGAAAAACCATATATTTTGATGTTAAACACTAAGAGAAATCCACAATTAACCTACAAAATACAGAAAAAACACCGAAACAAACCAAATAAGAAATCAGAAATAATAGTGAGAAATGCAAAACAGTATAAATAAAATAGATAACAGGAAGAAATGAAACAATGAAGAGTAAAAAAATGGTTTCTTGGCTACAATACCCTTTCTCTTCCTCTTCCTCTTCCTCTTCTCTCTGGTAGAACCATGTGAATGAAGAAATGAAACAAACCCTATTTTTCCTCTTTTTAAGACATTTTTCTTGCTTCTTTAAAAAATTTAAAATTCCCACTTTTTTCAATAAGTTAAAAAAAAAAATCAATGTTTGGTTCTTTTGTTTATCAAAAGAACTAGTGTTCCTATATTGTAAAAGGAGAACTGGTGCACTTATACTATGAAAGGAGCACCACTGCGCCTATACTATAAAAGGTGCCTTAACCTAAGAAGAGCACTGGTGTGCCATTTCAAAAGTGGAGCACCAATTTTTTTTTACAAAAGAATATTGGTGCACATGGGTCATGGAGTACTGATGCACCTCAACCTTAAAAATATCACCGATGTGCCTTCACAAAAGAGGAGCATTGACACAAGTGTGCCTTCACCAATGAGGAGCACCGACACTGGTGTGCCTTATCCAAAGGAGAGCATTGAGGCACCATTATAGAAGTGGAGACTGATATTTTTTTACTAAAATCACAGATGTGCACATGGGTCATAGAGCACCGATGCTCCTAATACAATGAGGAACAATGATGCACCATTACCTAAAAACAAGCACCGGTGTGCCTAAACCAAAGATGCTTTGGTGTGCCATAATGGTTTAGGTGCATAGATAAAAAACATCCGCTAAAACCTCTACCTACCCTCCTCTGCTAGAAAGCTCTACTATAAATGGAGAAAGGGCATGCTTTTTTGGGGATTTATGCTACAACCTTTTCTAGAAGGTGTTTTCCTTGTAGTGATTCGCTATAATAAGTAAAAGGATCCTAAAAAAATATTACAAATAAAAAATGATGTTATTTGTTGCGTACTGAGAAAATGAAAAATTGCTAAAAGGAAATTGCCAAACGTGTGATGAAGCATATTCTTCCAATAAATATTTGTGGACACCATTGAAAAAAAATTCTTCCCTTCAACAAGTACATGTGGTGATATATTTGACATTTTCTCTGAAAAAATTGTATCAAGAGATGAGAAAATGTTCACATTTAACAATTCATTTGACCATGAATCTCATGTTCTTTCACTTAAGAAATATGGCATTCAACATGATTTGCACTACAGAATTCATCTGTGTCACCCAGGAGGTCGACAAGGGAACAACATAGTCGACTGACTGAGTTGGCTACTATTATGGTGGATGCTTATAGTGCTAGTTTGATCAGAGAAACAACTATGAATAATAGAATACACCAGATAATAAACAACTGCAAAATTTAATATACAATACCAATCACAGAGGAATGTGAGACAAGAATTGATTACAGAGAAACCCCACGGGTAAAAACTCCGTTCTATTGAGTATTTTTTGTAAGAGGTCGAATGCAAGAAATCTGACGATCCAATAGCCTTCTCTTTGGGAAATCATATTAATGCAATCAAGAGAAGAGAACCAAAAAGATTCTTTGTCTTTGAGCTTACAAGTATTTATACAATTATGAGGGATGCTTGGGTAACGACCCACTGTGTTTTAGTTACAAAAAAAAATAGTTACAAAGAGATCATATGTCTTCTTCCTATTTTCCAGCTAGAAGAAGATGAACATACATCGTTTCCACGTCGATAGCGATTTGGATGCCTTCCAACTGCTCAAAATTTCATTTGACATGTGGCAGGATCATCAACACTTTCGAGCATGTATGATGATCCGTTGGTCGTGTGCCATCGATAATGGGTCGACGAGTCATGAAGTCAACTGATCCATTGATACGACTGAGTCAAGGATATGACCAAAAGATCCAACTGGGACTAAGCAATAGTCGATGGATCCAATCGAGTCTTGAGATGGATCAGACTTCCCCCCTTAAGTGGCAATGGTCCCCATTTCCTTCTCACGCAAATGAGGACTTGTGAGCTCAAATTCAAGGAGAGGATACAAATTTCCTTGATATGGGACTTGTCCTACCTTGGCCACCTGAAACAAGGGTATTGTTTGTTTCCTTGTATGGCGTGCTTGTTGTCCAATGATGGTATTGGTGGCAAGAGGATATTAAGCGTCTAGGTGTATATCTTCCAGTTCTATCGGTTGTAAATCGATATGTTCCAATAATGATGGAAAATATGGTCGAATAAATTCCACATTGAATACTAGATGCAGACCCAGGTATGGTCAAATGCTAATCTTGAAATCATTTTACCCAATTTTCTCAAGAATGGTATAAGGTCCATATCGTAAAGGTTTCAGCTTCCTATGCAAGTCATTGAATCTTTCTTTCTTGAGATGCAACCAGACCTAATCCCCAATTTTGAATGAATCAGGAATACGATGGTTATCATGTTAGGCCTTGTCTTTTTCACTAGCTCGATGCAACATCTCATGTGCTTGTTTCTGAATTTCACACACTTGATCCTTGAACTTGAGTTCCTTATCGATTTGTCATTGTCCATGGTTGGTGTCGACCAAGCCAGTTGGTTGGATGACTAAGTCAATAGTCATTGAGGGTTGAAATGCATAACATATTTCAAATGGACTCTTTCTAGTTGAACTGTGATGCGCTCAATTATAGATATGCTAGATGTATGGAATACTTTCGTCCCATGTTTTACGATGCTTATCATTGTACATGCGTAACAATTGTACCACCATGCAATTCACAACTTCTGTCTATCTATCAGTCTCAGGAAGGAACGTTGTCCACATAGATAGTTGTGTGTCGAGCTACTACCATATGTCTCCTAGAATGTGCTAACAAATTCAGAGTTGCGGTTGGAAATGATTAAAGTCGGCAAGCCATAATGCTTCCAAATATTCTCAAAGAAGAGTTGAGCAGTCTGCTGGGTTGTCATGGTATTCTTGCAAGGAATGAGGATAGCCATTTTGGAGAATCTTTCAACCACTACCAAGATTGCATCATGCTAGTGTCAGGTAAAAATATATACAATCAAATAATATAAGGAAATATATTCCCATGGTCGACTAGGAATAGGTAAGGGCGTATACAAACCCTATCGTCGGTTCAGTGGCTTTGAAATGGCACAAACCACACATGAATTTATGTAACTGTCGACATCTTCTTTGAGTGAAGACCAGTATAAATACTTCTAGAGAATAACAAGTGTCTTTGCCACTCCAAAGTGTCCTTCTATTTTGTTGTAGTGTGCATCCTAGATGAGTTTTTTTCGATGCTCACCAAAAGGTACACAAAGTTGTACTATCTTGTAAACCAAGTTGTTGTTCACGTAGTATTCTAGAACAATCGACTGTTCTGTCTAGAGCTATAGATACACTATAGAAAAATCATTGTCTTATTCATACAATCACAACCAACTAATGGTGTCATAACCATGCATACTTAATGTTGTAAGAAGTGAAGTAATTGGTGGTCGGATAAGGAAATCAGCTGCTACATTGGCCTTGCCTTTCTAATGCTTAATTACCAACTGAAACTGTTCTAGGTAACCAATCCACTTTATTTGTCTCATCCTCTACAAATTAGACCGTGATAGAGTGAACTATAGAGGCTTATGGTCGGTATGGACGACTCTTTCTTTGCCCAAAATATAATGTCTCCATTGTTTAAGAGCTTGTACAATGGCATATAGTTCCTTCTCGTAGGTAGAATAGTGACAAAAAATATCATTGAAGGTTTCCAAGTGGAATGATACTGGGTGACCTACTTGCGTAATCATAGCGCCCATGGCATAGTTGGATGTGTCGGTCTCAATTTCAAATGGATGATGCCAATCATGTAAGAAAAGTACTGGAGTGGTGCAAAGCTTGTTCTTAAGTTGTTCAAAAGCTTGTTGTTGTATTTTAGTTCATTTGAAAGCTATCTTTACGCCTTTTGTCAATTGATTCAGAGGTCATGCTATGTGGTTGAATCCCAACACAAATCTATGGTAGAAATTTTTCAAACCAAGGAAAATCCTTAGTTCTTGAGTGCTTCTTCGAATGGGCCAATCCTTGATAACTTGTATCTTCTTTGGGTCGACTTGAATGCCTGATGATTCGATCACATGTCCCAAGTATTTAATACTTGTCAATGCAAAAGATCACTTCTCCAAGTTCAACCAGATTTTATGTCGTCTGAGAAAATTAAGCACCTGTTGAAGCTACTACAAATGTTCCTCCCATGATCTATTGAAAATCAGGATGTCATCTAGATAGATAATGACACATTTTCCTCAAAAAGGTCTAAGAACATCATCCATAGATTGCATTAAAGTCGCAGATGCATTAGTTAGACCAAAAGGCATAATTAACCATTTAAATAAACCTTCCTTGGTTTTGAAAGCAATTTTCCATACATCTAAGGACTCTATGTGAATTTGATGATATCCCAACTTGAGGTCAAGTTTGGTAAAGATTTTAGAACCTTTCAAATAATCAATTGGATCATCTATTCTAGGAAGAGGATACCGATTCTTAACTGAAATTTTATTGAGAGAACTGTAGTCGACGCACATGTGCCATGTCCTATCTTTCTTGGGAACTAGGATGACTAGACTTCCACAAGGAGAGGAGCTAGGTCAAATATGCCCTTTGTCGATCAAATATTGAATTTGTCTGTGGATTTCTTCATTTTCTAAAACAAACCTTCTATAAACAATTGCATTGGGTAATGAAGAACCAAGAACAAGATTAATGGAGTGTTTTACCTGGAAATGTAGTGGTACTCCAGTTGGATCTTTGAACACATCTTTGTATTCTTCAAGTATTCTATCGATGTGATGTTGTTGTCAAGAGTCATGGTCAGTGGAGAGATGACTGGTTGTTGTGATCTTCCGGGAGTGTTGAGGTTTGATCATTATCACCATAAATTTTTGAGCATGGTTAATAAACTTCTTGGCTTGCTTAGCTGAAACCATCTTGATTGTTGGTGTGGGTCGACATTCAAGAATGCCATACAACTAATTCTGAATTTTGATGATCACTTTTTGTGGTCTCGATTGATACCTTCCATGTTTTTCCCATAAGTAAGGATTTCCAAATAATACGTAGGCTACTGAAAGTGAAGCAACGTCGTACAACACCTCATCCTGAAAAGGATTGTTGAAGTAAGATAACTTGTAGTGTCGTGTGATACTAAGTGGTTGTCCATATTTCATCCAACCAATGTTTTAAGGTTGTAGATGTGGAGTAGTAACAAGACCCAATTTATTCACAATATCTTTAGAGATGAAATTCTTTTGACTACCATTGTCCACAATCAGATGCAATGGGAAATCCTGAACCCAAATATTTGTATGGAATAGTTGTTCTCTTTCCTCTTCATTGACGATAGTCGAGTTTGCGAGATTTGTCGAAGTCGATGCTACTAAAGTCGAAGAGTCAAGGTCAGTCTCCACAAATGTCTTGTCGGGTGAGTTGGAAGTAGACATTTGTGCTAATAATGTCTTCTGAGCTTTGCATTCTGATGCATCATGCCAAACTGAATTGTGGTAGTCGCACCATTTTCCTGTAGGAGGTTTTTTACTCGATTTTCTCTTGTCTTTATTGAAAGGATTATTACCCTTTACAACTTCGGGGTAGTAGTCGAAGATGAACATTTTGACTTGATGGAGTTAGTAGTCGACTAAGGTTTCTTGTTGAAAGGTCGACCCATTGGTTTGGTCAAGAAATGTCCTTTCGCCTTCAATTTCATCTCAATCTTAATGACGTAATGGAATGTGTCTACAAGAGTGCCAATACTTAAAAATTACATCTCTTGTTGGATATAAGGCGCTAAACCATTGATATATTTCAGAACAAGTAACTTTTCTTCCTCCCTAACTCCAAGTCGAGCTATTAGTAACTAGAATTCATTAGTATAACTCTATATAGTTTGGTACTTCCATTGTCTCAAATGCTGCCACTTTTTGTACTATTGTTCTATGAACTTGGGTGGATAAAATTCCTTCTTGACATGTTCAACAAATTTAGCCCATGTGTCGATGGGATTACCGTCTTCATCAAATTTCATCAAGAGATTTTCCCACCAGCAATGTATAGGATTTGATATATTCAAAGATGCAAGGGTGACTTTCTTAGCCTTAGAAAGTTGATTCACATAGAAATAGGACTCCAATTGTTGTATCCAATTGTCTATAGATTCCGCATCAATCTTTCCTTCCAGGTTTGGTATATCCAAGTTCATCTATACCTTAAAGGGGCTAACCTTGTCAAAGGTATTTCTCGTCGAGTTGCTAACTGAAGTCGAGCCAAATGAACTGGTGAGTCAAGCAATAATATCATTGAAATGCTCATACATTTCAGTTCCTTGTCGAGCGACTGCTTGTTAAATGAGTTGTTCAATTTCACTACTAGGCGTACTAGCCTTTGTTTCACCTGCCATCTTCAGTTTGGGGTTGTGAGCAGATAAGTACTCAAAATTTGAAGGTAGAGGTATCTTGGATGGCTGAGTCTTAGAGTGTTTCTGGACATGCATATGTGAATTTAATTATGCAAGTAGTGTTTAAAAAATGCTAGAGAAAATAGGATTTGATACCAATGATCCATGTCGCCCAAGAGGTTGACAGGGGGACAATAAAGTCGATTGAATGATTTGGATATTTTTATGGAGGATGCTTATAGTGCTAGTTTGATCAGAGAAACAAATATGAATAATAAAATACACTAGATAATAAACAACTACAAAATTTAATATACAATACCAATCACAAAGGAATGTGAGATAGGAATTGATAACAGAGAAACCCCACGAGTAAAAACTATGGTTCTATTTGTCACATCCTCGCCCATCAATCCGATGGACGGAGGGGACATGAACGAATTACCGGGGATTCCAAATTTCACCCCCACGGACATATTATGAAATTTAAAAACATTTAAATGCATGTCTAGATGTATAAATAAAAATACACAGTGGAAGATAAATTCATTCCACACACACATCATACATATACTAACGTTTTCATCATAGGAATAACAATAATAATCAAACATAGTTAACATATTAGTAAATTAACAATAAACACTTGTCTTTTAGTTGAAGTCATCCAAGCAACTGGCTATGGAAGAGAAACGTTCCACCCAACTATAAGCACTCCCTCCAGCACTTTAACTCTCTACTGAGAGGCCACCCCCGAGATGGGCTATGTATCCACTAAGGAGGAACTACACAGGCTCACTCGCAGCCATAGGAACACATTATCATGCTAAGCCAGAACACCATTGGGTTTATCAAGCATGCAGATAGGAAATGGAGGTGAATGCTAAGCTAGTGAGCTAAACCACAGAGCTATAGGCATCTCAATTGGTCTCAGCCATCCTTGTCACCCACAATACCTACCACACTCAACACAAGGAATGTCCCCTTCTCTTCTACACAGTCCCTCAGGCGCCCCTTCCCTCTAGTGCTATTTAGAGTGGGCATAAAAAGGTCCAAGCTGCTAAACCTTTAGAGATTTATTTCCTTCACTGGGTTTATCAAGCCATTCCAACCTCTCATCTCTCTTAGAATTCAATTGTCTCTTGGATTTTTTTATTCCTAGCAACACTAATTTGCATCCACGAAATTCAATTTTTGGGATTTTGTATCTGGGTTATCCCACTTATTTTTGAGCTTCTGAAACTCTCAAACTTTCCCCAGGGTTTGTGTCTATGGATCCCCCACTGGATTTCATGATCGACACGAGTTTTGGGGCATTTTTTATGCTTTAAAACGTGGCTTCTTCTCACGTTGCGATTTCTGCAATTTCTCTTGTTGGGAATGCATAGCATACTTAGAATTGGTGTTCAGTTTCCCAACAATGGAATTGGAGTGAAAAAAATGAATTCACATGAGGAATATTGAATTTTGGGTACCCAAAACTGAGCTCATACCCTGCCTTACGAATTTTTGTATTCATCCCATGCTCCATTAAATTCATGAGCTGATTTCTTAGTTGCCTTCTTACAACAAAAATAAATTTCATCATGGAATTCCACTTAGATAGTTTCTTACCATTTATATCACAAGGGGTTCTCAAGATGACACTTGGAAACAAAGGATTGGATCCCACACCCCTCACCTCTCCCTAGTGGATAAATACAACCCCCTCATTTTAGTTGCTTCCTTAGCCAACTGCTGGACATTTTATTTGTATTATAAATATTTATATGTTGCTACATTTTTCCATGTCCAATTGGAACATGTCCACAATATATAAAATACTTGCCTTTATAAGTTGAGTGTTCATTAGCGAGGCCTTCGACTTGAGCTACATGCTAGGAATCATACACCGCATATTTACAATATTTACATATCAAGCAAATCATTCCAAGGGTAAAAATGGGGGTATTACACTATTGAGCAGTTGTCATAAGAGGTCGAATGTAGGAACCATTAGGATCCATTCGAGCCTTCTCTTTGGGAACTCGTCATAATGAAATCAAGAGTAGAGAACCAAAAATCTTATTTATCTTTAAGCTTACAAGTATTTATGCAATTCCAAGGGATGCTTGGGTAACTACCCACTGCATTTCAGTTAAAAAAAAAGTTACAAATAGATCATATGTCTTCTTCCCATTTTCCAGCTAGAAGAAGATGAAGAGACATTGTTTCCATGTCGATGGCGATTCATATTCCTTCCAACTGCTCAGAATGTCATTTTACATGTGTTGAGGTCATCAACTACTATCGGGCATGTATCGTTGATTGTGTGTTATCGGTCATGGGTCGACGAGTCGTGAAGCTAACTAATCCGTTGAGACGACCGAGTCAAGGATCCAACAAAAAGAGTCAACTGGGACTAAGCAATAGTCGATGGATCCAGTCAAGTCTTGAGATGGATCAAGAATACACACAAGTAACACTCAAAAGAATGTTTCAAATGCAATTGAAACAATTCCATAACCTTTTGTTTTAGACATAGAAACATATTAGGAAATTAGGAAAAAATTAAATGAATAATAACAATTGATAACAAAAGAGATCATATTGTGGAATAAGAATAATCCATCCATGCCATTTTATCTATTTTTTATTGGAGATGCAGGAATAGGGAAAACATTTATAGAAAAAGAAAGTTAATATGGATTGTTGCATCACTATAATAGATATCTCCAAATCAACCCTCTAAAGTAAAAAGGGATAATAGGTGTTTTCACTGGAAAGGCTTCATACAATGCAGATGGCACCATAGTCCATTCAACCTTTCATCTCCCCCTAAGTTCATCAAACATTCTCCCCCTTGCCTCAAATACATTGGATACATTGATTAAGGAATATGAACAACTTAGACTATTACTCATAGATGAAGCATCATTGATCGACTCTCGAATGCTACACAACATTTCCAAATGACTACATGAAATCATGCATACACCAACAACACCTTTTGACAATATTGACATTATATTATATGTGACCTTTTCCAAGCACAACTCACGATTCTTGTATTTTTGAAAAACAAAAATTTCACTTTGGCAAAATCCCATATAGATTTTGGAAAGATAATGTCAAAATATTTCATCTCCAAAAGTAATTTGCGACAAGATAATGAGGTTTTCATATCAATCTTGAACAAAATTAGAACATGCTCTAAAAAAGATGAGGATATATTCTACTAGAACAAATATTGCTATATATCTCTACCAAATGATCCAATATTCCATATCTTTTCCATCACAACATAGACGTTCAACAACACAACCATAAAATGTTATCATTTCTAAAATCATAACCAATTATATTAAATGCACTTGATAGGAAAATAGATTCAATGGAAACAAATAGCCATGCTAACAAGAAAATGCATTTTTCCTTCTATAATAGTACTCAAAAAAGACATTCTTGTTGAATTGATTGGAGGAAATTATGTTATTTAAGATGGACTATTTAACAATGCTCACAACATTTTCAAGTTTTACACAATAGGGAACCACGTTATAGTGTGGATTGAATTTACAGATTGGACAATTGGCTTGCTGCAACAAGAAAATATGCACTAATTTGATACATCTGAAATAGAAAATAATTGGACACTTATATGCAGACACATTTAAACTAAAAATGTAACATATTTAATTCAAGGATAGTTCACTGTCCAATTGGCATGTGCACAAACTATACATAGGTTATAGGAGCTTATAATGGAAAGATTGGCATTTGACCCAAACATAATTAAACAACATGGACTTGTCTATATTGCATTGTATCATGTTAAGGAATAGAGGAATTTATCTATCTCCCAAAAAGTAGTTAATGAAATGAAAAGACGTAGAGAATACTCTTATTATCAATTTGAATATGGTCTCTATTAAAAACAAAAGAACAACTACCTCTTAATTTTCTCATTGAACACACAAAGATTTCCATTGCATATAGAACACATTTCTAATGATATAATATAATGAAGACTAGTATCCTCTATTTACAAGAAACAAAAATAAATATGAACCAACAAGAAACTTTTCTATAATAAAACCTATGACTATTTATCAATTTTCCATCTCCATGGAGTTTTTACATAATAGAAGAATAACATTGTTCTTGAAAAATCGTACAATTACACTGCAAAATATATTGAATGAATAGTCACTAATTTCCATTTTGGAACATTCTCCTTTAAAAATGAAAATGTCTATATTGCACCACATGCATCATTAAAGCATTTTTGTATATTGAATGAATAATCACTAATTTCCATTTTGGAACATTCTCCTTAAAAATGAAAATGTCTATATTGCACCACATGCATCATTAGAGCATTTTTGCATTTTGTTACTAGCATATCAAAAAATGCACAAAGAAAACAATACATTGTACTTACTAGAGCTTTCAACTTTTAAATGTCTAGAAATAACAGTATGCAACAAATATTTTGTCCTTATTAAAAAAAAATTCACATTACATACAACAAAAGCAACAAATGACACAATCACCATTCTTTATCACTTTTAGAAAAATGTGCCCACTAACATCATTTCATTTATAATTTCCGAAACTTATTGGAGTGATTATGATTCCATCTATCTTTCAATTCCTTTACATTGATTCAATATATTTTCACTTATTGACATATACTATAAACAGTGTCAAATAGCTTCTTGTCATCCTTTTCGCTATCTCCTACAAAAATGCATTGTATTCTTCAAATGTGGCCTAATTGTTATTATGAACATTAAAAACTCTAGATCCATATGCCTCTTTGTGCATGGTAATAAACATTATGTCTATTTTAATGTAAAACAATTCACCATAAATCAGGTAATTTTTCAATTGTTTCAACTTGCTCATTTTCAATTGATAGATGTCATACCTGTCTTCTTTTCCTAAATATTAAGCACCCTACATGTTACTAGTTCCAAAATATCATATCCCAGTAACTTCATTTCAAATCGTTTACTTTATCTACCAAATTGTATAATTGTTTTTTCAAATATATATACTCTAAATTATTAGTCCATGATAAATATAAATTCAATCTAGACTAACTTGACACACCATTGGTTTAAAGTTCCTTCCTCAACCTGTTTGTAGGATTTCATTAAGCTCGTTTCATTATTGTTAAACCACTTGCTTGAATTGATAAACAACAAAATTGTTCTTTCCAATATTCAGTCACCATACTATGAGTCATTGGAATTTATATTTGCAATAGATGCTAGTCGAATTAGTTTCCCTTACTAATTCCCATTCCAAACATAATGCATATCTGGCCTTCTTGTTCCCCGTGCAAGTGTCTCTTTACTATACCCTCTCTGTATTGATATGTTTTAGTTTTTCTTGTTATGTCTAGCTGTTTACAACAAAAAAACTATTCAGGACGAGTGGGTTTAGGTGGGTACAGTTTACATTGCATTATTCAGGTCAAATCTACACACGTTGCATGAGTTTCAAAGAGAATGAATAAGGATGAGACTAAGTGTAAGCCCTGAGTGATTATGGTGCAGTGTTGTAATTTCATGATCAATCCACATGCATTGCTTTATTTAGTAAGCATGGGAGATATGCTATAAAATTAGGCCTGTAGAGACAAGTTCTTATCAGTTGGAAAATTGAACTAAATTGGGTTGATTCTTTATCAAATTGTTTCTCTACTATAGAAAATATTGAAGTTGTGCTTCATGTAATAGCTCTATTTTGAACAAATATAGAATTTTTTTTCTATGTAGTAGTTCCAAAAACTATTAAAAGAGTTTCATAAACGAGAAATGCCTTCTGAGTTAGTAAGAAATGGTTTCGAAAAGATGTTAACAGATCTTTGAGACAATTCCAAAAAATGCTAAAAGCGTTTCAGAAACAGAGAATTCCTTCTTAGTGGGAAGGAAAGGGTTTCCAAAAATAGTTAAGAAATATCTGAAATGGTTCCAAAATCACATCTTTGCAGTTATTACTTGTATATATACCTATGTTTTCTTATCAGTTGAGAGATAGGGTTATTCAATTAAGGTCGTTCCCATTTCAAAACTGCATTTTCCAAAGTGCGATAATGGCCAAAACCATGTTGGTCATTGCCAATGGAATTATGTGCCCGAGTCCCTTTTCTAATTATGTATTTAGTTTCTTGGTTCACAATCCGTGTGTCCTCTTTTTCCTTTATTGATGAAGATAGTGAGTGATTTTCATTGATGAAACTAGCAAGTGATTTTCATTGCACCCATATAATGATACGGGCTTGTTACCTGCAAGCTCTTGCCCTTTCACTGATCTGATTAATTTGTCTTTCACTAATCTGATTAATTTGTTTTTTAGCGTTAGATGCTTTATCTAACTGCCTCACAAAAAATTGGTCATGAAACTGTGTTTTTTCTCTTCTTGTTTATATAATTATTATCTTATAATTAACATGGGCCAATGATTTTGTATTGAAATGATCTTTACTAGCTTATACTCTTCATTAAAGAGCATGCAACACATGATATGTTTCTCAGATGTAATAAAAAATGAAATTGTGATTTATATGTCCATATACATTTTTCATGTGTGCAATAAAAAAATTTGTGATTGTGTTGATTTTGTTTTGGTAAGGGGAGTATTTATACTACTGTTTGTTCATCTACCAGAAATAAAATCAAGCACACATAATGGAAATCTATCTTGACTAGTGTTGGAATTTGATCTGTAAATGGCTAGAATATTTTCCAAATTCTTTCATAATCTGGACCAATGTGATAAATACTATGTAATTTAAAATTTTTATGGGAAAACGTTATTTCTTTTATTATTTATTGGAGTTGATTTGAAAAAGATTATATTATCATTTATTTTTCTATTTCTTCTTCATGAGTTGGTATTCCATCCTCATTAGAAGTTTTATAAGTTTTGGCATGAGTAGATAAAAATTTCAATGGTAAAGGTGTTCATTGTGTGTTACAACATATAAAGACTAAATGGTGTACAGTAAGAGAATGAAATTATAAATTCCAGTTGCATACTCATCATGTTCAATGTCAAAGTTACTCATTAACCTGTCGTAGAAGTGGAGCTTCTTACATGGTGAGACAATGGAGCTTTGAATGTTAACTATATGCACATTGAAGGGTAAATGCTTTTAGTAAAACTTAATTATTGAAGGAAAAAAATTTAAACAGAACAATTACATGTTTCATAGATAGCTCTCTTCAATAGAAACTAAAGGACATGTCTGCATATCGTAGAAACTAAAGGACATGTATGCATATCGCTCATCCAAAGATGACTGAACTATAGAGGTTTTAGAGAAACTAATTGGCCCACGGTTATGCCATATACACTAAATATTCCAAAACAATTGCATGTTTCATAGATAGCTCCCTGCCATAGGAGGGAAAACGTGCACAGTTGAAAACCTATACATCCCTGCACATCGCTCATCCAAATCAGGAACAATTACACAGTGGATGACTTCTATAACTTTTATCATCACCTATATTTTAGAGAAACTATTGGGCCGCAGCTATGTCATTCACAAATATTCTCTTTTGAAAGTTTTTCATAAAAACAAATTCCAAAGTATTTTAAAACGAAATGAAAAAATAAAATATTCGTTGTTGAATGGGTATGGGATGTCTTATCTATTTAAATGCTTTTGGCCAATGTTGTTTCTTTCATGTGTAATGATTGTGTTTCAAAAGCATTTCAGTGGCAGTTTATGGAGATGTCATATTTATATGCCTAGGCACATGGAGATGAATACGTACGTGAGACAAGGCGCCAATGACTCTATTGTATTTAATTCATTGCACAATAAATTGGTGGGAGATATGGTATCTTTATTGCGATGCACATGCTGGAACACACTAAGATTTTGATGTTAGAAGGGAGTTTCTAATTAAAAACACTCAAGTATTCAGAATACAAGAAGTTTTTCCAAGTCTTACAGTTTCTCTGGGCTTATGTGTCCAATTTTAGGGATCGTGTTCACCTTCAGTTTCCTGCAAATAAAGCTGTGGGGATTTGGTGGAAAAAAGTGTAAATATGGGATTTGTGAAGGAGGAAAACATGGAAATGCATTGTGAGCATTGATTAAATTTGGATACTTAAGTGCAAATATCTACACACTCGCATAATTGGTAGAAATATATATTTATTATTTCAACAGGGATATTGTGCATATAATCGATCAAAAATTTTAGTTGTTATCATTTGAGTGTGAAGAAGATACTATCTGATTTTGATGAATGATAACTGTAATATCCTCATTTGCACCCTCATATGTCTTCCCACAAAAGATTATCATTGTATCTAACCAGCTTCCTTTCCCAGCTCACAAAAGGCCAGAAGGCAAAGGTTCGTATTTTACTTGGGATGAGGATTCTTTTCCATTGTAGCTTAAGGATTGAATTTTAGAGGATTTTGAAGTGGTTTATGCTTGTTTAAAAGGGTTGCTTCCAACCCACAACCCATTGCATAGCTATATTAAAATGTTGCTTTATGAATTTACATTTTGTGTTTTTTCCCAACAATAGATATGCATAATTTGAATACTTGTACTATTGGGATACCTAATTTCCTCTCATACACAACTAATAAATACCTTCCCTTCCAAAGAGAAGGGACGTGCTACCTTGTGGATCTTGTTTAATTCCATTAATGCAACCATTTAAACAATTAATTTTGTGAATTGAAATGATTGCGTGGATCAATTTTATCCCTTTTGTATTTGAGGTGTCAATCAAAGTTTTTTTTCATTTAACCTTGATTGTTCTAGGGACACTAATCATAGATTTTAAAAATTTATGCTATCCCCACCTAGGCAATATTATAATACATGAGTTCATATTGCAAGTTTTAGTACTCTAAAATATGGAAGCAATATATAGCCTAGTATATAAGGGTCAAGGGGTATTTTTAATATATTAAAAACATGTAGATATCATAGGGTTTTATTATTATGTATACATGGGGTTGAATAGAGTATTGGGGGGTTTGAATAGGCACTTTATGTCTAATCTTGTGTATAATTGATTGTGTGTGAAGTTAGATTAATGTTTGAATAAGTATGCTCTATGTGAAGGTTGTGTGAATCCAATTGTGTTTGGAGTTAGAGTGAGTGGTGTTTGAATAGGTATGATTTGTGATTGAATGTGATGTGAAGTTGATTGGAATGATTGTGAATAAACTTGACTTATCTTTATGGGGTTGTTCCCCATCTTGAAATATTTTCTCTGACTAAGATTTCATATTTGACCTTGCAAGGTTTCTAGGGGTTATAAGAGATGTGTCATGTCACCATAATGAGGGTAAAATAAAAAGACAACTAAAATGTCATGGAAAAAGTGGATAGTCCTAGGATATCTAGTGAAAATAGAGGTTTTAAAATTGTAAATGTGTATTCATAGAGAGTTTAACAAAAAACAATTTGGCAGAAATCTTTAATATGTAGTGGAATATGGGTATTCATTAGTATCCTATGAATACATGCTATTCAAAGTGAACCCCCAAGGCTATCACTAAGATCAACAATATGAAAGTTTCAATGGTTAACATAAACTATACAAATCAAATATAATAGATATTTATTAGATTGTATTTTATTGATAAACTAATTCTTGATTGGTGAACATCAAATTTATAAGAATTTGACATTTAATGAAATAATTTAAACTTTAAATGATAAATGATGTGGAATAAATTAATTTAAAGTTCTTAAAGTTCAAAGGAGCTAACCATGATCCAAATGGAATTGTAAAAAATTCTCTTTGTTAAACTATAGCATATTGTTATAACAAATTAACCATCTAGACCTTAGTATATGTACTTATTTTGTTTCCTAGTGGTTTAGATTATGTTAGTTAGGATTCCTGGTGCATATTTTTGTCCATTTGTGATAGTTTATCCACTATAGATCCCCACTGGATTCTTTTACTTTGCTTTTATAAAGCTAAAGCATCCATCTTGCTTTATCCTTCTTTTATCATGCTTTTCTGAGTTTAGAGCAACTTTATCTCACTTTTCCCATGGATTAGGATGAACTAGGAGTGCTAGGATGACTTGGGAAAGTTTGATACTTTTTTCCTCAACATCTTCCTTCATTTTCTCCTAAAAGCCACTCACTGGTTTATTTTTGGTCACTCACAGACTATCTAGGCCCACCTAGCCAATTCGTGACCATCTACTATGAGTTGGAGTTTGATACTTTCCATAGATGGATATTTGGTCAAATCTAAGCTTTCCACATGTGAGCTACTTGACTTGCCTCCAAGGATCTCAAAATTTTCCTATGGGATGTATTACATATTGTTGAATAATATAGAGATGAAGTTTACATCAATTGAGTTTTCTCTCTTATGTTTATGCTTCAATATTTCTTCTTAATTTTGCTAATCCCTGTGTAAATTCTTGGTGAGGACTACTTTGTTTCTAGATCCTAACTTGTTGAATTCTTGCATGGCATCAAGGCCATAGAATTTCGAAATGGTATCAAATCTTTGACATGGTATCAGAGCTTACAAAACATAGATTGAGCATAGCTGCTTGTAGTAAAGCACCAAAAGAAGTGGAGTTACCACACAATTCCTAGGGATATTTCCTCTGATCATTTTGTGGTCTGCCCAGGCGTGATGCACTCCCGAATGTGCCTACTGACTAAAGTAGAGCTTGTAGCTTAGATCCAAATAGCCTTCCAATATAATATTTTCTAGAAATTTTGACTTGTAGGTACTGAAGATCAAGTTGCATAAATCTCAACATAAGTTCGAATTGGTGAAAGTATCCTTGAAGTGACTCCTTCTCCTGTTGTTGTAGAATTTGAAGAGAACATTGATTTCTCATCATCATATGCAGCTGATCCAAGATAAGACATTCGAACTCTATTGTTGAAGTGTTAGTTTTTCAGAAATTTCAATTTGATCTAGGATCTTAACTGAGAGAATAACATGTACAGCATATCTACAACATATCTACAACATATCAATCATGGACACAATAATGCAAGCACACAAGAGACCAGAGTTTCACCGGGGTAAACCAAGAAGGTGAAAAACCTCGCAACTTCCTCAGAGATAGATAGAGCAATGATACAACCCAAGCATAAGAGATAGTCTTCTCCTAGCAGCAGCTTCTCCTCCTCCACAAGTGCACCACTCTCCAATGAGAGTATGAGTGAGAAAGTGAATGATCAAATAGAGTGCCTCCCACACTCTATTTATACTTGACTTGACTTGCCTAATAAGCTTTACTAGGTCGGCCTTAACTTAACCACATAACATAATGCTGACAGGGCCGACCCCCAATAGGGTTGTCTAATAACCCTTTAACCCACATGACTTATATAGGGCCGACCCCAACAAGGTGGTCTAATAACCCATCAAGTATAAGTTACGACACTTACAATATAAATGACGACACTTCCATATAGAGGAATAATAACATCTCTATAGGAATACAATATACATATGTGAAACACATTCCGAAGTTACAATTACATCAACACTCCCTCTTAACTAGGAACGTATTTCTTGACACATATATGTTAGCACAAGTCTTCTTCTCTGGATCATCATCACTGGATCATCGTCATTGAATCATCATCATCGTTAGTGCTGCTGCTATCTCAATCAATCTCCAATCTACTTGTCATAGGAAGTTCTACAGAGCCAACCCTTTTTCATGCTGGATGTAGGCCCACCATCTGTAGGTATTCATCATCACTGACCATACTATGGATCCTAGGACTAATTACATGCGTCAAGCAAAACCTCGAAAGAGCATCCCAGGACTTATTACGAGCATACTGCTCAACCTATCGGATCTCCCAGGATCTTTTACATGTAACTGCACAACCTATCCATGGCCACAAAGTATCATCCCGATACTCATGATCATACTGATCATCTCATTGTCTACGAAGCACAATCCAGATGCACACAATACAACACTTACATTCACCGGCATGGGAAGACACACTTCAACCATCCGTGAAAGGCTCAGCACTCACATCAACACACATGGGAGAACACATCTACCACCATGTCAGAAAGTCTCTACACTTACATCAACGCACATGGGAGAACACATCTACCACCATGTCAGAAAGGCTCTGCACTTACGTCAATGCACATGGGAGAACACATCTACCACCATGTCGGAAAGGCTCTGCACTTACATCAATGCACATGGGAGAACACATCTACCACCATGTCAGAAAGTCTCTGTGCATATGTGTCTTCGGAATCATCACACATGATCCACCTGATCATGTCAAAGCTCTACCTGATGCATGTCATCATAGCATGATCATCCTGATCATCAATGCATCCACCTGATGCATACCATGTATCCACCTGATACATGTCATCACATATGATCATCTTGATCATCATCATAGCATCATCCTGATGCATATACATATACATGATCTACCTGATCATAACAAGCATCCAACATGATGCATATACAGAGTAGTAACTGGAGCATTGACCTGATGCTCGTCATCCAACACTTACATCCACAGCCATGGAAGGATCCTCCTCTCACCATGCTCAGAATGGATCCTGCAAATGTGTCCATCACTTCTTCCTCGAAGTGTCATCAATCTGAAGAACACCGAGCGTCTCTCTGAAGTACTCGAACTTCACTCTGGCTAGTGGCTTCGTCAGTACATCTGCAATCTGCTCATCCATCGCAACATATAGGAGCTTCACTTCTCCTCTCTGCACCATATTCGTGATATAGTGATATTTGATCTCTATGTGCTTAGACCTGTCGTGGAACACAAGGTTCTTAGATAGCTTTACACAACTCTGGTTGTCACAAAAGATACTAGTAGCATCCAACGGGATATCAAATAACTCAGATAGTAGCTTTCAGAGCCATACTGCCTCACAAATAGTCGAACAAGCTGCAACATACTCTGCTTCAGTTGTACTCAGTGCTACACAGGATTGCTTCCTGCAAGACCAAGAGATCACACCTGATCCCATACTAAAGCAGCACCCAGAAGAGCTCTTCCTATCTGTAGCACTGCCTGCCTAATCTGAATCAACATAACCCTGTAGGTTAAACTTTTGATTCACATCATACTTGAGCCCATAATCAATTGTACCCTTCAGGTACCTCAGAATATGCTTTACAGCAACCAAGTGAACACCAGCGGGATCCAATGAGAACTGGCTCAATGTGTTCACCGCAAAGCAAATATCTAGTCTCATGTTCGTCAGGTACATCAAGGACCCAATCATCTGACAATACATAGTGACATCAATCGGATCAGATGAAGCATCACACAGAAGCTTCAGGTTCGATACCATAGGTGTGGCCATGGCCTTGCAGTCCATCATCCTGAACCTCTTTAGGATCTCTACTACATACTTCCCTTGTCCAAGTAAGATTCCATCTGCACTCTGCCACACCTCCATGCCTAGAAAATAGTGCATCATCCCCAAGTCCTTCATCTCGAACTCGGCTACAAGCTTCCTCTTGGTATCGACAATCAAACCATCCTCACCTGTAACAAATAGGTCATCCACATACAGAAGTAATATCACAGGATTTCCTTCCTCAACCTTGTAGTAAAGGTTGGAATCTGCTTTACTCTTAGTAAATCCCAAACTGGATAGAAAGATGTCTATCCTACCATACCAAGTTTTAGGAGCTTGCTTCAAGCCACACAAGGCTTTCTTCAATCTACACACATATGACTCCCTGTCATGTGTCTCAAAACCAAGTGGCTTCTCCACATACACTTCGTCTTCGACTGCACTATTCAAGAAATTTGTCTTGACATTCATCTGGTGTATCTTCCATTTCATCACTGCAACCAGAGAAAGTACTGATCTAATGGAAGTGTATCTGGCTACAGGAGGAAAAGTCTCTTCATAGTCTATCCCCTCTTTCTGAGAGAAGCCACGAGCTACAAACCTCACTTTGTATTTCTCTATGCTACCAACTGCAGCATACTTGATCTTATAGATCAACTTGGAAGTCACAACAGACTTCTCTTCTGGTCTTGGGACAACATCCCAAACATCATTCTTTATGATCGATGGATCATGGCATTCTTCCATTACTTCATCCTGAATCCTGGGAACTTCAATATCTTCAATATCTTCAATAGATAGCTTTGTTTCTGGAACAAATGTTGTAGTCCTTCTTTTGTAGGTGATGGTATACGATCTTTCCTACAAGACAAGTTAAATTGCATGATTAAAAACATCTCATAGTTTCCAGAACAAATTCTTACACATAAAGAAATATGTCATACAGTCATGCAATTATTTTAGCCAATGCTTCAATACAACATTTATCCATGTTCCAAAACTTTCTAGATGCCTTCCAGTCTCTACCAGAACATTGTTAAGAGTTTGCACTACTCCCAACATGTTAGCAAAGAGGTTTCATTCTAGATAAGTAGCAATGGAATGTTGTACAGTGCCATAGGCCACTAACCCATCACATGCATATTAGTCACTAACCCATCACATGCATATTAGTAGTATACTGTTCATTAATGCAAATATTCTAATATGCATAATACACACCCTAAGTCTAGGAACATAAGCATATACATCACTGAGCAATATTATTTAAACAAACAAGTATACAAGAAATAACAATTCAAATACTTATCTTTGTTTGTTTGTTGGGTTGACTCCCTCTCAGTCTTTGCTTCCTTTCTGCAACTCCATTCTAATGTGGATTGTGAGAAGTGGTCAAATCCCTCTGAATGTATGCATCCTTGCAGAAACTACTGGATTGTGCTCCCTCTTGATCTTTGCTTCCTAGATTACATGTCCTTGAACTTATATCCATCCTCAATCACTATGCATATCATCATTGTGTTACCCTCGTGATCTCATACATAATCATACATTCATTAGTATAATCTCAATACTATCAAAACACAATAATCGTAAACATGTATAGTCATGATAATTTCAAACACAAATAATAAGCATTAACATTCAATGTTTTAGGGAATACTTCTCTTACTCATGCATATTCATATTTGACCATAGAACTCTTCTGGTTAGTCATATCATCAATCAAGGTAAGAGACATAATATGCATAAACCCCAGATTACTTAAATTTCTAATTTCATAAATAATCATTATCAATCATGCCATGTATACTTATATAAGAGATCCTAACACAAGGTAGGATTCTAACTTGATATAGGAAAAACATACCTAGATTAGCATGCCAGCTAGTTATGTCTAACATACCCGCATAATGTCTTCTTGTTCTCTTCAATGACTTGTGCTAGTAACCTGCATATCTCATAGGTTAACCATTATAGAACCAAGTTATACATACCTCGTAAGTAGATCTTCTATGTGATCCATGACAATGGATGAATCTTTGTCTTTGTTAGAAAAACAGGATCGCAGAGCAATAACAATAAACATAAATGCAAATATAATCACACATACACATTACAAGAGAGACACAGATATATCGTGGTTCACCCAACTTGGGCTACGTCCACACTGAATTTGCCAGTCCTTATTATTATTACCGTCCAGCAAGGTGAAGGGATACAACCTGCAGCACAACTGCTGCACTTCCTCTTCTCTGTTTTCACAGTCTCTCTCCTGATCTCATAGATCTTTTCAATGCATAAAACCTAAGTAGCACTCTATCGACTACACTTAGATTTGGCTAACAATCTACGTAGCACTCTATTGACTACACTTAGATTTGGCTAACAATCTACGTCCTGATATCTAGGCAAGAGTAGAAGTAGCTTCCGTGGAAAGAATGGAGAGATTAACCACCAGCGTAGAAACCAAACACAAGAACAAAATCGCCAAGCTACGAAAGGCTCAGAAACCGGAGCATGAGGAAAATAATCAGAAGAAATCCTATGTGATTAACCTCTTGAGTGTTACGTTAGATGATGAACAAACCAAAGTGCTGGAGCATGGCTTAAACTTTGCCGTGGCTCCCAAAAGACTGCCGATAGAAGACCTGGTCTGTAGAGTAGAAGATGCATTGCTGAACCTCCCAGAAACGGAAGCTGAAGAAGTGAGGCAAGAGCATGGGGGGTTCACTTAGTGAACTTGTTACATAGCATGATCGTTCGGAAGATATTAAAGAATACCCCTAATTTCACAAAATATTGGAAAATGCATCCTAAAATTGTATTGTTGAACCCCCCTCCCAATATGCCTTTCCAATTAAGAAAACCCCTAGTTTTACCAGATATTGTAGGTATCCATTTTTATCAACCCATTTTTAACACCCCCTTTATATCATATTATCAAATTGTTACAAACAGGAGCCCTGCCACATCTTAGTATAAGCAAACAAGATGCTAAATAAAATAATAGTATAATGCTAATAATGATCCCACTAGGATTGTAAGGGTGATTGATCCATTTCTATCATTGGAAAGTGGAACACCCAAAGAAATAGTACTGGGGAAGGAAAAATGCATAAAACGCAAGCTAGTCAAGAGATCAACATAACAAAGAATGTAAAAGACCGATAGTCCAATTGTTAGGGCAATGCTTATAAAATATGAGAATTGCAAATGTTTCACACTGCAACCTTCCAATCTACTAATTTTATATCATGTAAATACAAATATAGCCATAGAGAACTCATGTTTTCTATAAGCTTAATAAATTAATCTCCATAAAAATGCAAAATTGAAACCCTTTATGGAAGGACGCCTAGGCTACCTTCCTATCAAAACAAACATCATTGATGTTTGAACCCAAATGAACTTAGAAAAATTCTTTTTACTTTTCAATAACACCATTGATCATGTGCATAACTTGGATTTGGGTCATTCACAAGATCCAATGAATGGCCTCCACTTCCTCTACATTTATTCTTGCAATCACTGGAATTAACAACATTTAGTTACCTTCTCTTGGGTTATATCTATTTTTTTTTTAATCTTTAAAGGATAGGGAAAAATCTCCATTGTTAGGTTTCAAGCATGCAATAGTTATAAAGATACATAGATAGTGAAACGTATATGATACCATTTCATGGTAACGATAGCACATAGGGTATGCAAATAAGGATTTAGATTTTCACCTATGTTCATGTTAATTCTAGGGTGATTCCATGAAGATGGGTAACTCTTTTTGGCCAAATATGACGGTGAAAAACAGAAATTTTACTCATGTATTAAATTGAAGCCCTCGAAACTCATACTTGCCACATGAATTTTGACATGCGGTTGAAAAACGAAATGTAGATAATTATGTTGGCTTTCCAATGATATTTTTTTTGAAATATACCAATTCCATATATCGTGTTGAATTTTCATTTAATGAAACGTGTGTACTTAAAAATTTGAAGAGCAATTAACAAGTAGTTTGTGTGCGTGCACAATAAATTAATGTTAAAATAATAATTTTAAAAAATGAAATATGTGAACATGATCTAGACAGAGTGCACTGGGGCTTACATATTTTTCTTTTAATTTTTCTCGAAAAATTATATTTATTATTATTTTTCGAAACTTACCAATGAATATTTAAGTCACATTTTGCACACATATGTGTGTGTGCACGAAATCTTTTGATTTTTTACATAATTTGTAAAACTAAAAATACCCTTTTAAAGAGGACACGTTTATCTGGGGCTTGTGTATTTTTTCAAATTTTTTGGATGTGTATTTTGAATGTTGTGGATTTATCTTTGAGCTCAATCGAAGTTGTCGGCATGGGATTTTAGGGCAAGTTTTAGTAGAAATTTAAAAACAATAGACATATGAAGATAAAAATTCGTAAATTTTATATATCTGGATAGAGGATTCGTTGATGAATCCAATGGTATCAATTCCGCTCATTAATGAGCATTTAATGACATGGTTTAACTCTGTGGAAGGTAGACAAAACTTTCATTCTGCAGTGAAAATGGCTCTTGGCCTATTTTTTAAGCCCTCGATCGAGGGTTTAACAACACCTCGATCAAGGGTTTAACAATACCTCGATCGAGGTATTTAAAACCCTCGATCGAGGGCCTAAAATGAGCCTTTTTATGTTTTTCAAAAGCTAGATTGAGCTTTTGCGTGCTTTTCAAAAGCTCGATCGAGCTTTTGCGAGCTTTTCAAAATCTCAATCGAGGTTTTGCAAGCTTTTCAAAAGCTCGATCGAGGGTTTTAAAACCCTTGATCGAGGTATTTTAAAACCCTCAATCAAACTTTTAAAACCCTCGATCGAGCTTTTAAAGCCTCGATCGAGGGCTTGAAAATACCTCAATAGAGGGTTCAAAAAACAATTTTTTTAGCTTCCATCCGCCAAAAATGGTGAACCACCTTCGTGGAATCACCCTCCAATATAATATTAAGACAGATGCATTGCATATAAGAATTGAAATTACAATTATGAATGTGCCAAATATAACTCAATCTAACAACTATTCCTAATTGGCAATGTGAAAATATTAAAGAAGAATACAAAAAGTTGAAAGAAATAATTAGTCAAGAAACATTGATCTAACTTTTCTTGGTTCTAGTGAGCTAAGAAAGATTGATCTCACTTTTCTTGGTTGTCATGCAGCAAGGTTTAATTGAATCCCAATGCCCACCTAAACCCCAACCTAAAAAATGATGATTTAAATCGTTTGCTTGACTTCCTACAAAAATACAATACAATTGTTCAAGTCTGGAACTCCCATTTAACTACATCTCTTAACTTAAAAATGAAAAACAATATAACGTCAATTCAAAGCAAGCCCAAATAAGCTATTAAATGAGGATTTCTCAAGGACAATAATGCAAAGAGACTTCCATCGATATTATCATTGGTACACTATTATCAAATTTATGCAAAACTTAGGATCATAAACAATCTCAAATAAAATGGAAGGTCCTTAAGTTTTAGGTGGGTATGAATTGAGCCTGTGATTTGGACGTATGAATCCATACTACGATTTGGAAGTTATTTTTCAGCACTCCCAAATAAAATAACCCCCAATATTTATATTACTATGTCAAATTAAAACCCCCCTTGACCCCTTAATACGGGGCAATATATTTTTGAGGTTTTTAAGAGTATTCAACCCCCCAATATGAATGGACGTGATATGATATTGCCTCACTAGTGAACCCCCTGTGGGAAAGAGTGCGCAGTTGTCATCAGGAAAGCAAGGCCGCCCAAATCGAACATATCCCCAAGTGAGAGAGCAGCGTTAAAAAACCTAAGGAGTAATGACAACATCATTGTGCTTAGAGCTGACAAAGGAAACGCAACCGTCATACAGGACAGGGTTGAATATGACAGAAAAATGCTTGAGCATCTCTTAGTAAGTGGTAGTTACAGAAGGTTGGATAAGGATCCCACGAAAAAGATTATAAATGAAGTCACAAAAGCCATCAAGAATTCTACCTTGGATGAGAACACGAAGAAGAAGTTGACCCCAAAAGATACAATGGTTCCTAGCATTTATGGTTTGCCGAAGATTCATAAGGAAGGCGCTCCTATCAGACCCATAGTAAACACTATAGGATCCCCTACTTACTTCTTAGCTAAGTTCATGGCAAGAAAATTAAAAGGCTTGGTTGGACAAACGCCCTCCTTTATCAAAGATTCTACTCACATGGTAAAAGAAATGGAAGACCTCAAGGTAGAAGAAGGGGATATCCTAGCTAGTTTTGATGTTGTATCCCTTTTCACTAAAATACCAGTAGATGAAGCCCTTAAGGTAGTTAGGGAGGTGATGGATGAAGAAACTGAAAAACTAGTTAGGATTTGCTTAAAATCAACCTTCTTCAGCTTCAAAGGTGTATTTTATGAACAAGTTGAGGGCGTTTCTATGGGATCTCCTCTTTCCCCAGTAGTGGCAAACTTGTACATGGAGGCATTTGAAAAATCAGCTATTGAAACTTTCCCATTAAAACCAAAATGGTGGAAGAGGTTCATAGACGACACTAACATTAACTGGCCACACAGGAGAGAAAGCCTGATTGAGTTCCTAGGACATCTAAATAGCATATCAGATCATATCAAATTCACCATGGAGATTGAAGAGGATAACCATATTCCATTCTTGGATGTGCTCATCACAAAAAGAGATAGTGGAACACTAGGTCATCAGGTTTATATGAAGAAAACCCATACTGATAGGTACCTACATGTGGACTCACATCATCTACCTTCTCAAAAGATAGGGGTTTTAAACACACTAGTAACTAGAGCGATCAGGATCTTAGATGAGGACCACCTAGGACAAGAGTTAGACCATCTGTTTAAGGTCTTCCAAATGAATGGCTATGAAAAAAATCAAATCACGAAGGTGATCCAAAAAGCTCGTAGAAAATCTCAAAAACAAAATAAGAACATGGACGGAACTAAGATCACCCTTCCTTACATTAGGGGAACAACGGATGTTATAGCCAGAATCCTTCGAAGAAAAAACATGAGTGTTACCTTTTCTCCCCCAAACTCGGTAGGTAGAATGTTAGATTCTTCTAAAGACCCAATAGAACCACTAAAACAGAAGGATGTCTACAGTGTCCCCTGCTCCTGTGATATACCATGTATAGGGGAAACTGGATGCTCCATCCAAGTGAGACTCAAAGAACACTGCGCAGACATTAGACACAATCGTCATCAGAAATCAGCCCTAGTTGAACATGCCCACCACTCGCACCACCACATACGCATTGAAGAAACGAAACTCATCGCTAGGGAGGAACATTATAGAAGGAGGAAGATCAGGGAAGCCATTGAGATAGAGAAGGTTCCATCAAATTTAAATAGGGATGATGGCCTTAAGCTTAGTGAGTGCTGGCGGCCCATAATTCGCCATCTCAAAAACAATAATCCACATTCAGAAGATAATAACTCTAAAATTAACCAATAATTTGAATTGATAAAAATTTCTAAATAACTTTAATTAAAAATTTTAAACCATAAAAATGTTAAACCCTAAAACTCTTAATCCTCATCAATATAGTTTTTAAATCTTAAAATTTTTTGTTTAAAAATTTATATAATTGTAATAAGTTAGGTTAGATAATTTTAGAACTCTTTCTTCATTAATTATTACAAGAATTCTATAATCATTATCCATTTAACCATTAAAAGAGTTTTCAGTTTATACTTAGGATAAAATTTTTTTAAATTAATCAAATCTTTTTCATTATATATTTTAAAAGACCTTATATTAATTTGTTATAAAATGATTATTTCAACATTTCAATTAAAATTATCAATAATAAAAATAATATTTAAATAATTAATTAATTAATTAAATTTAAATTAACTATTAACTAAACACTTTTAATTAAATTTTGAAAGACTTTTAACTAAATACTTTTAATAAGTACCTTATTCTTAATAAAAAAATCTATTTAAGTTAATAAAACCTGATTAATAATTAATCAATCATAAAATAATTATCTCAAACAATTCAATTAAAACATTAACAATAATAAAAATAATAATTAATTAATTAATTAAATTTTGAATTAACTATTAGCTAAATACTTTTAATTAAATTTTGAATTACTATTAACTAAATATTTTTAAATAAAAAAAGACTTTATTCTTAAATAAAAAACCTAAAAAAATCTAATTAGGTTAATAATGGTTAGCACTTATAAGATAAAGATTAAAATACCATTAAAATTAAAAATAAAGAATATAAATAAAAAATTTTAAATATATAAAACTAGATTGTCGGTAAACCCTAAAATTTTTTTAATGAACCTCACACTTATTAATTACTATCTTCCATGCCTAATTTAAATCGTGAGACACTCTCTCCTGATGATGAGCCCTACTTTCCGGCTTGAAACGTCGAGAAATAACTTCACTAACGCAGCTCTCCTCTCCACCATTTTATCTCTCACTGCGTGATCATGAACAGCTTAACCTAATACATCATCGTAGCTAGCCATATTACAATGTCTTTATTTTATAAGGGAAATACAATGGGAAAATACCACGGGATACCCAAAACCATGGGCCCGCAAAACAGCTGGCGAAAACAGCCCCAAAAATTTTCTTCGGGGGCGCTGCCCCCGGACCCCCCAGCCAGGGGGGACGGTCCCCCCTGGAACCCCGTGGGGGGGCGATACCCCCCCACACCCCCCCCGCTAGGGTGAGTGTACAGTCCACCTACATATCATATAAAACTGGGGTACAAACACGGCTGATACAATATCATCTATGAGACTAAAAGATCTGGCTCCACAACCAACAATCTCCCACTTGGAGACTGATCACAGCAACTCCACCGCTGCTGCACTTGCTGGACTTGGACTTGGAAAATTTCTCCTCTTCACCTTCATGCTAGAAGGCCAACTGAAACTGAGCATGAACTCAGTTTCTCTGTGGTCACCACCTTTGTGAACATATCTGCAGGATTCTGGCTAGTATGTATCTTTTCCAGCTTCAACAGTTCATCTTCCAGAACAGAGTGTATGAAATGGTACTTGCGCTGTATATGTTTGGTCCTGGAATGGAATGCTGAGTTCTTTGCAAGGTGAATGGCACTCTAGTTGTCACTATACAATCTACTATCCTTCTGCTTCTTACCCACTTCCTCCATAAACCTCTGCAACCAAATCATCTCTTTACTAGCCTCTGTAATGGCAACATACTCTGCTTCTATTGTTGAAAGTGCAACAACCTTCTGTAGTTTCGAAATCCAGCTTACTGCTGTTCCACCTACAGTAAACACATACCCTGTGGTGCTCCTCCTGCTATCCTTGTCACCTACCATATCTGCATCAACATATCCCTGTAGAACAATGTCTGAACCTCCAAAACATAATGCCTCAGTGGTAGTACCTCTCAAATATCTGAGAATCCACTGTACTGCCTTCCAATGTTCTTTACCTGGATTGTTCATATATCTGCTCACAACTCCCACTGCATGTGCAATATCTGGTCTTGTGCACACCATGGCATACATCAAGCTGCCAACTGCTGATTGATAGGGAATCTTGGACATGTAATCTATCTCTTCTTGTGTCTTGGGACACATTTCCTTACTTAGACTGAAATGGCTGGCCAAAGGTATACTTACAGATTTTGCATTCTGCATTCTAAACCTCTCCAACACCTTTTGTATGTACTCACTTTGAGACAATGTCAATTTGCGATTTTTCCTGTCTCTCGTTATTCTCATACCAAGGATTTGCTTTGCAGCACCCAAATCCTTCATCGCAAATGAATTAGCTAGCTTCCTTTTGAGTACATTTATATCCTGCATGTCAGACCCTGCAACAAGCATGTCATCCACATATAATAACAAGATAATATATCTTCCATTGTCTAGCTTCTTGAAATAAACACAGTGGTCAGAATGACATCTACTATAACCTTGTTCTATCATAAACCTGTCAAACTTTAGATACCACTGCCTTGGAGCTTGCTTCAACCCATACAAGCTCTTTTTCAACCTACATACCAGATCCTCCTTACCTTTGACCTCATACCCTTGTGGTTGCTGCATATATATTTCTTCCTCCAAATCCCCATGGAGGAAGGCTGTTTTTACATCTAACTGTTCAAGATGCAAATCTTCTACCGCCACTAGACTTAAGATAGTCATAATTGAAGTCATCTTAACAATAGGAGAAAATATTTCATCAAAATCTATACCTTTCTTCTGTGCAAACCCCTTCACAACAAGTCTGGCCTTGTACCGCTTCTTACCTCCTTCTTCTTCCTTCAACCTGTAAATCCAATTGTTTTGCAATGCTCTTTTACCAGTAGGCAACTAAACCAAATCCCAAGTCTGGTTTCCTACCAATGAGTCCATCTCCTCATTCATGCCTTGCTCCCACTTCTTTCTAGTTTCCACCTGCATTGCTTCTTCATAACATTCTAGTTCACCAGAATCAGTCATCAATAAATAATACATTGAAGGAGAGTATTGTTCAGGGAGTCTACTTAACCTGGTATATCTTCTTACAGTTGCAGGAGTTTCAGGTACTTGCTACTGCTCTTGATTTTCTGGGACCTTCGGAACTTCATTTTCTTTAATTTCATCAAGCACTATGTACTCTGTGTTTTCCTTTTCCTGTTTCTTTCCCTGCAACTGATCTTTATACATGACCTTTTCATTGAATATCACATCTCTACTCCTGATGATTTTGTTATTTTTATAATCCCATAAACGATAACCAAATTCATCAACCCCATATCCAATAAAGGTACATTTCTTGGATTTAGCTTCAAGCTTTGTTCTATTTTCTTTATCAATATGGACATATGCTTCACAACCAAACGTTCTCAGAAATGAGTAGTTTACCTTTTTATCTGTCCATGCTTCCTCTGGAATACCACCATCTAAAGCACTTGAAGGTCCTCTGTTTATTAAATAAACAGCAGTATTTACAGCATCCGCCCAAAACTGTAAGGGCAACCCTGCATGCAGTCTCATACACCTTGCACGCTCCATGATCGTTATGTTCATCCTTTCTAACACACCGTTTTCCTGTGGTGTTCCTGGGACTGTCTTCTCTCTACGAATCCCATGGTATGAACAGTAGCTATCAAACTCTCTGCCACAGTACTCACCTCCATTATCAGATCTGAGACACTTCAATCTTTTTCCTGTCTCATTCTCAACCAAAGCTTTCCACTTCTTAAAAGTAGCAAACACATCAGATTTCTGTCTAATGCAATAAATCCAAGTTTTTCTAGTTGCATCATCAATAAATGTAACATAATAATGAGAGCCACCAAGAGATTGTACCTGAGACGGTCCCCATACATCTGTATGCACAAGCTCTAATTTTTCATTCTTCTTCTATTTCCCAACCCTGAGAAATCTGACTCTCTTCTGTTTTCCATAAACACAGTTTTCACAGAATTCCAAACTTACCTGCTTCAAATCCGGCAGCAACTTCCTTGAGTGGAGAATCTGCATCCCCTTCTCACTCATGTGGCCAAGCCTATGATGCCACAATGCTATATCTGTTCCTGTGGAAGCTAAAGAGATAGAATGGTCAGTATTATGAGGACATAAATACAACGTACCTACTCTGTCTCCTTTTGCTATCACCATTGATCCTTTAGTGATCTTCCACCACTTTTCTCTGAACGTAGATAGACAGCCGCCATCTCCCAATTGCCCTATTGAGATCAGATTTCTTTTCATATCAGGAATATGCCTAGCTTCTTTCAACAACCAATCAGTTCCATTCTTAAGTTTTATCCATACCTTACCCATTCCAACAATTTTACATGGCTCATCATCACCCAATAAAACATGTCCAAAGTCGCTAGGAACATACTCATGAAAGTATTTCCTATGGGGTGTAGCATGACATGAATCTCCTGAATCTACTACCCAATAATCACTAGTATTATCTAATGCAAGAATCAAAGCATCTTGTAACACATCACCTGCTACATTTGCTTCCTGGGTAGTTTCCTTCTGTGCATCTCCTTTCTTCTTTAGAGATTTGCAGTCTTTCTTCAGATGTCCTTTCTTTCCACAGTTCCAGCACTCTATCTTTCCCAGTCTGGACTTGGATCTACCCATTTTAGACTTTCCACAATTACCTTGGCTCTTTCCTCTCTCCTTTTGTCTTACCCTGCTCTCCATGGTCAACGCATTACCTGATGTCTCACCTGTGCTTTTTCTTCGCATTTCCTCGCTAAGAATAACACCAATAACATCATCAAACTTCAAGGTGTTTGAACCAGAGACAGAGTTACTTACAGCCATGACCAAGCTATTCCAGCTTTCTGGCAATGAACACAAGATTAGAAGAGCCCTAACCTCATCATGAAAGTTCACACTTACAGAACTTAGCTGATTTGTAACCATATTAAACTCATTTAAATGATCAGTAACAGATCCACCTTCAGACATCTTCATATTAAATAAACTCTTCATTAGAAATACCTTGTTGGAGGCCGAGGGTTTTTCATACAGCTTACCCAATGCGCTCATCAAACCCTGTGTTGTCGTTTCTTTTGAGATATTGAAAGCCACCGACGAAGCCAGGCTCAACCGTATTATTCCCAGAGCCTTTCTGTCAAGAACCTCCCATTCTTCGTCCTTCATATCCATCGGCTGCTTTGCTTTCCCTCCCAACGGTAGGAATAGATCCTTCTGGTACAGATAGTCGTCCATTTGCATCTTCCATAACCCGAAGTTTTGGCCGTTAAACTTCTCGACCTTAAACTTTCCTTCTTCTGCCATTGCTCCCACTAGAACCAGAAACCCTAGCTTCCTGCGGGTTTAACTTCCAAATAGACCTTTGGCTCTGATACCAATTGTTAGAAAAATAGGATCGCAGATCAATAACAATAAACAGAAATGCAAATATAATCACACATACACATTACAAGAGAGACACAGATATATCGTGGTTCACCCAACTTGGGCTACGTCCACACTGAATTTGCCAGTCCTTATTATTATTACCATCCAGCAAGGTAAAGGGATACAACCTGCAGCACAACCACTGCACTTCCTCTTCTCTGTTTTCACAGCCTCTCTCCTGATCTCATAAATCTTTTCAATGCATAAAACATAATACATCATCATACCTAGCCGTATTACAATGTCTTTATTTTATTAGGGAAATACAATGGGAAAATACCATGGGATACCCAAAACCATGGGCCCACAAAACAGCTGGCGAAAACCCCCCACACCCTGGAACCCCGTGGGGGGGCGATGCCCCCCCACACCCCCCGACTGGGGTGAGTGTACAGTCCACCTACATATCATATAAAACTGGGGTACAAACACGGCTGATACAATATCATCTATGAGACTAGAAGATCTGGCTCCACAACCAATAGTCTTCATATCACCATGGTCATATGTTCTTGAACTAGAACATGATTTGTCTTTCTTGATGTACCTTCCATGTTAGCGGACAACATCAACCTCATACAACACCACAATGCATTAGTACAATCATAAGTGTCAAAAACCCTAATCAATGAATATCTTCTATCATGAATTCATATTTTTATTAAGGTGATACGAAAAGTCTAAAACTAATCAAGATTGTACTAATCTTAATGAAGACAAACATATTATATACTTAATCATGAACAAATTTTGAAACATACCTGTAAGTCATACCTGTCGAGATTGCTTGTAATCTTCTTATGTAAGGCCTTACTCTCATCTCCCTCTAAAATAGGAACTTCTTCACTTATGCAGATGACCAATCAATTCTCTTCTAGGATTAACCCAATCCACTTGATTTGCAGAAACTAGATCTAGAGCTAGATTAGGGTTTGTCAGAGAAACCCTAAAAACTCAAACTTTGAATTTCAAACTTCTGAAAGGATAGAAAGATGTGCCTTGATGAGCTGATCAAGCTGGTATACTCAGAATTTGAAAACTGCAAAGTTTCACCCCTCAAAATTGCCTTTGAAACTTTCGGATCTTCTGGACAGGATCCTGATCTATGGTTTGATAAATCCCACCCTTCCTCCCAACCAAAAGGTTCGATCCAAAACTCTAAACATCGATTTTTTTGTGGAGCTTCCAGCCGTGGTCACAGACTTCAGAAATTCCAACTTTTGTAGAAGCCCTAATTTTCCACCTTTCCGATAAAAATCTTGAACTAGGGTTTGATCAAGCCCGGCCTTCTGCCCAACAAAAAAATTCGATCTTGGTCTCTAAATTTTGATTTTGATGAGGAGAATCTAGTCGTGGTCTCCGATACAAAAAATTCCAACATTCTCTGAAACCCTAAATTCTTGGAGCCAAGAATGAAGGTGCTCAAAATCCAATTCTGTTTTGACATAAATATGCACCTGATTGTTTCTGGTGTACCTCTGAAATTTCAGATCTATAGGGTCTAAATTTTTTTTTTTTGTGGTATCCTGACCTGTTATATTTCCAACCCCATAGGTCTGACCTCAATTGGATTCTCTAAGAGAGAGTTATGCCAAGTGTCGTAATGTGACCTGTTTATGGGATAAAAAAAGAGAGAGACCTTTTATGGCATGCCACATGTCACTGGTTCAGTTTCGGCCTCTAAAAACATAACCTGAGAAAGTACAGTCTGTGCCCTACCTGTCACTTTTTACAAAATTTCATTTGGAGCCTCCTAGCCCAAGTTATGACCTTTTTTCCCAGGTCACCTGTTTATGACTGAGATCTGGAAGAGGCAGAAACCCTAACTTGTACTGATCATAAATCACAAAGTACAATGAATTCGAGGCTTTCCTTTGGACACAAGGTACATGGGGATCTTATCTTCGCCCTGTAAGATTTTTCGATCCTGAAACCTCACCGAAATGGATTTATAGCGAAAGTTCTATGATGACTGGTTTTTACTATATCAAGCCCTAGCTTTGCAAGTGCAACAAATGTCATAAATGCCACACCATGCCTTCTTTCAGGCTACCTCTGATACCATGTTAGTTTTTCAGAAATTTTAATATGATATAGGATCTTAACTGAGAGAATAACATGTACATCATATCTAAAGCATATCAATCATGGACACAATAATGCAAGCACAGAAGGGATACAGATTTTCACCGAGGAAAACCAAGAAGGTGAAAAACCCCGCAACTTCCTCAGAGATAGATAGAGCAATGATACAACCCAAGCATAAGAGATAGTCTTCTCCTAGCAGCAGCTTCTCCTCCTTCACAAGTGTGCCACTCTCCAATGAGAGTATGAGTGAGAAAGTGAATGATCAAATAGAGTGCCTCCCACACTCTATTTATACTTGACTTGCCTAATAACCTTTACTAGGTTGACCTTAACTTAACCACATAACATAATGCTGACAGGGCCGACCCCCAATAGGGTGTTCTAATAACCCTTTAACCCACATGACTTATACAAGGCCGACCCCAACAAGGTGGTCTAATAACCCATCAAGTATAAGTTACGACACTTACAATATAAATGACGACACTTCCGTTTAGAGGAATAATAACATCTCTATAGGAATACAATATACATATGTGAAATAAATTCTGAAGTTACAATTACATCAACATGAAGAATAACTCATCTATCTCCATCTCTTATCATTGTTCTCCTCTCATACTTCAGATACTGTGGATCCTATGCCAGTTATTTTGGAAGATCCATATCTTTCCAATCAGGTCACTTGTGTGTATGATGGGAATCTAATGGTTATTGGGAAGTCTAGTATGTAGTGTGAATCTGTTAGTTGCGCTCTCACTTCCACTGTCTAGATTCCTACATGTTCCTACATGGTTTCTAGCACATTTCCTCAAGAAGTTGGAGACACCCTTTTGTTCTCTCATGATTCTTCTATTTCGAAGTCTAAGGATCATCATCCAGTTGTTGCAGCTCATTCAAACTCAGATCCTCTTACTGGTTCACTATTTGGTCTATTATTGGATACTATGGAGCTTAAATTTTAGTATGGAGTTGTTGCATTCTCTCTCATTGTCATGCTTCCCATCCACTGCATGATTATTATTGGCACTTGTTCTCAGAGTTGTAGAGAAGATGGAGGACACCACCATCCACTTGGGTTCTAGTCTCAATCTCATCAACACTCATTTGGACCTAATCTTGGGAATTTCAAGTTTAATGAGCACCTACATTCATTCTTCTATCAGTGGATCTCAGTTTCTATACATGGTTACATTTTCTATCGTGCAATTGTTTATGTTTATTGCAGCAGAAAATTTAGGACACGAGATCCATATTTTAATAAAAAATATATTATTGAATTGATAAGATGCTTAACGCTTTACAAGAACTCGCCTTTTATAAGGTTTGAGCATTCTTAAGAAGGGTTACGTCCCTTCAATTAAACTAATTAATAATTTACTAATTAATTTAATACAATATTTAATATTCATAGCATTGCCACTCCCTTTTAAAGAGATTTGTTCTCAAAGCAATGGTAATGAGAGATGCAACTGTCGAAATTGTTCTGATTCCCATGTTGCATCTTCTTTGGGAAGATTTTTCCATTTTATGAGGTATTCTTTAATGACTCGCGTTCTTAATCTCTTCTCTCTAGTAGCAATGATAGATTCTTGCTTGAATATGATTCTTCCTTCTTCATCTAATAAGGGAAGTGTTGTTTGTGCCTTCTGGTGTTGACCTATCATCTTTTTCAAACATGAAACATGAAAAACATTGTGGATGCGACTTGTAGTTGTCAATTCCAATGCATATGCCACCTGACTAATCTTCTTATTGATTTGATATGGGCCATAAAAACGTGGATCCAATTTATTTTTTCCACCTTGTTTAAGTGATAATTGTTTATAGGGTTGTAGTCTTACAAATACCCAATCTCCAACTTCAAATTCTCGTTCTGTTCGATGTCGATCTTCTTGTTGTCTCATTCTATTCTTGGCAATATTCAAATTCTCTTTAAGTACTTGGACAACCTTTTGGTTTTCTTCTAAATGGTCATTTACTGGTGCGACCCTTGCTTGGTTGGTAATGAAATCCTTCCATTTTGGGGGTTCATATCCATAGAGGGCTTGAAATGGTGTCATTCTTGCAGATGTATGATAAGTAGAATTATACCACCATTCCGCAAGATGTAGCCATTGGAACCATTTATTTTGCTTATCAGTTACAAAACAACGGAGGTAGGTTTCTAAGCATTTATTGAAAACTTCTGTCTGTCCATCTGTTTGGGGATGATAAGCTGAGCTCATGTTAAGAGACATTCCAATTTGCTTGCAAAACTCTCTCCAAAAGTTCCCTTTAAACTTGGCATCCCTATCACTTACTATAATCTTCGAAAAACCATGTAATTTGTAGACATTTTTACAAAAAGATTCGACTGTTTCTTTTGTTGAATCAGTTTTCTTCACTCCAACAATATGTGCATATGTGGTTAGCCTGTCTACCACAACTAGTATTTTGTCTTTTCCATCTGATATGGGTAGACCTTCAATGAAATCCATTGAAATTTCCTCCCATTTTTTATTTGGAATATGTAACGAATGGAGTAACCTCGGACTTGAGATATTCTCAGTTTTATTCCGCTGACAAATGTCACAATCTGCAACATACTTGTGAATGTCGGCATACATACCCTTCCAAAAGAATGATTGCCTTGCATTATAGTAGGTTTTAAAAAATCCTACATGACCAGCAGTTGGGCAGTCATGTGACTCTTTAAGCACCTTGGTCTTAAAACTGGAATTGGAACTTAAGTAAATGCGTCCTTTGTACCATAAGAGATCATTCTTCCATTCAAACTTTGGATACTAATTTATGTTGTTAATTATGGAGCAAACCTCTAAATTCTTCACATATTCCTTACGAATTTCGTCCAAAAATTATGGGATCACCATGGATACGGCGTAGACTTGTATCTCTTCATCTTTCCTTGATAAAGCATCAGCTACTACATTGTCCTTCCCCTTTTTATGTAGGATCTCCATATCGAAGGTAGAGATTTTATCTATCCACTTTTGTTGTTCGGTTGTTAATGTCTTCTACTGTAATAAGTGTTGTAGACTATTATGATCTGTTCGGATTAGGAATTTACTTCCCAAAAGGTATTGTCACCATTTAGTTAATGCATCCATGATGGCAAGCATTTCTTTGTTGTATGTAGACTGTAGGTATTCTCTTTTGTTCAAATTCCTTCTTTCAAAAGCAATTGGATGACATTCTTGCATTAGCACAGCTCCTATCCCAAACCCTGAAGCATCACATTCGATTACGAATGGTTTTGCAAAATCAGGTGTTGCCAAAATGGGAGTTGAAGACATAATTTGTTTCAATGTTTCAAAGCATCTTCTTGATTCATCATCCCATTGAAAAGAATTTCTTTTTAGGAGATTTGTTAGTGGGGAAGTGACGTGTGCATAGTTCCTGATGAACCTTCGATAGTAACCTGTTAATCCTAAAAATCCTCGCAATTTTGAAACATTCTTTGGTTCGGGCCACTCCTTCATCGCCTGGATCTTCTTTGGGTCCACCTTAACTCCTTCCTTTGAGATTATATGATTGAGAGACTCCACTTCTTGCTTCCCAAATGTGCATTTTGACTTTTTGGCATAGAACTGGTTTTCCTTTAGAAGAGATAGAACCTCTTCTAGATGCGTCAAATGTTCTTTCCATGTCTTGCTATATATAAGGATGTCATCGAAGAATACTAACACAAATTTCCTTAGGTATGGATGAAATAGTTCATTCATAGTTGCCTGGAATGTGGCAGGGGCATTAGTTAACCCAAAAGGCATTACTTTGAATTCATAATGTCCTTCATGAGTTTGGAAAGCAGTCTTTGCGATATCCTCTAATCTAACCTTGATTTGATAGTACCCTGACCTTAAATTGAGTTTCGAAAAATATTTTGCATCATGAAGTTCATCCAGCATGTCATCGATGAAGGGGATTGGAAACTTGTTCTTAATTGTTATTTTGTTTAATACTCTATAATCTATACATAATCTAAATGATCCATCCTTCTTCCGTACTAGTACGACTGGAGCTGCATAAGGGCTTCTACTCTTGGTGATGACACCACAATTCAGTAGATCTTGAACCAACCTTTCTATTTATGTTTTGTGGTGGTGGGGATACCTATATGGTTTAACCTTGACAGGATTTGACCCCGGTTTAATCTCGATTATGTGTTCTATACTCCTTTCTGGTGGTAGCTGCATGGGTAAGTCTTGAAATATGTGTTCATGTTTCTGGAGTAATTTTTGGATTTCCTTTTTGAACTCATTTGGTTCCTCCTCTTTTCCTTCTAGTTGATGACATTATATTATGTATGCTGATGCCCCTTTTTGAATGAGTTTTTCCATATGCCGAGATGAAACTACTTGTGTGTTTGGTGGATGAAAACCATATAGCTTAAAATTTTTCCCTTGCCACTTAAACTTGATGAAATGTTTTTAATGATTGGCAGAACATGTTCCCAATGTTTGTAACAATTGGACTCCCAAAATGATGTCTACTCCTCCCAATGGTAAGGTGTAGAGTTCTAATTCCAGTTCGAAGTCTTGTATTTGAAGTCTCACCTTGTGGCACTTCCCAAATTTTTCGATCTTCTTGCCATCTGCAACCATCACCTTCATGTCTGGAACGGGATGTATGAACAACTTGAGTTTTCGTGCCACTCTTATATCAAGAAAGTTGTGAGTGCTTCCAGTGTCTACTAGCACTGTAACATTCTCATTTTTTATATGCCCTTTTAACTTGAGAGTCTGTGGTTGACTAATGCCTATCATGGCTGCTAGGGAGATTTTGGAGGTCTCATCGTTCCTAGTTTCCATATTTGCGGTTTCCTCCTCTTCATCTTCTGGTTCTTCTTCTTCTTCTTCTTCTTCTGATTCACTATTCTCCTCTGCTTCACAAGTATATAATTTCTTTGAGCTGTCCTCGGGGCGACACCTATGTTTAGGATTCCATTTGTCTCCACATCGTTGACATTTTCCTTCCCTCATTCGTTAATTCTAGAGGCTCTTCCTATCGTCCCTTCTAGGCGAAGTGATGTATTTGTTTGAATCATCCTCTGGAGTCGACTGGATGTTTCTTTGTGAGTATGACTTCCCTTTATTTGATTGGAAACTGTCAAATTTGGCCTCGGCTGCTTTTGCTTTTCGTCTTGCTGCCTCAACATTCGTTATGTCATGCATTTTTAACTCTTTTTGTATGTATGGTTTTAGTCCTCCCAAGTAGGTTTCCAACCGTTGTTTGTCAGATAGCCCAAATACTCTAGTAGCAAGGGATTCCCATTGATGCGTGAATTCTTCGACGCTTCCCCTTTGTTGTAATCTGGTAAGTTTTGAGAAGAATTCATCTTCTGTGATTCCTTGAAACCTTTTTAAGAAATCATTCTTGAATAAGTTCCAAGTGTATGCGAAGTTGTCTCCCTTCCACCACATATACCAGTTGTAGGCATATCCTTCAAGGTGCATTGAAGCATACTTGACCTTTTCTTCGTCCATTGTAATGTTATATATGTCGAAATACTCTTCTGCTTTATTCAACCAAGAGACGCATTGGTCTTCTCCTCCATTCTATTTCATCATTTCTATTTTTTCTCTCGGCAGGTACATTATGAATGGTTGGTATTCTTTAGTCTTGTTGCGTTCTGGTCACTCAGAATTGGAAGATGGGGTAACCGACATATCCGAGCCATGTTGTTTATGATTTTTTTCCTTATCATCCATTTTTTGTAATATCGCCTGGATACCTTTCTGGCTCTCAGTCACTTTTTGGTCTAGCATTTTTTGTTCCTTGCTCATAATGTCAAACTTGTCGTCTATTTTCTACTCCATTACCTAAATGACTTCATCCTTAATTTCTTTCTTAAGTGCTTCCTGGCTCTTGGTGATCATTTCGTTGAAGGTTCAGAAATCCTTCTCTATTTTCTCCATTTGGGCTCTTAACTCTGTCGTCATGCTTCTTAGGTGTGGTGGTGAATAATTGGATGCAATTTTGGCTTAGGAGGGGTGGAAAATGAAAATGACTTGGAAAAAGTGGAATTACTATAATTTTTTGTGTGGTTAAAAAATATATATATAATATATATTATATTAATATATATATATTTTTATTTAAGGATTTTTTAATAAAAATCAATATTAATTATATAATATTAATTTTTTTTGAAATTAGGGTTTGAGGGAGTTTACGTGGATGAAGGAGGGCTACGTGGAGGCCAAGGTGCAGTGGCGTTGAGCTGCATGGAGGTGGAATGGGTGTAAGTGGGTGTGGGGGTTGTGGAAAGGCATTGGGACAAAGGAAAGAGTTAAGGTGGAGGGGATGGAGCAGCAAGGGTATAAGGAGGGAGGGGTGGAAGCGAAGGGAATGCGTGTGGGTGTGTGTAGACTAGAAGAGGGGTGGAAGCGAATAGGGCGTGGGATGCAGCAACCTGTGGCTGTAGGGAACCGTCGGAGAGACAGCAGTGAGAAGGCATGGAAGGACGTGGAGTGAAGTGTAGGCGCGTTCACGGGGAAGTAATGTGCAGTTGTACAAGAGTGGGGGTGTGATAGATGGCAGCGCGAGGAATGGAATTGTGGTGGTTGGTGGAGATGAGGAGGATGGAACAAGGAAGAATGGAAAAGAGAGCATAAAGAGAGGGGATGTCGGTGTTGGAGTAGGGATAGATGGACGTGCAGAGGAGGTGGCGGATGTCGAAAAGCGAAGGTGTGGATCGTGAAGGTGTAGCATCGGAAGAACGTGGACGTAGATGATGAAAACCTTGCAGATCTGAAAAATATGGATCACGAGCAGTGCCCGAGCTGTCTGGCTCTGATACCAAATGCAGCAGAAAATTTAGGACACGGGATCCATATTTGAATAAAAAATATATTATTGAATTGATAAGATGCTTAACGCTTTACAAGAGCTCGCTTTTTATAAGGTTTGAGCATTCTTAAGAAGGGTTACATCCCTTCAATTAAACTAATTAATAATTTACTAATTAATTTAATACAATATTTAATATTCATAGCATTTATGATTCAGTTGAGCACATTCCTCTTCTTCCCAAGAAGAAGATTCCTCTAAATATATTCACCAAATTCACACCTACTTAGAATTCTGGAGAGCATTATTATGGTGTATTTCATGTCCATTTTTGAGGGGGGGTTTCTTCCCATGTGGTTTTCTCTATTTCCTTAGTTTACATGAACTATTAAATTGTAAAGGGTGACCATAATACTTTGTTGCTTGGGCCCTAATTTTGATATTTAACTCACATAATTTGGGCTTAAGGGCGATTGTTAGAACAAATTAACCATCTAGACCTTAGTATATGCAATTATTTTTCTTCCTAGTGGTTTAGATTATGTTAGTTAGGATTCCTAGTGCATATTTGTTTCCAATTGTGATAGTTGATCCACTATAGCGCCCCACTGGATGGTTTTACTTTGCTTTTATCAAGCTAAATTTTCCATCTTGCTTTATCCTTCTTTTATCTAGCTTTTATGAGTTTAAATTAGCTTTATCCTTCTTTTCTCTTGGATTAGAATGAACTAGGAGCTCTAGGATGACTTGGGAAAGTTTGCTACTTTTTTTCCTCGACATCTTCCTTCTTTTTCTCTTAAAATCCACTCACTAGTTGATTTTTGGTCACTCATGGACTATTTAGGCCCACCTAGCCAATTCATGACCATATTATGAGTTGGAGTTTGATACTTGCCATAGATGGAGATTTGGTTGAATCTAAGCCTACCACATGTGAGCTACTCGAACTGCCTCCAAGGCTATCGAATTTTTCCTATGGGATGTATTATATATTGTATTCATATTGTTGAATAATATAGAGATGAAGTTTACATCAATTGAGTTCTTTCTCTTATGTTTCTGCTTCAATATTTATTCTTAATTATGTTATTCTCTAGGTAAATTCTTGGTAAGAACTTCTTTATTTCTATACCTTGGCTTGTTGAATTCTTGCAATTGAATATCCACAATTGAATTAATCAATATTACATTGAACATCCACAATTTAACTAATCAATCTTCCCTTCATTAAATGAATTGATATTTCCATGTCAAGCATTGAATATTGCACACATGTAAATGTGATTACTCCATAAAATGTGAAATTAGCTCCTTCAACCTTTTCTTGGAATTAGCATTAAAAAAAATGACTCCATAAAATGTGAAATTAGCTCCTTCAACCTTTTCCTGGAATTAACATTAAAAAAAAAAAATTACCAAATCTTAGAAAAAAATAACCAATTAATTATTATGTGAAAAAATAATAACCACACACCTCTTAACATTTACATATAGGACCTTATAAAAACACCAACCTTGTTAGAAGCCCTAAGATCCAAATCTCATAGAGATCTCTTATGTAAAGAGGCTTAATCCCCACAAATTATATAAAAGCAATCACTTAAACATTATACTAGCACAACCACTTAATTTGTGGCTGGTGAACACTGATAGGTTACAAGTTAAGTGTCATGAACAAGTTAAATTTGTTACTTGTTCTCCATGCTTAGTTGTAATACCTATTGTATATGTATTAGCTACATGTTTCATTATTTAGTTAAATGGATTGCATGTCACTACCTTTATCCATGCATGAGCTATGAGTTATCCATGCATCAACTACCAGTTATTTTAAGAGAGTGTCCCCTTCTCTTTGATAAGGATAAGGATGTGCATATTACTTAGTGCAGTGTATTAGCCTGCACTTTGAAGAGAATATATGAGTTTAACAAAGGATTGATACAATTAGTAAAGGGAAAAAAGGATGAGGTAATGAAAGAAGAAGGAAGAAAAAGGAAGGTGGTAATGGTGGGGATAAGAAATATGATGTTGGGGATAACAACAATAGTGGAGAAAATAGAAATGGAGGAGGGGATGATGAGAATAAGGGAAGTGATGAATCCAATGATGATGCTAAAGACAAGGAATGGAAAATGAAATCCCTATATTTAGACATACATTAAGTTTGTGCATCATCCTTGGTCTTCATTTATGAAAACCCAATTGTGTATGATCTATTATGTAACTCTAATAGATTAATATTTGCAAATATGTGTTTTGTGTAGGCATGAACTCATGGGGAACTAAATGGTTTTGATTTATAGATATGAAGGTCTTATCAAGCCCATTGAAGTCAAATAAGTTGATCAAGAATGTCACGTCCCCTCCCAAAGAATTGTCTAGTGGAAGGAACATGACGGATCCACGGGGTGTGCTAAAACTCCCCACTGAGGTTGTATTATCAAATTTCATTTAAATTTAAATGCAGTAACACCTAAATGTGTGTGGAATGCATGTTAAAACTACACAACATAATTAAAATCAATTACACACACACATCATGCATGTATCATCATATTCATCACACGCGTAACAATAAACTCATGCACAAAAATATAACCATCTTATTCTATTCACATGCATTCAATTGCATCAATTCAAATTGGCTCATTCATTCAATTTAACATAAGCAAAAATCACTCATAACACATAAATTTGGGCATAATTAAAAATAGCAATGAACACTTATCTTTTGATTGAAATTGTCCAAGCAACTAGATATGGAAGAGAAACGTTCCACCCAATCGTAGGTCTCTATCCAGCCTATATTATTTCAGCTGAGAGACCACCCTCGAGATGGGCTATGTATCCACTAAGGAGGAACTACTCAGGTTCACTCACAACAACAGTCACAGACACTCATGCTAAGCCAACACACAACTGGGTTTGTCAAGCATGCAGGGAGATAGGGGAAGGAGATTTCTAATCCAGTGAGATCAACCACAGAGCTATAGGCATCTCAACTGATCTCAAATAGCCTTGGAACCCACAATACCTACCACACCCAACACAAGGAAGGTCCCCTTCTCTGCTACACAGTCCCTCATGCGCCTCTTCCCTCTAATGGTCTTCAGGGTGGGCATAGAAAGGTCCAAGATACTATATCTGCGGAGATTCTTTCCTTCACTAGGTTTATCAAGCAAATATGACCTCTAATCTCTCTCCCAATTTGATTCACTCTTGGGATTTTCCAAATTCTGGCCACGTGACTCCCCAAAATGGAATTGAACTTCCAGGCTTCCAAATCTAGGTTTTCTTATGGATTTCTGGGTTGACACTCTCGATTTCGCCCCATGGTTTATGTCTATAGATCCCCCATTGAATTTTTCTGTTCACATCAAATTTTGGACATTTTTTGGCACTAAAAAATGTGGCTTCTTCTCTGGTTGCGATTTCTGCAATTCTTCACTACCAGGAATGCATAATGGCTTGGAATTGATTTCTAATGGGTCAACAATGGAATGGGTATGATGGAAAAAATAATTTACATGAAGAAGTTAACTTCTGGGCCAAGTAAACTAAGCCGATAACTTGCCATACAAATTTCTGAGGTTGCCTATGCTCCATTAATTTCATGAGCTGATTTCTCAGTGGCCTCTTCCTAATAGAATTAAATGTCAGCAAGCTAGTCAATATGGGTTATCAAAATGACACTTGGAAATAAAGGAATGAATCCCCCAACCCCTCATCTCTCCCTAGTGGATAAATTAATCCCCCTCATTTTTAGTTGCTTCCATGGCCAGTTCTTGAAATTTTCTTTACATCATAAATATTTACACGATTTTACAATTCCCATGGTTTACTAACACATGGTTCACAAAATATAAACTACTTACCTTTTAAAGTCGAGCATTCTCTAGTGGGGCCTTGGCCTTGAGCTCCACACTATTAATTTATACATCATGTATGCACAATATTCACATATACATCCAATGCATTCTAAGGGACAAAATGGGGGTATTACAAAGAATAAGTTTTCAATGTTAATTTCGTCTAGGTTGTATGTTGCAAAATACCAGTTACTTAGTAGAAGATTAAGTGGTGGCTATTTTTATTCATTAATGTAGTGTATTAGAATAAACTTTGAAGAAAAAGATGGGTTTCATGGTGAGTGTATGCTTTCCTAAGTTCTCAAATTAAATTTTGTTTCATGGAGTAGTAGCCCAACGTATTTTTATATAAACAAATGTATTATAGCCTATTGTAGTATGTCGGTTCCATTCTGGTGGAATAGATAGCTAAAACCACGTTCTAAATAAATAAATATGTGTTTGCAACCTTCTATTCTATATATTTCCGTTTACAATTACCTTATGATTATTCACATAAGGTTCAATCATTCCCTTCATAGTTAATTTTCATGATTCTTCATATCAATATTTGCATATTGCACTCAAGTGTTAATGATTAGTTGGAACTTGCTAGAAGAATGGCATCAAAATTGTTTGTAAATACAATACAATTTCCATAAAAAACCTAATTTCCTTTTATTAAATATTTCATCATGGTTTTAATTTTTTTATGATTTTGATGTTAAATCCATGCACACAAGTCACTCAATGCATAAAAAATGCAATCATGACACACTATAACACAAGAATGACTCACAACAAAAATTAAATTTATTTTTGAATTTTGAGCATAATAAAGATAATGCTACTAGTTTGCAAAACAAACATGATGTGTGACCAATAAATGAACAAACAAAATCAAAACTCACCCAAAGGTTTAAGTGTTAAAGCAATTATATAGCTCCATATTGTAGTAGTGTATATAATTGTTGACCTTGAACATACGACAAAGGCTAGAGAAAACAAGACGATCTAAAATTCATATTTAATCATGGCCTAAATCAAGTTCAAATATTCTCCCTTGCAATCCCCCTTTGTTCTCTTAATCCTCACAAGTCCTTTAACAACAACATGCAACAATTGGGCATTGTGTTTTTGCCTCTACCACTTCGGAAAAATATTAACATCTTAAGGATTCTAAGATCCAACCTCACTCAATAACACTTCATTCCAGTTCACATATCAAATATGCCTCCTATATTATCCACCATGGTTCAATGCATTAGATACATGGGTGTTTTCATTTCCAATATTCTTTGACAAGAGAGCTAATATACTAGTTTGTTTGACAAGAGAATACATATATGCAAAAAGGAAATATGTCTTGAAAGTGGAAATTAGGTGTAGAGCCAAAAGTGAAATCAAGATGTTTACCATCATAGTTGGAAGATCCATCTGATAATGTGCCCAATCTGAACAAAATCTTGTACAAGAATCACAACCAACAAATGTGTTGTTCAAGGAAAATTTTAGGGGTGAATTTTAGCCCAAGCGATATTTTTCCGACCTTTCTTCAGAAAAAAGATTCGCAAATTTGTCATTTCTTCAAAGATGATTCTCCCAAATCGCATGGGATGATTTTTTTAACTCTAAAAATCACCAAAAATGTCCAAAAACTATATAAATTCCTTAGAAATTTGAATATTTTTACAAAAAAATCGCCAAACATTTTATGGTTGCAAATTTAAGTATTAGTAAGATTCACCAAGGTTTTTACACTATTAGAAAATTATGGATCCTTAAAATTTTCCCTAGCGTTGTTTCAATGTACATAGCTTTTCTCTACCTATATTATATATAACATACCAAATTCCCAATAAATAAGATGACATGTATAGGAAATTAGCCAAGGAAGAAAGATTTAGATATTAGGTAAATTGAAACATTCAAGATATACATGCCCATATATAGGAACTAGCATTGTCATTATGTTTGCTACCCTAACCTACTCTTTCTTAAGATAGTTAGATGGATTGTTCACATTTATTAATTGTTTGTAGAGTTTGTTTTTTCTTGTTTGAATTAATGTTGCTTCAAATAGACATTCCTAGATTTGGTTCATGACTTTGAATCAATAAAAGATTCCAAGATCAATCCCTCAAGGTTAAGAAACATTTTTTTTTCAAGGAGGACTTACTCATGCCTAGCATGCTAATACACTATAGCATATTAGAAACACAAGTTAGGATGAGTGTATTTTCAACCCCTTTCACAACTTCTATCAAATTGAACAGACAACAACATGCATAGAGAAGACCAAGATTTTAAGCCTTGTAATATTGTCTTTACCATGCTTTCGTTGTAGTATGCTAGCAAAAGTCTTTTCATATAGGATTAGACAAAATAAACGTTGGGCAATGATTTTCATATGTTTTTGCTAATACTATGGTTGTTGAATTGATTTTATAAAATTACAAATTACAAATCCATATATACTTGTTTCCAAAATGGATTCTATTGGGTATAATCTAGAAAATGAATCAATAGTGACCATCTTACAAACTCACAAGTATGATGTTGCTATGATTTCATTCATATACACGTCAATCAGTGCAACATTGGACAAGTTTCCTAAAATTTGTGTTTCCTATCCTCATAGTATAAAATTAACGAAATATTAGTTCAAAAAAGAGTCCAATGTCATCTCCTAAAGGCATGGATAAATAATTGGCATTAGATGCGAGCTCCAACTGAACTACTAATGCTATATGCAAGCCTTAAAGTTCCATTCTTACTTTGGTTTTCTCTTTCTTAATACATTATTCATGTAAATACACATTAACAAAACTATTACTAAAATATTGTACAATTAATTAACTATCTGCAAACAATATTATAATTATCTACACTAAAAACTCCACTAACATCTCAACATCTACAAGGTCATTTAATTTTGAAAAAATTGAACAAAACCCATGTCTTCATGTTATACACAAAATCTACATGAAACCAACAACCATTGTCCCTTTCCTCGTAACCCTTCATGACCTTAACAAGCATCATTAAAAATCTACTTAGCTCTCTCGAGTCCAACATAAAATTTAGGGACAAAGACTTTGCCAACTACAACTACAACTATTGTTGAAAGAAATATGATCTTAGGTGAGTATGAAGTTTGGAACTTCCATTACTCCTAGAAATTCTAAAATTCGGCAAAAAATACTTAGATATAGAAGGATTAGTGCACTATGTGACAAAAATTCTTGAAGAATAGAAGTTACATTGTTGAGGTTCCCATCACACCGTCATTTTGTTCCTGTCATCGTCCTCCTCATTTAGACTTTGTGTGACAACACATTGACATTAAAGGCGTAGAGTTGACATCATAGTGGTTTTTTAATCAAAGAGGCCTAGAATTTGATTGATAGAATGGTTTTATGTTTCAAGTTGTATTTGATAGTTATAATTAATTTTGGAAGAAAAAAACCATTCGATTGGGATATAAATTTTAATTTATAATAGTTTAAATAATTAGTATATTTGTTTTTTTAGTTTATAGTTTTTCTATTTAAAATTTAATACATTTTTAGTTATGTTTATAGGTTTTTAGATATTATTTGAGATTTTGGACTTCTTTGAGTAGATCAGTAAGATTAAAATAAGCTTCAATTAACGAGTAGTTTAAAAAATAATATGTTTATTAAATAATATTTGTTTTATTTTTATATTAATAATTTAATATTTATGTTAGTTTAATATTTATATTAATTAATTGAATGTTTAATTTTTGTTTAAAAGCAAGCTATCTCCATAAAACTAAGTGGTTGGTTGTGCCTATCAACATTCACACAATCAATGTTTTAAACATAATTTACATTAGATAAAATTGCAATCATCACATTCACAATGAAGAGAAGAGTGTACCAACTCTATATCTTAAAAAGTTGAAAAATAATCAACATTTTGCTGTGAAAATAATGAAAGTGTTTTTTTAATAAATTATATAAATCGGTTGTTATAGAAATTTAGAAGATTGTATTCATATGAATCTATTATAAATTTTTTGAAAAAACTCATCTGAATCTATTATAAAAATTTTGAAAAAACTGAAATGCAGTAAAAGCAAATAAAAAATAGTAAATGATTATAAACATTTCGTCGACATCATTTTGACAAAAATATGTTGTAAAGTTCGACGTTTAAGATAAAATTTTGTGTGACGCTTCTTCAAAACGATGAAAGTTTAGTGAAAATAAGTCGAAAATAAAGCTACATTCTCAACTGTGCCTATAGTTTCTGTCCCGACAAAACGACGCAACTTTTCATCATAATATGTAGATTACAGGCCTCCCTTGACAGTGGCGCTGACACGCTGGATTGCGTTAATTAATATCGTTCGAAATGTGATCCACTACTTCCAGATTCTTCAAGCTGCGGCTATGTAAAAATCAGCTACTTCCAGATTCTTCAAGCTGCGGCTATGTAAAAATCAGCTACTTCCAGATTCTTCAAGCTGCGGCTATGTAAAAATCAGCTACTTCCAGATTCTTCAAGCTGCGGAGATGCAAAATCATTTTGAATGACTGGATGTTCATTAAACTGCCAAATATCATCCTCCCACAGAGACCCACAGACGGCTTCAGTATAACCATACACGGCATCCGAATACATATTGGCCATTGAATCTCCATCGAAAATGTTCATGATCATTCCAAGTTCGACAGCAGTGTGGTCCACGAAGAAACCCAGCTCTGCACAAACATCGTCATAATACGTCAAATTTTCGTCTGAATGCATGTTTCCTGTATCAGAAGCCGAGGTCACTTCAGGATTCCAGTCTGTTATTTGTTTAATTGAACCACCCTTCTCATTAACATCATCTGCTGGGCCATTCAATCCCGCTTCATGTCCCACAGATTTAATAACCCCGTTCACCGTCTCCTCCTGGAGCTGAATTGCAGTATGGGTTTCTTCTGGATTACTGTTAACAGCATCCATATTATCGATCATGTCAAGTAAAGCCATGAGATAACTATCATGCACCCACCTTACGCCATTAGCTCTTTTTCCATCGGGCAAAGCCAATCCACTATTCCACTCATCTCTCCCTCGCTTGTTCATAGAAACTTGTGAGGAGACGGCCATTTCTGCAAAGAAATGCTGTATTTAAAAGACAACAATACATACAACAACAGAGATCCTTCTTCCTTCGAGGTTTGATAGTTGCAAAGATTTGGATTATTGATTTTTCAATTACACACGACCTGATCACCCCGAAAGCTATCAACAATACAAATATAGAGAGTTCAGTGCTGTTTGTTGATGAATTATAAGAGATTATAGCTCTTGAGTCTTGACTAAAGTGTCGCATGAGATGAAAACTTCCTACGAAGACTTTTCTGGTCGTTCAAGAGTATTCGTAGGACGTACGTAAAGCCACCTGTCGCAGTCGAAATTACGTTGCCCAGGTACACACGCAAAATAGTCGCTTGAGATTCGAGAATATAGCAAAAAAATCGCTGTCAAATTCCGATCTCTAAACGTGACAGCCGCGGGTCGTGCCTTTCCCGAGAAGGTTTATTTCAACATTCAAACGCGACGGTCGTAATGCAGGAAGACTGCAGACCGCGCAATTATCTTGACTGGATTTCAAGATTCCTTTAATTTTAAATTGAGTAAACTACTTGCAATGATAAGAAATTGATGTTGGGCAATTGACTCTTCATTGAAATGGACTGATAACAAAAATGACTGACTTTGACTTAATCTTATCGGGCAATTGAGTCTTCTTTGAAATTGATATTAACGCATGCGATTCTTGCAATTTCACAATTTCATAACCGATATGGTTTTACATGGTCAAATTTTTAAACGTGACTCTCCAGCATTATATTGTAAGAGTTTTTGGTTTTTTTTTCCACTCTTACATTAATTTTGATGTGATTGTGAAATTTTTATGATGTTTACATAAGATGTAGACATGTAGGAAAATCAAGGCTTAGAACTTAAAGTAAGCTTTCATCCATCAAACTCGAAGAATAATGCCTTGAACCATGACACCTAATGTTTTGAGAGTATCATGTCCCTCTAAGTTGGGATATGAGCATGATTAGGAGGTTTTGAGGTCTAGGTAAGAATCTATTTGCCTTGAATATATTTGGGGAAGGAAACTTAGGCATCAAACCCTAAATGTAGATTGGAAGGCTAAAGGGACATGAATGGCAACTTGAGTCACCACACAGATGCTTTCTATGACATCTTTGGACTTTAAGAGGGGATATGGATTGCAAGACTAAAGGGACATGAGAGTCACCATATAGAAGTTTTCTATGGCATCTTTGGACTTTAAGAGGGGATATGGGCTCTATTAGAAGGCCTCTAGGACTACTTTTTAGGCATGTAAAGAATGACATGTTGAACCACCACAAAGCATGTTTCTAGGGTATTCTTGGTCTCCAAATGGGGATAGCGAACATTATGAGTTTTAAACACTAAGTATGGGTCCATTAATCATGGATATGGTTAGGGATAAAAACTTAAGCCTTAGGTCCTAAATGAGCTTCCAGACATCTAGGGACAATACTTACACCTTGAACTAACCTAAAGGACCACTCAGAGAAATCTTCATCCTCTAATTAGGTATATAGACCTCCCATCAACATTTTTTAGCACTATTTATAGATCTTGGGGTCTTAGACATGGTCAGGGGAGTAGACATGAACCTCAAGTCCTAACGGAATCTTCTAGCAATCCAAGGTGAAGAAGGTTCCCTCTACCAACTATACATGACCTCTTAAGGGTATCATTGGCCTATAATTAAGGATGCTAGTGCCATTAGCTGCACTAAACGGTATGTATCTTAGGCCCTTATAAATGTTCCAAAGAAGACCATGCCTTAGGCCCTAAGTGAATTGTTGAGGCATCCAAATTCATGAAAAATTCCTTGAAGCACAATCCATGACTTTTCAAGGGTATTCATGGCACTATATATGTGTTTTTGGGCATTGGACATGGTCATGGGAGGATACCTAAACCTCAGGACCTAATGAATATTCTAGCCATAAGATTGCCTCAACCAACCACACAAGGCCTCTTGAGAGTATCACTTTCATATGACTAAGGATGCTAGTGTCATTAGGTTTTTTTGAGCAATATGCATGTGTCTCAAGGATTTTGAAATGTTATAGAGATGAAGACTTTTCCTTAGGCCCTAAAGAAATCATTGAGGCATCTAGAGCCATGGACAATGCCTTGCTCACCATGCATGATTTCTTAGGGGTATACATGGAACTATGTATGGGTATTGGGGACTTAGGGCCTTGGACATGGTCTAGGGAGTAGACATGAACCTTATTCCCTAAAGGAATCTTCTATCGATATAGGGCCAAAAAGGTTTCTTCAACTAACCACACAAGGCCTCTTGAGGGTATCATTGGACTATGATTGAGTATATCGATGCAATTAGGTGCTTTTTATCAGTATGTATGTGTCTCAAGCCGTGGAAATGTCCTAGGGTAGAAGCACCATGAACATTGAATTGAAGCACCATGCATGAATTCTTGGGGTTATCCATGGCCCTATATATGGGTTTTGGGGCCTTGGGGATTTAAACATGGTTAGGGGAGGAGACCTAAACCTCGATCCCTAAGTGAATCTTCTAGCCATCTAGGGCCAGGAAGGTTTCCTCGACCAACCAAACATGGCTCTTGAGGATATCATTGGCCGATGATTAAGATTTTGGTGCCATTAGGTGGTTTTGAGTTGTATGTATGCATATCAATTCCTTGGAAATGTTTTAAGGAAGAATAGCATTCCTTAGGCCATAAAGAAACCATTGAGGCATCCAAATCCATGAATAATGCCTCGATGCACCATGGTAAGAGGTAGGGAGGAATAGGAGATATATAGAGAGAGGGGGTTAGGGGTAGTGAGAGTGTGAAAGAGAGAGGGGGGGGTGTTAGGGAATTGGGTAAAGAGAGAGGGGTGGGGGTTATGTGTAGGTGGAGTAGTAGGAGAGAGAATTGAGTGAGAAAGGGGGTTAGTAAGGATTAGGGGGGAGAGGAGAGAGATAGAGAGAGAGGAGGAGGGGGGGTTAGATGTAGGGAATGAGAGAGATACAAAGAGAGGGTTAGGATTTAGGGGTAGGTGGAGGAGTATGAGAGAGATAAAGTAAGATAGAGGGTTAGTAAGGGTTAGGGGGAGGAGTAGAGAGAGACACACTTGTATTTTATAATTTTTTCTTGAATATAACCACCTTCCATGTTATTCCTTTTGGTAGATCATCCCATGCTACATATAGAATCAATATTATGTTTATGAAATCCCTTCTCATTGTTAAAATCTATCAAGTTGCAAGAGTTCCTATGCCAATGACATCTTTAGTTATAATGAAGAACTCAAACGAAGGTTCCACATATGGTGCATAGTCATTGTGCTCTGCATTCTACACCCAAAACAAAACACTAATATTACCATTAAAACAAAGAAAAAATATAATATTGGTAATGACTAATTTTTTTTAACTCATTAATAACCTGGATCATCTCCATGAGAAAATGCACATCCCTGGTGTATAATTCAACAGATAATTGTTTTACTGCTAGATCTAAATCTTCTATAAGTGGATTTTCTTTTTCCCCAACACAAAAATTGGCTCTCCTGATATTTCCAATGTGTTCCTTAGGGGTTGTCATAACTATACCCAAACAAACTCAACTTTAATTCTAGCACGGTAAAATCCCCCAAATGCACTCAACTTTAATTCCACATTGAACTTTTATTCTAGCACAGCAAAAATCTCCTAAGACACTAGACTTTAATTTCATCACAGTAAGTCCAAACTCCCACAGTAAAACAACCAAACTAACCCTAGAACCATATCACATGCTAATCCAACACACAACTGGGTTTATCAAGCATACAAAAAGGTAAAGGAGGTGAATTCTAAGCTAGTGAGCTCAAAAACAGGGCTACATGAATCTCAATTGGTCTCAAACAACCTTGGCACCCACAATACCTACCAAACCCAACACAAGGAAGAGTCCCTTCTATGCTACACAATCCCTCAGGCACCCCTTTTGTCTAGTGTTATTTAGGGTGGGAATAGAAAGGTCCAAGTTGTTAAAACTTTAGATATCTTTGCCTACACTTGGTTTATCAAGAAATTGGAACCTCTGATATCTCTCAGACATCAATGGTCTCTTGGATTCTCTACTTTCTAGCCATACTAATTTGCAGTCACAAAATTAAATTTTCGGGCTTCCAAATATGGGTTCTCCCATGGATTTTCAAGCTTCTAACACTCAAATTTTCCCCAGGGTTTGACTCTATGGATCCCCCACTAGATTTCATGAATAACACGATTTTATGGGCATTTTTGACACTTTAAAACATGGCTTCTTCTTAGGTTGCGATTTTTTCAATTTCACTTGCTAAGAATGCATAGCCTCTGAGAATTGGTGTCTGGTTGCAAAACAATGGAATAGGGATGAAAGGAAACAAATTCCCATGAGGGAAATTGACTTTTGGGTACCAAAAACTAAGCCCATACTCAACCATACAAATTTTTGGGTTATTTCCACGATCCATTAAATCCATGAGTTGATTTCTCAGTTGCTTTCTTACAATAGAAATAAATATTAGCATGGAACTCCACTTAGGTAGTTGCTTACCATTTATGGCACAAGGGTTCTCAAGATGACACTTGGAAACAAGGGATTGGATCTAACACACCCCTAACCTCTCCCTAGTGAATAAATACAAACCCCCTTATTTTTGTTGCTTCCATAGCCAACTCTTAGACATTTCATTTGTATTATAAATATTTACATGTTGTTACATTTCTCCCATGGCCGACTAGAACATGTCCAAAATATATAAAATACTTTCCTTTATAAGTCGAGCATTCACTAGCGAAGCCTTGGCCTTGAGCTCCATGCTAGGAATCATACACCACATATTTACATTATTTACATATCGAGCCAATAATTCCAAGGGTCAAAATGGGAGTATTACATTCCCATCCGCTTGGAATAACATCATCCTTGATGTTCTCTTAATTTTCAACAAGGTTCCATGTCCTTGTTTTTAGCGGCATTTGCAATGCCTTTATTTTCAAAGCCACTTTGTCCTGCTACCAACTATATTGAAAGACAATGCTCAACCATTCCTTTGCTTTAATTTGGAACACCTCCAAGGTATTTGGCATCTAGTAATACCTATGCTCAAACAAGGATCCAATTCACATGTCAAATTCATTCCCATAGGATTCATCCCTTAATATGATTTTCAAAACCATAGCCAAAGCATGTACACATATATATTTACATTAAATCAGCAAGAAGATGCAAAATGAACCAAATACTTATCTGCATAAACATCTTCATTGGCTCCACAGGTATCCCATTTTGATTTCACACAACCATGGCACCCTCAAGAACTTCCCCACCCAACACAAGGATTGTACTTCTTCTCTGCTACACAGTCCCTCTAGTGTACCCAGCCCTTCTAGTGCTCTCCAGGCTGTGCATCGAAAACTAACCAATTTATGCAAGCCTTAGATCACATGCATATACATATAAATTAAATGTTAGGCTAGCATCCTGGATTGCACCATTACATTCTAATAACCAATGCCAAGCCAGTATATCGACTGATTTTATCAGGAATTACATTAACTAGTATGTTAATACAGTTCTTTGACTGGGTTCATCAAGCATACAACAACCATTTCCAAGCCAACACCTTTGCTAGGTTTATCAGGCAATAATAATAATAATAATAAAGGAATACAACTACATGGACACTTCTCCTATGTAAACCAATGGTTCCCATATAGGAACTCCATATGTAACTCATTTGACTATAGTCTAACACAACCCCGCAATACCCAATCACACAACACAACGATGGTACCCCTTCTCTGCTACAGAGTCCCTCGGGTGTACCCATGTGTTGGAGAAAACTTACTATGGCTTGGGGTGGACCACAACAGACAGCTGACTACCAGAAATTAACTCAATTATAAATGTTGTGCTATATAAATGACAATGTTAAGATAATGAAGAACATAACCAACCTCGATCCAAATGTTTGAGGTAGATCCCCATTGGAGCTTTCAATCTGTGCACTTGAACCTGCAAATTAGTCTTGACAGCCAATATACAACAAGCGCATATAATATATAAATGACATTAACATCATGAATAGCAATGGTCCACGATATTATAAGTAAATGCAACCCAATGTAATATAAACAACATTCACAACATTAATGGACGAGAATATGAGTATTTTTATTAATAAATAACAAGAAGTACAATGTGATACGAACTCTTGTTGGAAACCAATATGAACCAAGATCTGGGTCAATCCACTTGTGCCTCCACCACTTCAATCCTCCATGGAATGGAAAACTCAAACTATGATAGGAGTTTGGAAGGTGACCATAAGGGGTTCACAACTACAAGGATCAATGAGCGTAGACTCAAGATAGGGCAAAAATCCACTAGAGATCTCTTGCTCTCCTTTCTCCTCCCGTCCATAAGCCATATGTTCTTAATATATAGTCCTCTCAAAGGTAAGTGAAAGGACACATCGAGGAGTTTCGGGGTAAATAGAGGGACAAAGGTCACCCAATGACCGCTTTTGGGGAGTAAAAATTAATTAACTAGTGATTTTTACCATTTTACATGCTACCCGCGGGCTATAGTGATGCAACTCATGGGTATGCCTGTTGTAGTGATGCAGCTAACATACAAAGGAAAAAATAGGAAAAAATAGTGTGTCTGAAGGATATGAAGTGGATCTGAGTCAGTAAAATGGATCCTACAGGCCAAAGAGTGCTGATGCTCACAAGGTGAAAGATTACGCTATAACAGATGCCCCCTAATGTGTGAGGTCAGAGATTGTTGCTACGATGGCCGAAATACATTTTAAATTTCAGAAGTGGAGTGATGGAGACACAAGTGGAAGGAGCAGCTCACTCGTCATAATACAATAATATACCTGAATACATGTCAGTATAGTACAACAATATGATACAATGGCCATGAATAGGAAGTATATAGTGAATACATGTCATAAGTGATCATAGCCATGGTCCCTCCACAGTAAGATATGGTCTCCTACTGGAAAGGAAACAACTAGTGTGAACTGGAGGTACAAACTGCTGATATTTGAGAGGTGATATCTCAGATGTAAAGTCATAATCAGAAGTAGCATATTGAATGCGACTATCGCCTAGGGTCTTCTACACAAGTCTTCGACGGTGCATGTCCCATCAAGTGAATAAAGGAGTTGAGGTTGAACCTGATGTGACATCGTCTGATTACTGGTCAATGATGTATACCATTAACAGACATGAGATAACCCACCAATAATGAAAATGGGCATCAAGGCATAGAGCACAATCATCAAAGTGCGAATAGATGTGTTGAAGTCGAACACTAAGATGAATCCATCGATCAGGGGACATTTATGTATTCCCAAAATTGTCGATGGTGAGAGAACCTACCACTAATGACTGTAAGCCTCAAGGTACTCAACTGAACTCTAAGCCTCAAGTTCCGGAATAAATGGGTTGAAGTCGACGGAACGAGACTCGATGGAAGGAGGGCATTAAGGAATCCCCCATCAACCAGCACAAGGTACCAGATATGCTGAAATATTTGGAAGAAATCAGGTGAAACGGACTGACTCAATAAGGATGGTCGACATGCAGTAGTCAAGAGATCTGAGGAGTGGCTGACTCTGGTTTCAAGACTTCCTTTGAACAAGAGCATGATCAGATGGATAGACTCAGGCAACATAGGCTCAATATAAACTGTGCGATGCAGGAGGCACCACAAAGGGATCCATAATGACTGGAAGCTTAACGAATCGGTGGAGTAGACTAAGAAACAAGTACAGCTCCTAAGGTCGAACTATAGTCCCGAATCATAATGTATGGAGTGGAATGAATGCTTTGTTCAAAGGTGACACGATAGCTACCAACAAAAAAGTAGTAACCATAATCCCATCCGGCTTTTTTGAATATTTGATTTTTTTTATCTTTTTCATATTTGGAAAAGCTTGAAAAAGAATAAAATTGCTTATAGTACAACAAGTGAGGGAATGAGTGTCAAATAGCGAGCATACTAGTCCCAAGCAGTGGAACATGCCTATGATCAATTCAAGGAAGTGTGTGCAGGATGTGGACACTCGGGGGGGTGTTCTGTTAGGGTCAAAAGGTCATCAAATTGTGAAGGACAAATGGAGGATCTACAGGGCTCGACAGGGAAAAGTGCTCAAGCACTAGGTTAACAACTGAGTAAGCGGGAGTAGGCACAAGGCTCAAGCGACAAGCAGGATGATGCAATGCAATCACAACTTGATATAAATGGGGGAGTCCTTATGGGAGATGGCTAGCATAAGACAGAGTAGAGTATGAGTCTTTATCGCAAAGTCATGGCGTGACTACAAAGGACTCCCGATCCTAAGGACGAACAACGGCATGGGCACCATAATGCAAAAAGGGGTTCTAACTAGGTTACCCATGTTCGGAAAGGCCCTACCACCCCATAACGACACTTCTATAACAATGTGAAGGTTCTGTTTCGGTTAAGAAGCGGGGTCGCACCTAGGGTTTATGAAAGTGGTCAAAAGGTCAAATGCATAATGCATGTGAAAATGACATCTAACATATATGCCAGGTGTGAAATATACCTGCCGTAGCTGTGAAACGATCGGAAACAACTTTCGCCGAAGAAACCTAGTCAAAAAATGCTACTCCATGACATTGTATTAGTCCAAAACAACATTAAATGGTGAAAACTATAGACAAGTGGGTTTTGAAAATTATAAATAGTAACAAAAATTTACAATTTACAATTCATTTTTATTATTCACCCATTTGGAGTTTGTGGTTAGTTTTCACCTTGAAGTTCAACTGCTGATTCTGGGAGCTACATTACATTTCATTTTTATTATTCACCCATTTGGAGTTTTGTGGTTAGTTTTCACCTTGAAGTTCAACTGCTGATTCTGGGAGCTACGGGCGTCCGATCATCGAACCGTCAAAAGCAGGTTGGAAGTCTCATCCATACCTTCCATTTCAATGCTTTTATTTAAATTTTCATCGATTGGATTTTTTGTTTGGCCAAGCCCTAAATGGTCTCGGCGCTACCCGCAGGCTATAACTATGCGGGTCGCAGGTAGGGCTGGGTAGGCACAGTCAATGCACATGTTGACCATAGGTACCCGCCTCTATAAGCAAACTTGCCCGCGGGTATGGCCGTGAAGCTATTTTTTTAAATGAAATTGACTAAATTCTTTGGTTTTCTCCCTCCAGGATGGTTCTAGAGTGGAGAGAGAGGGAACATGACCAAGTGGATGAGGCCATCCGCAATGATGTGCATGCACAGTAAGCACTACAAGCATGTGGGCTATACAAATTTTGGAGCATAGGGGGTTTAAGGGCCCAAAACCTATTGCTCTGCCGCTTGATAGACTACTGGGACGTCGATGCACAGAACTTCAACCTAGATGGGCAAATACTCTCATTGGAAGTGGAAGATGTCTACTTCATTACCGGTTTGTCCCGCTGAGGTGAGGTGGCAAGCCTTCGATCTCATTCTGTGGGTGGTGGGATCACCATCCCTGACTATATAGAGCGGTATTGTATTCCAAATACTTGGGAAGTGGGGAGTTAGGTGCGCATCAGAGCCATAGTCAACCTGAGCATGAAGGTTGTGGTGGCTACCTTAGTGTGGATTACTGGTTCAAAAGCTTTGCACCAAGCATCCAAGACAGTGATGTTCTATGTGTCATATTGTATGCAGCCCATGATATTTGACTGGTGTACCATGCTACTGGGGTCCATGAAGACCCAGCTAACAGAGTGCAAGCAAGGGGATGCAAAAAACTTCAAATACAACAGTATCTTGTGTAGTTTCTTCTTTGAGCAAGTTTCGAGGCTCAGTCCGAGGGTTGAGGTCCCTCCTCATAGTCTCCGCGACCCAGCCATGACCCGATGGGCCGAGGTCTTGATGCGACAGGGTGGTGGTTGTCAGGAATCACCATATACAAAGGATTTCTTTCACTGGTGGGACCGACAGGTCATAGCCATAAATGACTACCCCTATGCAGGGATAGACTTCTGCCAGGACCATGACATGCTACTTCCACTAGATGCAATGTTCGGAGACATTGGTGAGTACTCTTTTTAGGTTTTTTTTGGTGTATTAAATTTTTATGGATTTTTTATTATAGATATAAATGCAAAAATCTTTTTGGGTTTAGTATCATATATTAATGTTTGACTATTTTTTCGTAGACAAGGGCCCAGTGAGACCCAAGGGATTCTCAAGACATCGTCGTTGGGGCAGGGGTGATGAGGTAGTGGGTGCTGCAGCAGAGTGTACACTACAGACTCTACGGGGCAACCTATCACGGATGACCACGAGGGTACCACAGATAGAGGTGGTGCGGCTACCTGAGGAGATGCAGCGCCAGGTCGTGGGGGTGTCGAGTAACTGGGTACGACTACTGCAACGCATAGAAAATGCAGTCCAGTATTACTATGAGACACATCCTGTCAAGGTGGCAGCTAGGCATCCTCGTAGGGAGTAGACATCTTAGGGTCCCATTTTTGTATCGATATGTATATTTTTGAGGGCTACGGGCTCCAGTTTTGTATTATGACACTACCATTTTTGGACATATTATTTATGAAAAACTATGGTTCTCCAGTTCTACTATATGTGTATATGTGCAAATGTATGAATGTATCTTTTATTTGTGTGCTTCATTATGAATGTGACAAATTCCAATCTAATACATAGTTAGCGTATGCATAAGATATATGATTAAAACTTCTCGAAACATGAATGTATGTAATTGAAACAAAATCTCGTTCCAAGAGTCTTACCCTTAGGAATTTTCGCAATAGTGTAGGATCTTGCACACGATACTGACCATTCAACTGAGACACAACTAGTTGTGAATCTAGGTGGACTTCTAAAGACTGGATGCCATGTAAAATAGCATCCCGAAGCAGCTCAATCATGGCACTATACTCAGCCACATTGTTAGATGTTGGACCGATACAAGCACCTCCTGAAGACATAATTAGGTGGTTAGGTGAATAAATAACCCAGGCAGCAGAAGCAAGCTGCTGCGTATGACGGCTATCACCATCCGTGAATCCTAAGAACATAGGAAACTCCGCTGACATCTGTCAATCAAACAAAAGCTAATCAGCAGACCCGAAAACCAAAAGAAAGCTAAACTATGTACTGAAGTAACTATACAGTAGTATACAAAAGTATTAGCTTGAACCAGAGGTTCAAGCGTAATACCGCTTGAGGTAGATCCCATTTCTAGGCTCCTTCAATACATTCCCCTCATATTTCTCTAATTCATAGGCTCCTTTTTCCAGGACACGCCTCACGATGTAAGGATCGTGCCACATGGGGTTAAACTTGCATGCCCCTAGGGGTTCTTTAGCTTGGTCATATAAGAGGACCAAGTCACCTTCAGCATATTGCCAGGGACGGACAGACCTATTGTACTGAACCTTAACATGATGTTTATTGGCATCTATAGCCACAGTGGCATCTCGATGTTGCTCGTCAAGTTTCTCAAGGTGGATTAAACGTTGCTCAATACCCGTTGTATCAGGGAGGAGCTCTATGGCTAGTTTAAGTGAAGCGATCTCCCATTCAATTGGTAAAATTGACTCCACACCATGTACTAGCTAAAACGGTGAGAACCTGGTGGTAGTCTTGACTGCGGTTTGATATGCCCACAAAGTAGGATATAACATAATGTGCCAGTTGGTCTTGCTTTGATGGATGGTACGTTGGAGAATGGTCTTTAAAGACTTATTGACTGCTTCAACTTGACCATTCGCTTGGGGATAGTAAGAAGATGAGTGTTCTTGAAGAAACCCAAGCTTGAGAGACAAATCCTCCATCATTTTGTTCTGAAAGTGACTGTCATGGTCAGTTACAATCTCTTTCGGAATACCGAACCGAGTGATAATCTGATTGAACATGAAATAGGTTACTATAGCACCATTGGCTTTTACGATAGGCATGGCCTCAACCCATTTGAAAAAGTAGTCCACGACCACTATAATATGGTGATGCCCACCATCCAAAGTTGGTTTGGAATCCATGAAATACACCCCCCACTTGGTGAAGGGACTGACAGTGACGACCGGATGAAGGGGCGTTGGATGCAAGTGTATGTTCCGAGAAAACACCTAGCAAGGGTGACATCTCTTCATAGTGTTTATACAATCCTTAAAGATTGAAGGCCAAAATTAACCTGCTCGCATAATACGTTGGGATATAGCAAGCCCGAATAAGTGACCGCCACACGCCCCAGCATGGCAATCATTAAGAACCCACTTCACTTCTTCGTGATTTAAGCAATGACGGAGAATAGAATCCTTTCCTCGGCGATATAAAGTGTCACTGACAATAGTATAATCTTTAGCGTGATGTTTCACACATCGTCGCTCATCTTGTGAATAATGCAGAGGAAACTTCAAAGTTTGGAGATATACAATGACATCCCCATGCCAAGGGTCCTCGGATGATATAAGAAATAAGTGTTCATCCACAAATAAATCTTCATGGATGACATCCTCATCAAGTCTCGGAAGGTCCGACATAAGCTCAACAAACACGAACGATTTTACCGACTTCGTCTAAGCAAAATCAAGATTGAACTCCTGAAGGATCACAATCCATTTATTGTACTTCCCCCCTATAAGGCATCGTGATAGCACGAACTGAAATGGATTGATGTGCGCTACAACTGTGGTTGTTCTAAGCAAAATATAGTGTCGTAACCATTGGACTGCATGGACAGTCGCAAGTGCCAACTTCTCCACGTGAGTATATCTCAGTTTAGCATATACTAGATTTCGACTAAGGTAATAGATAGCATGCTTGACAAGCATATCATCAACCTGAACCAAGACCATGCCAATCCTCTCTTGACATGTAGCCACATCAAGTATAAAATCTCGTGCGAAGTCTTGTGGACTAAGCACAGAGGCTGATACCAAAGCTTTCTTAAGGGTATCGAAAGACTGCTGGGCTCACTCATCCCAGATAAATGGTGTGTCTTTCTTCAACAAACGCGTGAAACCTTTGGTAAGATTAGCATAATTGACTACAAAACGACGTAGAAAAGTAGCTCTCCCTTGGAGGCTCTGAAGTTGAAACAAGTTGCATGGAGGAGGCAACCAAAGTATTGACTCAACTTTTAGAGGATTGACTCTAATACCCTCTTTCGAAACTATAAATCCTAGAAGGAGACCCAACCTCACCGCAAAGATGCATTTATTGGGATTCAACCGAATCTTGTAGCGTATACATCGTTCGAGAATACAATGAAGGTGCTTGGGGTGGTCCATTCTCTTATGAGAATGGCCGGCAAGATCAACCAAGAAAACCTCCATTTTACTTTTAAGGTTGTGAAAGGCATAGGTCATGGTATGCTGAAACGTAGCTCCGACATTTTTAAGGCCAAAGGGCATTTTTTGATATGCAAACGTACCCCAAGGACAAATTAAAGCAGTCTTATGTTGGTCCTCGGGTTTGATTTGAATCTGGTTATACCCCGAAAAGCCGTCCATGAACGAAAAAATTTCACTTCCTGCACAAGCATCCAATATCTGATCAATGAATGGCATGGGGAAGTTGTCTTTCGAACATGCACGATTCAAGTCTCTAAAATCAGTGCATATGCTGATCGTTCCCTGCTTCTTATCCACAGGAACAGGGATTCACACCCATTCGGTAAGGGGAATGGGGTAGATAAAACTAGCTTTGAGCAGTTTCTCCACCTCTGCCTTGATAGCGGCTACCTTCCTAGGGTTACAGCATGAAGACGTTACTGAACCGATTTAGCATGAGGATAGGTTCAAATCTCATGCTCGACAATACTAGGGTCTATTCCTAGCATCTCCTCGTATGACTAGGGGAAAGCTTCCCGAAGTTCAGTAAACAATTCAGTGTAGATGGCAACCTCTTCAGAAGAGAAATCGTCACCGATGTAAACATTCTCAATCTTCCCGGGAGTGCGAGAGATGTTGATCGGTTGAGTCGGGGAAATATTAGCCATGTTCCCCTCTCCATAAATCTCATGTGAACCCAAAAGAGCCACAGGGTGACCAACCATCTCTGCAAGAGTCGTCCTGAACTCTTCTTGCTCGGTGGGATTGAGGTTGGGAAGGAAATAAGAGCGATAATGCATATCCTCCCAAGGTCTCTCACTACCACACATGGCCTCGATAATAGCTTCATCCAAAGGTAAAGTACTATCAAGGCCATCATTCAAACAAGACAAGTTGACTGCCCAAACTGGCAGCGTAACGAGATCTTCCTCAACTGTCCGAAAAGAGGGGACATCCGACTCTACAGTGGCTTGTTGAATATCCTGATAAGCAAGCTCAACAACAGATAGTGGCATAGACATCCCGACATGCGCAATGTCTCCAGATGTAGAACTCGTGGATGGTAAGGTCCATGGATCATCAAAATATGAAGTCTGGAACGGTACATTATGCAAAGGAGGAGGCGCATTGTCGAAAATAGTTCCAATAAAATTCATGGGTGGAGGGAAATCATAAGATTCCATCAACGAAGGGTACATACCAATACCCATGTTCCTAGTTGCTAGCTGAGAATCTGTAACCTACGGGACTACTAATCTTGGGGATCCTTCAGGAGGAGGATTAAGGAAATCCAGTTGATCGATGGTCACAATCCTGCCTTCGTGTGGAAAGAAAATGATCCTGAATACAGTAGATGCGACAAATTTCATAGCATACATCCAATTCCAACCCAGTAAAAGGTTGTATTCGATGGGCGCATCAACCACTTTAACTTCAATAGGAACAGGTTTACCTCCCAAGTGGATGACAAGGGAAGGGATAATCCCATGCGGCTTAAATAATCGACCGTCAAATGTAGTGAGCATGGTCCTAGACGTGAGTAGAGGAGGAGAGCCAAGATCTTTCTAGCCAGCTAACGACATCACTGACGCAGAAGCACCTTCGTCAACCACCATTCTCTTGACGAAATTCTTAAGGCACTCCACATGGATTTGAAAAGCCACGTGGTAAGGCAAGTGAGGTTGAACATCAGTAGTGTCGAACTTGATAACGTTGGGACTCCCCCCATCCTGAACTCCTAACGCACTCAAAAGGGCATGCCTTTGAGAAAGAGACACCTATAAAACTTCAAGAGCTAACATGGCACACGGAGTTTGGCCCAAATATTCTACAATGGAGTAGCTTTGGGTGGCTCGAGCATTGGGATGATGCGTAGAGCGCTTAAGAACACCTTTCGGTATCCATGGCATAATAGAGGGCTTCTCAATATGCAAGGAATTATCAGGAGGAGGGGAAGGCTCACTCCCCATATTAGGTTGTGGTGCACCATAATCGCATTGATGAGTAGTAACACTAACCTCCGATTGAACCATATTCACGCATCCATAACCACTAGTATTGGAAGAAGACGTTGCAGTCTCAGTAGGTCCATAACCAGTGGTGGGAGCGTGCGAAGCCATGTTTTGATGATGAGGAAGGGGATCCTTCAACATAGCTGGGCTCTGTGCAAGATGCTTCGATGCTTCTTCGATTCGAGGACACAAGTGAGTAAGATGATCTTCCCCACAAAGCTTACAAGGAAACTTCACCTTATGCCTAGGTTTACGGTCCTCACCAGCATTTCCGCCTTCCTGAGGAGGGTTGGCATTCTCCTTATGAGGGGTATTATGATTTCTATTATTATTCCCATTGTTTCCACCCTTACAGTTATTTCTCCCCTTCTTCTTACCACCAGTCTGTTGGTTACCCGATGGATTTGTCGTTTGCACAGTGTGTACATCGAACGATGGGGTGGAAGTGGACAAGGTGTGAACCTATCTGGGAGTAGACTAGTTTAGCGACAAATTTTGCATTTGATTAGCCACCAAATATATAGGGCGAGTACTTGCGGATCCCACAATGCCATCGGCATGCGGTCCAGGAACTGTCTTGGGATCATGTCTTGTTCGTAGTGCATCAGGAATAATGTCATATAAAATGCCAGACTGAGAGTATAGTAAATCTAACTACTGGACTTTTAAGATGGCTTGTTCCTTAGTCATAATACTGGACATCGAAACATCCCTAGCAATATATGGAAGTAGAGACTTAAGGAACCATTCCAACAGAAACTCCAGAGGAATGTTGGTTTTTACTAACCTCTTCCGCTGACGCCACTCTTGAACGTGGTCGAAAATATGCATGGCCTTATTCAGACGGAAGGTAGATAAAAGTTCAGTACCAGTATCATAACGAACCGACAACTGGAAATGATCCAAGAAAACCAAAGTGATCTCATTGAATCCCCTATAAGTGTTCCTAGGCAACTCATCATACCACTTCGCAGCTACCCCCATGAGGGTGTGTTGAAATAGTCGTAATCTAACGGAATTGTGATTCAACGAGTTGGAAGAGCACCAAAGGTGAAACATTGTGACATGATCACCCGTATCCTCACCACCTTTCCCCTCGAACTTAGGAATGTCCGAAGGAAGCTTGGTAGGAGCTGGAGTCCAACTAAGGTCGTGACACATCGGATCATTTGTGAGCTTTGAAAGATCTGAAAGATTCAAATGTGCAAGGAACGGGAGCTGCAGCTGGAAAGATTGATTATAAGCTCCCATGAAAGGTTGATTGTAAGAACCTGAAGGATAAGAAAGAACAAATGCTTGACCATGAGCATTAAATTGCTGATTATGCAGACCTGTCTGACCATAAGCATGACCATGGCCATAAGGTTGATAACCTCCTCCGACTTGACCCGTGTGAGAGTAAGCAGGCATATATGTGTTCTGAGCACCATACTAAGGTGGGTTGTACTGGTGGCCAGCACCGACTGTATTGTAGTAAGGGTTTCCACCATAAGTATGGGGCATATACATACTATTCGTAGCGGGAACCGTTTTGTAATGACCATGATGGCAATGAATGTTCCCACCCCCAGCATAAGCATTAGGAAAAATGGTGGCGTTATGACCATGAGGATAAAGTATATTCCCACCTCCTACATTATCATTACTAGTAGCGGCAACAGACATAAAAGTATGCAGTATATGTCCACCCCCGTGGTTGGGAGGAGCATTAACATTTGTGAAAGTGGTCATAGGTTGACGAGTAGCGACATGTGTATTAAGTGGTGGATGGCGAGTCAGATTGCGAACAGTATTCCTATTATCACCATGACTAGTGCCAGCATGACTACCGAAAGCAGTGGAGGGATCAACTGTGTTGTAATTAGGCATACCATATGAGAATGCGGTAGGGTTGATCGTAGGACCTGTGTCATCGTGTAACTCTGGAATCCTGTATAAATAGTTATGTGGATATGAGGAATCGAACGGGTCGTCCTCGGGTGGATCTGGACCAAAAAAATTACATTGAGTCTCGAGTGGATTCGGAACAAACAAACTAGGTTGGGTCTCAGGTGAATCACCCCCCCATGCCTCATGAGGAGTAGGGGTGTCTGAAGTGTGCTCAACTCTACCTGATGGAGTTGTAGGGATTTCTCCCGAGTCAGAGTGTGCAGCAGTCATGACCTCGAGAACGTATGTCTCGTAGGAATCTGAAGACTCGGAGGGAGCCCGCCGGCGTCCCCTAGCAACACGGCGTGAAAGCTTGACCGGCTTTAAACCAACCAACCGATGGGATCGGCGGAGAGTAGGACTCCGCACCATGATATCTTCAGAGAGAATATAAAATCACAACGTCTCCTAATGGCCAACTATCAATCAAAAACAGTAAATCAAAAGCACACACCTAGAGAAACTACAGTCAAGAGAAGACAAACAGAGTGGCTAAATGAGCTCCTGACACTAGAGCTGGTATGTCTCGCCTAGGAGAGCCTTAAGACTCCCAAAATATAGCTGGAGGTAAAAGAATTAGTTATAGAGGCACCCAGGCTTCACTACGTGCAAAGGGATGTAACCCTCGGCAACAAACAACTGTGCTTTCCAACCCCTATTTGACTCAGGACACAAACAGTATAACCACTACAAGTACCCTATGTGATACCTAGGTAAGGAAACTATGGTCACTGCAGTATAACCAATGCTTAGGGGGACAGTTGTAGGTGGGATATGTTGTATGGGCAGGGTAGCTAAGCCCGAAACTCAATAGGGTCAAATCCCCCAAGAGTCCCCAGATACAAACAAACCCTGGAAATATCTCCCACGTTCAGCCGATATTGGAGGGATATCTCCGCAACCAACCTCTTGTGACCTCGTGCTTAACTCTAGTCTGAGTAGAGCTTCCTGAGAACACCAATATATACCATGGATTTCACCACTCCTTGGTCAGACACATAATGTTTTGTCTAATACTCTTGGACTGTTTACTCACAATGATATATTCCAAGACTCTAAACCTATGCTAGTTGGTGTACCCTATAAATAAAATCGGTCTAATCAATTTTATATTAAGCGTTAATTTTAATGGCTGTGCTTACTCAAAGGATATGGTTGTGAAACTAGTGATGTATATGACTCAATAGTATGCAAAATCGTCAAAGTCTAGACTCATCTATCTAATAAAAACAATGCCACTAATATGCAAAATCCATCCAACAGTTTCGAAATAAAAAATGCAACTCTTTTATATTTTCAATGCACAAGCAGAATGTAAATAAAATCAGCAAGCACTCAATGCAAAATGCAGTACATGAAATAATTTTTTTTGTTTGTATTTTCACGTATAAGCAAAAGGAAAATGCAAAACTATCTTTTTGTATTTTTCAATATAATGAAATGAAAAATGCAAGCAAAATCCTACTATTCAGTTACATAAATGCAAAGGAGATCACTCAGACAACTTAGCAGATCCTAAACAGTAAGACTCAGCCAATGGAATGAGCTTAAAAATTAAAAATGGGTAAAAACCAATGAGGCTCAAAACCAAGAAAAAAGAGGAGTTCTGGTCACAAACAAGGCTTGGAACAGTCAGGAAAAATGGCCAAAGAAGACTCAGGAACACTCAGAATCAACCCAACAACAACCAAAGGTCATAAACAAGTCACACCCGAAGTTGTACGCTATTGTCGAAGGAATAACTGCAGGCTATAGTGTAGACAGAAGCAGGTAGACACGGGCAGAGCTAAGCTCACCCGTGGGTAGGGAAAATAAAATGAACAACCAGAGAGTCCAATGGCTCAGAAAAAGGGTGTTTTCTATAGAGTACCCTAACAACCAATTAATGACACAGAGACTCGACACACAGCATCTCTAAATAAGGACTGATGCTCAAAAATCCTAGAAAATGGATGTTTTCCCCAACGGAGTCGCCATTTCTGTGTTGGAGAGAACTTCCTATGGCTTGGGGTGGACCAAAATAGACAGCTGACTACTAGAAATTAACTCAATTCTCAATGCTATGCTATATAAATGACAATGCCAAGATAATGAAGAACATAACCAACCTTGATCCAAACGTTTGATGTAGATCCCCGTTGGAGCTTTCAATCCGTGCACTTGAACCTGCAAATTAGTCTTGACAACCAATATACAACAAGCACATATAATATATAAATGACATTAACATCATCAATAGCAATGGTCCACGATATTATAAGTAAATGCAACCCAATGTAATATAAAAAACATTCACAACATTAATGGACGAGAATATGAGTATTTTTATTAATAAATAACAAGAAGTACAATGTGATACGACCTCTTGTCCGCAACCAATATGAACCAAGATCTAAGTCAATCCACTTGTGCCTCCACCACTTCAATCCTCCATGGAATGCCAAACTCAAACTATGATAGGAGTTTGGAAGGTGAACATAAGGGGTTCACAACTACAAAGATCAATGAGTGTAGATTCAAGATAGGGTAAAAATCCACTAGAGTTCTCTTGCACTCCTTTCTCCTCCCATCCATAAGCCATATGTGTTCAATATATAGTCCTCTCAAAGGTAAGTGAAAGGACACATCGAGGCATTTCGAGGCAAATGGAGGGCCAAAGGTCACCCAATGACCGCTTTTTGGGAGTAAAAAGTAATTAACTAGTGATTTTTACCATTTTACATGCTACCCGTGGGATATAGTGATGCAACTCATGGGTACGCCCAATGTAGTGATGCAGCTAGCGTACAGAGGAAAAAATAGGGAAGATTAGTGTGTCTGAATGATATAAAGTGGATCTGAGTCAATAAAATGGATCCTATAGGCCAAAGAGTGCTGATGCTCACAAGGTGGAAGATTACGTTGTAACAACCCATCGCTTCAGTGATATTTAGTATGAGAGTAGAAAGGTTACCAATACCCATACAATCCTCTTGAGTACCCATGCTCTTACTGGGTTTAACGACACCGTGGAGAGACAAGCACATGAAAGGAATTTTATAGGGTTCCTCAAACCCAAGCTACTCTTGGCATTTCCTTTGCATTTTTTTTTAGCTTCAACAACCAACATATGCTTCACTATCATATTTTCACCATCTCAGCTATATTACTTATAAGCATGCAGTTCATGTGAGATGTCATCGTAATAATTTATATTAAAAATTCTCAAATTTGTTTCATACATAAATCAAATTTCCCAAACATGAGGTCTTTCTCATGATGTCTAGCTCTTGCAAGCCAGAGCACATGGTGTTCCTGCAATGTGTCCTCTTGACACAATTTACAAATAACCAACCAGTCAATAACATTAATAATCAAATCCAAATATGAATTTATAATTTCAACTCCTACAAAAATTTGCTATATTTAACCATAAGGCCATCCTCATATTCTTTGGATATGGTAAGTGCAAGCAATCTGTCCATTATGGTTTTACACTTGCGGCCATAACCTAGATATCCACCTACAAAATGTCCTCTTGAAATAATTATGGATTATCCAAAGGGTCATTAGCAATTATTAGTAAAATTTCAAATTTGAATTTTACAAATCCATTCCCTATAGAAATCAAATTTTGCAACCCTGAGATCCTTCCCATAAATTTAAATAAAAAAATTCAAATTTGTTTCATACATAAATCAGATTTCACATCCATGAGATCCCTCTCATAATGGTTGGCTTTTGCGCACGGTAGATTCCAACATTTATTATGGACTTACACACAATTTCCATGTCCAAGAAAATTCTACCTGTAATCTGAATTTTTCAATTAGTCAAGCAAGTTGTGAGTACCTCACATATAATCTTTTGATTGCAACATTTACAACAATCACATTATCTATGCAATAAAATAAAACTTTCAATACTCATGATTGCACAATTAAGTCCTTTCATGCAACTCTGTCCTCCCAACAGAGCATTATGGTATCCCATCAAACATGACTACCTTCTTCATGCAATTATTTCCCCTGCATCCATAACATTTCATGAAAGGATCTCAGAATTGTTAATAATTCTATAATTTCATCTATTATTTAATCGCAATGAAAAGTATATACCATAACCATGCATTCACATAATGCATATTAACATGTGTTCCCTCACATATTCATGCATAACCAAAAATAAAATATTATAATGTACATTTACTCAATGCACCCAATGCACTACGACATTGCTCTAAAATATTATTGTGCCTATACATGTGTCTTGCCATTGTAAGATGGATAACCTAGCTAGTGCTTTAACACAATACCCATCCATCTCCCAATCACTTGATTAATTATCTGGGTGCCTTCCTTCTTCACCCAAACACAACATTGGGATTTCACTCACTTCATGCGTGTTGGAAAACAGGTTTCATCCCAAATTAACAGCAATAGGGAGTTCATGGAATACTTGTGCAACACTAGAGACTCCAAAACCCAATATCCTCATGGTCTCACACATGGCATGGTCTTATTTCTTATGAATGCATTCAAAATGTTAAACAGTCACATGGTATAAGGGTCATTTCCCTTACTACCCCATACCCTGTGGCATGTCATTCACATAAATCCATTCAATATTACATGCATACCATTTAATTATTCTTAAAACATGGTTGAAAGGATTCTTATCCATCCTCTTTCAACACTTATATAATCATCATAAATAAAACATTATGTGCACGGATATCATCAGCATATTTTACGTTACCTGATCAGCTAGCCTCTTAGCAAGGACTACACAATACTTCCACCAACCTCTTGGTCAAAGATTTGTGCTCCATCCTTTCTTCACAAGTCTATAGGTCACATGCAACAACACCATCAACATCTTCATCCATGCTTCTATTATCTTGGTCCTACAACCATTACCACGAAAATAATTATTATCAACCACAATAATTATCATTAGTGGCTCATTGTATATGTAAAATCCCACTAATTTTACCAATATGCAATTTCATATGCAAGCACAAAGAATTTCACATGCACTATGAATTATCTCTTAATATGCCTACTGTGAATATACATTTCATCTATCAAGTCTCTTGCATTTTTAGAATTCCTATGCCAAAGTTTGTATATAAAAATTAGAAAATAAAAACATATCAACAAGAGAAGAGTTGAGGAATTCTCCCTTTCCAATTCCTCATCATAGCATGGAATTTTCCTCTTTGATATCATAGCCAATCCAATTCACGGCCTCTCTTTCAAGAACACAAGGGATCATTAGCTATGAGTTTCTCACCAAGTAGCAATTCAATACATATACATATGTATGAAATTTATACTTGCTACTTTCCTAGCATGTCATCTCTTATGCTATAAACAACAATAGTTTTAAGGTGAGAAAGTTCCCTATTTATCAATGTTTCCTTATGGATATCATTCTCCAATTTCTTCTACAACCATTTATTAGCCTTATGTAGCATTCCTTGGTCATTACAATAGTTCTCATTACACTCTATTCATGTGCCTTGCTACTCATATTGCTTGGAGAAATTCTACCCATTTCCAACTTGACCATTCTTGGGCTTCCTAGAACTTAACAATGCTGCAATTTATTCCATTCCAACTCCATATGGAGTCTCTTCAAGGTCCACTATTTTCCTTTGCACCTCATTCAACTATGGGACTTGCTTTCTTTTCCAATGGAAATATTTTCCACCATGTTGAACCACACAACAAATTCACACATGAGAATGTATCAATCCCTAATTCACAACATTCAATCCCATTGCTTACACAGAAGTTGTTGGTTCATATCCTACAACTTCTTCTAGCATACATGCACTTTCCCACAAGGCTGGTTCACCCATCACCTCTACAATATGGATGTCCTTTCCTTTACGTGTTTCCTATTCCATACCTTGCTGAGCATTCTCTTATACAATATCAATATTCAATAATCAAGAGCTTTCATGCCTCTTCCATGCAATTCAAATTGCACATATGAATCACAATAATACCTTGGATGCTTTCTTATCCATGACACCAATGTCCATTATTGGTCTCTTTTATTATTTCATGATTAGACATGGTTATCAGTCCTCCATTATGCATGTTTCCCATCTATGCCTCCACTTTATCATGAGGGAACCATTACCATCATGTTTAGTCATTTTGAGTTACTCTTGCCTTTGGCACACATGGATACCATCTTACAAAAATTTTCAAAACATTTGGTTGCTTTGGAGGTTACCCACATTGAGAATTTATTTCCCATTCAAGCCTAGAGGCTTTTCTCTTCCTGCTATTTGAAACAACTAGAAACATGTTTAAACAATAAGAACCTTCAATTTGGTTCTTCTTCATTTTAGCTTCATCACATTCTTAGAAATTCAGAATATTAATTTTCATGCATTTTGGGAACTATCTAAATTGACAAATTTGGTCAAATTAAGGTTATAGGCACTTTTCTTTCCTTATTTCTAAAACATTTGAATTCCTCACTCAGATTATGACCATGCACCTTTGTTCCCCTATAAATAATATTTCCAACTCATATCTTCATACTTCATTCTTATCTCATAGATAATTTTTTTTTTTTTAGGTAAGAAACATTTTTTATATTATATATAGAAAGTAGAGATTACAATCGGGCATAAGGAGGCCGGAGCTCTACAACTGTTCATCGTAACCATGTGAAGATGTTCATAGTAGATCCAAAGAGATGATGTAAACCTCACAATGAAAGAATTTAGGAATAACATAAGAAGAGCAGAGCAGAATAACACAGATCCAAAGGAGCTCAGATAGAGGCAGAATAATTACACATGTTACATTAATATGAATAGTAAAAGCTAAATATACAATGCTCAGGATTCGAATACACTAGGTGTGATTCGAGTTATCCTGCATGCACAGATCCGTAATCAATGGAGTGTCATCAAATCATAACTAGGAGTCCAACTCATCATTAGTGAAGTCATCAATGCACAAGTAATAGTCAACCAGAAGTCAAACTGAGTCTAATTGAATGTGGTAGGTGTAACTGGCACATGGAAGCACTAATGTAGTGAAGGAGGCTCAGTGGAGGGTGCTCATGGAGCTAACTGGAGTCAGAATAGCCTATCTAGTCACACTGGAGGTCCATCAGAGTGATAAGGTCAGTAAAGAGTGAGTCAAGCCTAAAATCAGGGAGAGAACTCTTGTTAACTGAACATAACTAGACTGGTAGGTGAAGAAGTGCGCCTCTCTCATGTAGTAGGTGAAAGGAGGGTGCACTAGGCACTAGGAGGGATGAAACTGATCAGGAAGACGCTTTGGGGGATAGCTAACTGAGGGCTAGGTGATGGGACTGATGACTGAAAATGCATGCAAACCCTAGAATGCATGCAAACCCTAAAAGTGCATGCAAACCCTAAAAGACTGAAAATGAAAATGACTGAAAAGCTAGTAGGACTAGGATGGAGTATAGGAATATCCTAACACCCCCCCTTAGTCCATCCTGGGCCCTGGTAACTAGGACCAAAGGTCACCCATACAAACAAATAAGATAGAAAAATAAAGAACTATCCATAAACCGAGGAAATGGGGAAAACCTCATGGGAAAAATACCCCCCCTCAAAAGAACAGTAACTAACTCAAAGAACCATCATACTAAGTAGAAAAGAAGGAAGCTTTCATCAGTGAAAACTTTTGCAAAAAACTTGACAAGTTGATCCCCTATAGGATGCCAAAACAGGTGCTAGATGTGGATATAGTCTTCTGATGTGCCTTCCACTGTGTAGAGGATGGATTGGACAAAGCAATTCTCTCAAGAATTCTTTTTGCAACTGGAGCGAATGGAACATGAGGGGTCTTCCCAAGTGATGGAAGAGAGAACCCCATCATCATGCTGCATATCTCATGGAGAGGTAGATGGCATAATGTAAGGTTGGCATGATGCTGAAATTTGGTAGTTCGGTGAACAGTTGAATCCTCAATTGTGTTCTCAGTAGTAGCAAGGACTGTGTGAGCCCATATTGACCTCGAATATGGACTGAGAATATGTGTTGGTTTTGGATATGAATCTTCTTGAACTATGATCTCAACATCAAGATCTTGATCTTCTTCTTCATCAGAAGACGAGTCACTCTGATCTTGATCAGAATCTGAAGGAATAGTCGGAGAGAAGGGCATGAAGTGAGAGAACTCATATGCCTTAGAGGCATGATTAGCAACCCCATTCGCTATAATATTTTCAGTGGAGATCTCTGTAATCTCTACTATGTTTGGACCAAAAGTTACTTGCTTTGGTGATCCTGTATGAGTCATCTGATATATTGATAACAAATCAGTTGTTAGAGAAGGAACAAATAAAACATTTCTGAACTTACCATGCTCCATATGTACTGTACCCAATCCTTTGGCAGAAATCAGAGAGTTGTCTTCCATGTGAATCGTAGGCCCATATTTGAGATCTAAAGAGGAGAAAGATTCTTCAGAGGAAACCATGTGGTTGGAGGCTCCAGAATCTATGAGGAGGGCTTGTGATTTTTAAAAACCAGCCATCAATGCATGGCAATAATGAAATCCACTTCTAGGATCAGACATCTTTGCTTCTTTTGGAACAACAAATTTGTTTTGTTCAAGAAGCTTGGTTAGTAGGTCTATTTTCATGTCCCAAATTTGGCATTGCGTCACAATGGCCTAAGCAGATTGGCCCTATTCATTAGAGTTTGTCAAATTGATGCTAAAGGTCAAATAATTGCCAAGGAGGAAAATTACTAGTTTGCTAGGTTTGGGGTGGAAGCTTTGGGATTTGGAAAAATGGGGATAATAAATGATGTTGGAACATTAGGATGGCATAAATATTTAATAAAGTATATAAATAAATATATACAAGTGAAAATCAAAGTGGCATTTGATCATGAAGACACATGGAGGAAGTGGAACCCACACAAGCTAGAATTTATGTGCCACATGGCATCCTCTTCTTGCAATTTCGAATCCATGGGAAGCCTAATTTTCTTGGGATGAGTTATAAGGTCAATAATACTTGGCATGAGTCAATGAGGTCGAAATATAGAGGAAGAGTAACTCCCATGGAAGAGGAAGAGGCAATTTGGAGCTAGTGAGACACTTGGGCTAGATTCCCTAGCTCTATGACAACAATGATGAAGATGCTATGACACCTATGACAAAAATAAGACCTAAAGGATGACATAAGACATATATGACATGTTAGGGCCAAAAATAGACTCCAAGAGGGCACTCAAGGGTGTTAGGGAAGCTAAGATTCTTCCACATGTGATTTGGTGGAAGTGGGAGACTAGGAATTGTTGTACAAGTGGCGTTCTTTGGAATCTCTTCCCAACTTGAGTTGGCATGAGTCTCTTGGGAGGAATTCGACCCATGGATGACATTGTAAATTTATAAATGTCAATAACAAAGAAAGAAACCAACTTTTGATAATTTTTAGAATTTGCAATTGCATTTGTGAAGAGGGAGAGCTAGTGGACGACTAGTTTCTTGCCTTAGCCAATTTCGAGGGTGAAAGATTCCCATCCAAGTTGGTAATTGGAAAGGCCATTCAGACATTTCATTTGGATATTTAATGGAGTATTTATTTGTAGGTGTAAGCTACAGGGAAGCTCATGGTTTCTTCTGTTGCAGCTCACTCCTTCAACCATTTCTAGTTTTGATGGCGTATTCTTTATCCTTGACGGAGGGCGTTTTTGGGAGTTATTGTAATCTTTGGAGGAGATTCTAATGCCCCATTTATTTTTTAATATGAATTAAATACTCCTTTCTTCATCTCCAAAAATTTTCAAGTCGAAATTCCAAGTCGAAATTCCAAGTAGAAATGTGTAAATCTCATTTTTAATGAAAGAACAATGCCATTTCCCCACTACCTTGTTGTGAATCAATGTACTGCTAATGATTTCGAATGAATGGATGATTCTCTAATACATTTGTGATTAATATAATACCATGTATGTATTTTACAAGTTTCATGTACTGTACTTGAGCATTTGAAGTATTTTTACTCAGTTTAATTGCATTGGGAGAAGAAATAATGTCATTTCCCCAAGGGTCGAATGGGTGATTTTTGAAGCTGAATGGGAGAGGGTTGGAACAGATATAATAATCAATTAATGGTAAACATGAGACCTTAATAACATCTTTAACACATTCCCTACTTCTTTTTATAAATTTTAGTGGGTTTGGAGGCATTTGGGAAGCCATTTTCAATACTTATCCCAGGGGGATTTGAACCCCAAATTACTAGTAAAATTGCATACTTGGTCCAGAATATTAAGAGAGATTGTAGAGGTATTTTGGTGGCCATGTATCATCCCTAAACATAATATTCAATTCCTAATATCATTCATACACCTTCCTTGAATATTTGAAGGCATTTGGAGTCAATTTGAGACCTAGAGACCAATACTAGTCAAAGAGAATTACTAGTAAAATTCCCTACATTGGCCAGAATTGAAAGAGGATTTGCATAAGTATTTTATTGGTCCAAAAGCATCCCTGAAACACATATTTATTTTCTAACATCATGCATATACCTTCTCATAAAATTTAGGAGAAATTGGACCAATTTGGGGACCTAGTGCTCAAAACTAGTCAAACGTCTAACTAGGGAAAAACGTGAAAAATTGTCATTTTAATAAAATTCCTAACAAGGGATATTACAGTGTTATGAGAGCATGGTCCTTGTATCTATGGATTAGGTACATACATTCAAGAATAATTGGCATCCATTTCTTGCTATTATGATGAATCCTATGAGTACAATTCTTATGAGGAATATGCAGATGCTTATGAGCAATATGAAGCATAATGTGAATGGTATGAGGAAGAGGTGCCATCATGCAACACTTTTTACAATTTCAAGAGAAATGAAGATTATTCTTATGACTTTAAATATGATGAATATGAGTGTGTCACACCAACCAAGGATAATTCTATGAGTGAGTTCCAAAGATGGAGAGCAACATATAAAACCTTGCCCCAACAATATCAAAAATATCAAGAATATCTTGCTTCGAGCAAAAATACATAAAATGCCATGTCTTTTGAGTACTATGCTGAACATGTTTTTGAAAATAGGCCCAAAAATGAAGATGTGGAGTTAGTAAAGAAAGGTTTATGCCCTTCTTGTAAAGAACCTTGGAGTGAGTATCATATATGTGTGCATGAAATTATGTCCCACTTGAGGAGAGCTTTTGGGAATTCTTTAAAAAGAGATTCCAAAGATATTGATCATAAGGAAAACAAGGGGAAAAATGCATCATCTTTCTTGAAGGATAAAAATGAAGAGACATCACAAGAGCATGAAGAAGATTCTATTGAAAATATGGAAGATCATTTTGAGACACCTTCTAGCTTAGACATGAACCAAAGAGCATCTACTGATGGATGCTTAAACTATGAAGGAGTACCCACTAATGGGTTCTCGCACCTCTATGTTGGTGACATAGAGATCACTTTTGAAAGTGTTGCTGCAAACCCAAGTTCCATTAAGAATGATAATGAAGACCTTGTAGCAGTTGAAGAAGAACCAAGATCAACTTCCCCATCACCACTTGAGCTTCATGAAGTTGGTCCAAGCAAAAATGAAGAAGATGAGGAGGTTCATTTGCAAGAGCCTCATTTTATTGAAGGGTCCTTAAAGATGAATGAAAATAAGATCCAAGAGTCCCTCAGCATTCTCCATGACACTCAAGCATTGGTGTCAAATTCTTGTTAGAGAGCTACTTCGTTGGAGGAAACATCCTTCCTTGAAGACATGGAGAAGATTCAAAGAGCAATGTGCCACATCAAAGGTAATTTCATGTCTTTGCTTTTTGATAGAAACCATTTGTTTGAGCTTAATGAATTGTTACATGATGCATACTCGAAGAATAATGAGGATATTCATAATCTCACAATTCAAAATGAGCAACTTCTTGAAAAGTTGCAAGATACTTGTTTTTCCTCCTATGTTTCAGATTGTCAAATGGTAGATTGTTTGGAGGATTCTCATGACATGGTGGATCATGAGAAATGTGGAAATTTGAATATGCTTAATGTGTTTGAAGATGAAGTTGAAGATATCCAAACACTTGATGTGGTGGAAGAGGAACTTGAATTGTCTCTTGATGAAGGTTATGCAATTTTTAAAGAAGAGCATGATTCATCTACATTGGAACCAATCTATGACAAAGGTTTCACACTTTTGAAGGAGCTGCATGATACTACCCATATGGATCCTTTCCATGATGAAACTTCTGCACTGTTTGATCATTTGGGTAGTTAGTTCATTCTCCTACATCCTACAATTCCATGTTTTGCAGCATTAGTCTCAATGAAGTATGGGTGAAAGGGTTCTTTTTTATGCTGCCACATGAGGAGTATGGAACTCCTAGCTTTAACTTTTATGATGACATGGTTGGAGCACATTCTTATTCACATTTGTAGCAACATCATTTGTCACTTTATGATGATGCACATCTACATGGATGCACCTATGATATGCATTTGAGTCACTTGAAGACTCATGGTTTTTCTTGCTCAACACTTGGTTCATTTGATGTTAGAGGAACTTCATCGAACACTTGGGTGAATAGATTTATAATGGGAGAACATTTTTGTTGGAAGCCACATACTTTGTTACATCTTTATCATTCTCACATTCATGGATGTATGGGTGAGACTTATTTGAGTCCTTTGAAGTCTCCTTGTTTTTTATGCTCATTATTTGCTTCAGATTTTAGTGGAGACTCTTCATTCACTTCTTGGATAAAGGAATACATGGATGAATATTTTGATGCATATCACATCCATTTGGAGCAGCATTATAGGACATGGGATCCTCACCTATGTCATTGGAGCAGATTTGATGGGTCACTTGAAGATTGTATGCACCTGGAAAATGGTGGTCTACATGCTTGGAGGTATAAGCACTTTCATGACTCTTTGATGAAGCATCTCCTTGATGTATATTTTCATTATGTTGTTATGTACTTTGATGATATATATTTTGTACTCATGATGTTTGGAAGAATGCATACAAGAAAATGGGATCCAGGAATCCTCTTATCTGATGGTATGGGTTGGATAGCACTCTTAATTGTTGGGGTACAATACAAGCAATGGGACCTTGGGATCATTTTTGTCTCATTGGTTTCAATTTTTTTGGGAAACAAGCAGTATGGGAGATGGATTCCCCACTTAATAAAGTGATTTTTATCAGAGTAGTGCAGCAACAAGCATGCTGGTTCCTCTCTAAAATCTTCATGGAAACTCAAAGACTCAAGGTTGGGCAATTCAATGGCAACTTCAGAGAATTATACAGAAAGCAGGTTCTTCAACACCCATGTTTGAAATTGCTTGAGGACAAGCAATATTGGGAAGGGAGGATTTTTCATGTCCCAAATTTGGCATTGGGTCACAATGGCCTAAGAAAATTGGCCCTATTCATTAGAGTTTGTCAAATTGATGCTAAAGGTCAAATAATTGCCAAGGAAGAAAATTACTAGTTTCCTAGGTTTGGGGTGGAAGCTTTGGGATTTGGAATAATGGGGATAATAAATGATGTTGGAACATTAGGATGGAATAAATATTTAATAAAGGAGATAAATAAATATATACAAGTGAAAATAAAAATGGCATTTGATCATGAAGACACATGGAGGAAGTGGAACCCACAGAAGCTAGAATTTATGTGCCACATGGAATCCTCTTCTTGTAATTTCGAATCCATGGGAAGCCTAATGTTGTTGGGATAAGTTATAAGGTCAATAATACTTGGAATGAGTCAATTAGATCGAAATATAGAGGAAGAGTAACTCCCATGGAAGAGGAAGAGGCAATTTGGAGCTAGTGAGACACTTGGGCTAGATTCCCTAGCTCTATGACAACAATGATGAAGATGCTATGACACCTATAACACAAATCAGACTTGAAGGCTAACATATGACATATATGACATGTCAGGGCTAAAAATAGACTCCAAGAGGGCGCTCAAGGGTGTTAGGGAAGCTAATATTTTTCCACATGTGATTTGGTGGAAGTGGGAGACTAGGAATTGTTGTACAAGTGGCATTCTTTGGAATCTCTTCCCAACTTGAGTTGGCATGAGTCTCTTGGGAGGAATTCGACCCATGGAGGAAATTATAACTTTATAAATGTAAATAACAAAGAACGAAACCAGCTTTTGATCATTTTTAGAATTTGCAATTGCATTTGTGAAGAGGGAGAGCTAGTGGATGACTAGTTTCTTGCCTTAGCCAATTTCGAGGGTGAATGATTCCCATCCAAGTTGGTAATTGAAAAGGCCATTCATACCTTTCATTTGGAGCTTTAATGGAGTCTTTATTTGTAGGTGTAAGCTACAGGGCAGCTCATGGTTTCTTCTATTTCAGCTCACTCCTTCAACCATTTCGAGTTTTGATGGCGTATTCTTGATCCTTGAGGGAGGGAGTTTTTGGTGAGATATTGTAATCTTTGGGGGAGATTATAATGCCCCATTTATTTTGTAATATTAATTAAATAATCTGTTCTTCATCTACAAAAATTTTCAGGTCAAAATTCCAAGTAGAAATGTGTAAATCTCATTTCTAATGAAAGAACAGTGCCATTTCCCCACTACCTTGTTGTGAACCAATGTACTGCTGATGATTTCGAATGAAAGGATGATTCTATGATACATTTGTGATTAATATACTTCCATGGATGTATTTTAAAAGTTTCATGTACTGTACTTGAGCATTTGAAGTATTTTTACTCAGTTTAATTGCACTGGGAGAAGAAATAGTGTAATTTCCTCAAGGGTCGAATGGGTGATTTTTGAAGTTGAATGGGAGAGGGTTGAAACAGATATAATAATCAATAAATGGTGCACATGAAACCTTAATAACATACTTAACACATTCCCTACCTATTTTTATAAATTTGAGTGGGTTTGGAGGCATTTGGGAAGCCATTTTCAGTACTTATCCCAGGGGGATTTGAACCCCAAATTACTAGTAAAATTGCATACTTGGTCCAGAATATTAATAGACTTTTAAGAGGTCTTTTGGTGGCCATATATCATCCCTGATCATCATATTCAAGTTCTAATATCATTCATACTCCTTCCTTGAAGATTTGAAGGCATTTGGAGTCAATTTGAGACCTAGAGACCAATACTAGTCAAAGAGAATTACTAGTAAAATTCCCTACATTGGCCAGAATTGAAAGAGGATTTGCATAAGTATTTTAAAGGTCCAAAAGCATCCCTGAAACACATATTTATGTTCTAACATCATCCATATACCTTCTTAGAATATTTGGGAGCAATTGCAGCAATTTGGGGACCCAGTGCTCAAAATTAGTCAAAGGTCTAACTAGGGAAAAAAGTGAAAAATTGTTATTTTAATAAAATTCCTAACAAGGGATATTACATCTATTTTCTTGTGCATGCAAGATTTTTCAGGATGGCTTCCTCTCTTGTAGTAGGAGCAATTAGGTCTCTTGTGTTTGTCACTTTTGGATTTAAATGGCTTCTTGTCCTTGTCTTTTTGCCTCCCCTTTGCATTCGCTCCACTTGCTTCTCTAGCTAGAAGAGCTAGATCTTTGGAGGCCTTGATGGCACCCATTTGAATCAGTTTGTCCTCTTCTTGAATGAGAACTTCAGAAAATTCTTTTAAGGTGGGAAACTTCCATCGAGGAATTGACATTCGAACAAAATGGAAAGTAGATACAAAGACAGAAAATTGAGATCCAAGTTTGCTCAATACAGAGAGTACCAATTGCTCATCACTTTTAGTGATGCCACAATGCTTGCATTGTAAAACCAATTTATGAAATTTTGAGAAGAATTCTTGAATGCTCCCAAAATTGCTAGGTTGTAGGGAAACCAATTCATTTTTGAGAATGTGGCCTCTTAGCCCATCTTGTTTTCCAAACAAACTCTCCAATTTTGTCCATAACTCATTTGGAGACTTCAATCCTTCAACATGAAACAGTAGATCTTCTGACATATGAAGGCATATGAATCCAAAAGCTTCGTCCATTCTATTTAAATGCTTGATTCTCTCTACAGCTTGATGTGGTATGGCATCTTTTTCAAATACTATTCAATTTAGCTGTCTATTATGCAAGTGTAATCTCATCCTACTCTTCCATTCAAAGTAATTGAAGGGAGTGAGAATCATAGGAGAAGAAGGAGCATTCAAATTGCTCATCTTGACTGCTGGAACGAGTGCAAAAAGAAACTACTGATACTATTGCTGCAACTGCTAGAACTTCGAAATACCTGCAAAAAACTCTCAAGAATGGAGGTAGAATATACTCTCAAATGGCTCTGATACCATGTGAAGATGTTCACAATATATCCAAAGAGATGATGTAAACCTCATAATGAAAGAATTTAGGAATGACAGAAGAATAGTAGAGCATAAGAACACAGATCCAAAGGAGCTCAGATAGAGGCAGAATAATTACACATGTTACATTAATCTGAATAGTAAAAGGTAAATATACAATGCTTAGGATTCGAATACACTAGGTGTGATTCGAGTTAGCCTGCATGGATAGATCCATAATCAGTGGAGTGTCATCATGTCATAACTAGGAGTCCAACTCATCATTAGTGAAGTCATCAATGCACAAGTAATAGTCAACTAGAAGTCAAACTAAGTCTAACTGAATGTGGTAGGTGTAACTAGCACATGGAAGAACTAAATATAGTGAAGGAGGCTCAGTGGAGGGCGCTCATGGAGCTAATTGGAGTCAGAACAGCCTATCTAGTCACACTGGAGGTCCATCGGAGTGATAAGGTCAGTAAAGAGTGATTCAAGCCTAAAATCAGGGAGAGAACTCTTGTTAACTAAACATAACTGGATTGGTAGGTGAAGAAGTGCACCTCTCTCATGTAGTAGGTGAAAGGAGGGTGCACTAGGCACTAGGAGGGATGAAACTGATCAGGAAGAAGATCTGGGGGCTAGCTAACTGAGGGATAGGTGTTGGGACTGATGACTGAAAATGCATGCAAAATGCATGCAAACCCTAGAATGCATGCAAACCCTAAAAGTGCATGCAAACCCTAAAAGACTGAAAATGAAAATGACTGAAAAGCTAGTAGGAATAGGATGGAGTATAGGAATATCCTAACAAAGCAGGCCCGCGGGACTTACAAAAGTGAGACACCGAAAGTCTATTCTACTCTGCATAACCATGCTCGCATGCCTTACAAAAATAAAATATTGAAAGTCTATTGTACCCATAAAGACAAAACTTCAACTTGTATACCCTGAAGAAACACAGAACCACACCAGACTTTCTTACATCCTATCAACCTGAACAAAAAGGTAACAGTACCCTAAAAACCGCACCACTAAAAAAAACAACAAAGTAAAGACCCACGAAATTATAGTAATATGTAAGGAAGATCCTGGAAACGACCTTGGGGAGGAGCGGCTATAGCCGAAGTCAAAGCATTAGGGAGCCGAAGTTACATGGCCCGCAGGAGGAATTCCATCTTCCAATTCATTTCTTTGGATTCCTTGAGGAGTTTTTGTCCTTGATCCTTCTGCACACCTTCTTCATTCTACTCCAGACGGTCCCGAAGAGAATAACCCACAAGTTTCTTCATAACCCAATACATGTCACGTCCTCTTCCATCAATCCAGTGCAAGGGAGGAAATATGACCAAACATACCAGGCTTATTTGACAATCTCAGCCCCATACATTACTAAGAAATTCATGGATAATTAAAAACTTATGTATACATATTCATACTCAACAAACACGGCAAAATTAAACACTATATATACACACAGTTTCATCATGCATATAACAGTCATCAATTATCACATTGCATAAAACAGGATGCCTTTCATTTTATCAACATGAACAATTATCATTCAAAATTAACACATTGCAGAATACAGAATTAACATAACTCAACCACAAAGAATACTTATCTTGAAATGAAACTGTCCAACAACTGGCTTTGTGAGAGTAACGTTCCACCCAACCATAGATCTCTATCCATCCTATATTCTTTCAGCTGAGAGACCACCCCCAAGCTGGGTTGTGCATCCACTAAGGAAGAACTAGATGGGCTCACTCACAGCCATGGTTTCACTCAACAGCTATGCTAAGCCAACACATAGTTGGGTTTATCAAGCATACAAAAGAAAAAGGAGGGAAATTCTAAGACAATGAGCTCAACCACAGAGCTATAGGCATATAAAGATAATTCTAACAATTAAGCCACCCATAGTACCTACCACACCCAACACAAGGAAGGTCCCATTCTCTGTTGCACAGTTCCTCAGGCGTCCCTTCCCTCCAGTTCTCTTCAAGATGAGCATAGAAAGGTCCAAGCTGCTAAATCCTTGAGATTCCAGCCTTCATTGGGTTTATCAAGTATTCCCAACCTCTGTTCTAGAATTCACACTTGGAATTTCTCAATTCGGTGATCAAATAACTCAATCCCGTCTCTGGAATTCTAGGCTATAAAAACTGGATTTTTCTATCGATTTCGGGGTATCTAATACTCTCAAGTTCGCCCCAAGGTTCATATCTATGGATCCCCCATTGGATTTCACTGTCAATACCAAATTATGGGCATTTATGGCACTTCAAAACGTGGGTTCTTGCAAAGTTGCGATTTTCTAGTTTTTCTCACTGCTAGGCATTCGTAATGGATGAAAACTGAAGTTGGGATCTTCAATAATGGAATGGGAATGAGGAAGAACAACCTTCCACGAGGTAGTTGACTTGTGGTACAAGAAAAATAGAGCCAATACCTGCCATACAAATTTCTGGGCTGCCCATGCTCCATTGAAGTCATGGACTGATTTCTCAACAACTTTCTTACAACAGAAATAAATGTCAGCAAGGAAAGTCAAATGGGTTCTTAAGATGACATTTCGTAGCTTGGTTCAACCCCACAACCCCCTCACCACTCCCTAGTGGAATACACATGGCCCCTTCTCATTAGTTGCTTCCATAGCCAGTTTTGGTATTTTATTGCAATATTAAATATTTACATCATTTTACAATATCCCATGGCTTAATACCACATGGATAACAAAATGTCAAATACTTTCCTTTCTAAATAATTACGAGCATACACTAGTGGGGCCTTGTCCTTGAGATCCATGTTAGGAAAACATACATCGCGTGTATACAATATTTACATTAAAAGCCAATATTTCATAAGGGTCAAAATTGGGGTATTACAATACATAGCAATAGTACGCTCATACATGCTGAGCCGACCCGCGGTATTCCCTGGGTCCATGACCCAATTCTCAATCTTTCGGCTTTCTCCATGCAAGGTCTCCTTATTCAAATTCTTCCAGAGTTGCTACTTAACTCCCTAAATCTCTTTCTGGATTGTTGAAGGCAAATCCAGTTCAAAAATCTAGGCCTCCCATCGGGCTCTTTGATGGGCATGAGATAGTTTCCCACTCTCACCCACCGAGTTAACCTCTTTTTTACGATGCAGAAGACGAACAACTTGGGTATTCCTCCCATCCTCCATGCTCTATTCTCCCATAATTCCCGCACTTTGATTTTTTCCTTTCTCCATAAGCAAAAATGCACCAGAATAATGCATGCAATAGCCACTCTGTTTGATACGTCCAAGGCTACCATCTTTCTAGTCGTTATAAAGAAGGTTTCCACCCTAGATAATAATTAACCAGGTACTCTCCATTGAAGACGAATCGTACCGCGCAAGGTATAGGAAATAGCTCCCACGCAAACAACCGTATATCCTTCTGTATGCATTCATGGTCATGGTATGAACCCACAGCCCAGATAAGACTAGAACCATAACTTGGATTAAATTAAAAGACCTCCCTACCATCTTCCCTTTTGGGACGGCAATACAAAATAGGAAAGTGAAGCTGTCACGTGTCATGGTTAGACTCAGCCTGATGCCGACTCTCCTTTTCAGCACTATGACGCATGATGTCTTGGGATAAAGTATCCTTACATCTGTCCCTATCAGTCGGATCCTACAGGCCTTCCCACGAAAGATCACAGATGGACATGTGGTTATCACTCCCGAGGTTTGCTAACAATTCTGCTAACTTATCACCATTTCTTTTCACATGGGAGAAGGTAAGGGCTATGCTATGGTTAGATACCGTCACCAACTTCTCAAGTTCCCCTCCAAATGCTAAGAGGCTACCACCTTCGAACTAGATTTTCCATGGTGGATTTCAAAAGCCATGTGGAGGATCACCTTTGAGTCCCCTTCGACAATGAGGGAGGTCCAATTCTGAGATGCATCCAACTAGACGCCCTAGAGTAAAACTTCTAATTCAGCAGCATTATTCGTCTCAGTCCCGAGATAGCCAATTTTGAAAGCAAGCAAATCCCCCACCTCGTTTTTGATGACGCATCCAAAACTTGTCGGGCCCGGATTACCTTTTGAAGACCCATCGAAATTCATTTTAAAAAGCCAGCCTATGGGGGAGACCAATACTCAGGACTTGAACAAGCCAGAAGCGGGCATCGTTGTTTTCCGAAGTATGGAACCACACCATAAATTCCCCAGGCCCTAAGAATTAAAGTCTCTGACTCATTGGCGTCCCAGCCAGCATTATCCCATGACTGTAATTTTATTGTTTCAAGAATCTTGTTTTTGATGGAATCCCAAGCTCTTTCTTCAGGATTGGATTTGTCACAAAATATTTGGGAGTTTGTCTCCCTCCAAACCTCCCAAACCATAAAATATGGGAAGATTTGCCAAAGACGGTTGACAACAGGGTTATGGAATGGGTCCTTCGACTAGTCGCAAATGCTTTGGACCAAGTTATCTTGGCTTCTATCAATCCTTTTGAAAATAATTTCTCCATGATCCCACAGGTTAGAGGCGAAAGGGCATGAGTCCAAAAGATGGTGCATGGTCTCTTCCGTCGAACGACAAATAGAACACTATTAAGGGCCTCTCAAACCTCTCTTCTGCAAGTTATCTCCTGTAAGAATGCGTTGTTTAATAACCAACCAAATAAATGTTGAAACGTTTGGCCACAACTTAGCACCCCAAAGATTTTTCCATTTCAGAACCGGGGCTCGATTGTTGAAACCCATCCACATGTTGTAAGCTTCTTTGACAGAAAAACTTCCTTTAGGCTCAAAGCCCCATCAAATTTTATCCCCCCCTTCATGAATTTTGATCCTTTGGGTGTTCAAGGCTTCTTCAACCCTGTTTATCTCCTCCTTGGGACCGAATTGTTCCCATCATTCTCGAGGATCCCAAACCCTAAAACCTTGATCTGGGTTGGTTTCTTCCCAGATATCTTTAACCAGAACCTTGTTGTGATGGTGCACTGACGCAAGGTTCCTTCGACAAGAAGGTTCTTACTTAACAATAACACACCATACACAGGTTCACATAGACAAGATGCAAACAACATGCTAGAAGATGGCTTATATTACTTCTTCGAATCGGTTACAATGCAAACTACAAAGAAATGAAATAACTAACTAGCTGTCAGCCTTAGCCGTTACAATACAGAAGTAACTATGTGCTATCTCAGTGTGTCGACCTCACCCTCTCCTAGTTCACTGCATAACTCTGAGCTATGTGTCGATCTCTTCTATGCTCGGAAGCTATGTGACTGTTCTCTCCAATCTACAGAACTTCTGCCCGAACTCTATCAACTGTGGAATGATCCAACTAATCTTCCTCTTCGTCCTTCTACTCTGTTGTTGTTGTTCTCGAGACCACTGCGATCCCCGAGACATGCATCCTATGGCTGTCGATCTCCTCGGATCCTGTAGACCTGCAACTATGACCACCCCAACCGTGCTGCATAGCCTCTGCCTATGACGACATCTGTCATGTCTTCACCCACCTGCAATAACTTTCATTAACTTCCTTAGCAACCCCGAACTATTTCCAAGTACTCTCCTTGAATTCTACACGTCCTTCTGACATACTGCAATAAACCATCTCATCATCCATACTGTCTGTCAGCTTTGACTCACCTGTCGGCTTCCTTTCACAACCCAAGGCTTTGCCAGTCCACCCCTTCCTCCTCACTTGTCTCATGCCTGAACCTGTCAGAGTCATGGTTCGACGCATGTCGACCATCGATGCTCCACTCCTCCCATTGTCTGTCGACCCAACATGTCGAATCTTGAATTTACTACATCCGTTGGTTGCATATTCGACTACTTCCTGCTTGACTTATTGGCTTCGACAAGTCAATCTTATCTTCTACACCATGTTAAATTTTCAGAATTTACTTCAATCTGATCTAGGATCTTAACTGAGAGAACAACATGTACAGCATATCTACAGCATATCAATCATGGAGACAATAATGCAAGCACACAAAAGACACAAAGATTTACTTGGGGAAAACCATAAAGGTGAAAAACCCCAATAACTTCCTCAGAGATAGATAGAGCAATGATACAACCAACCAATAGAGATAGCCATAACCTAGCAGCAATCCTCCTCCTCCATAAGTGCGCCTCTCCTCCTTGAGAGCATGTGTGAGAAGTGAGTGTGCAAATAGAGTGCTTCCCGCACTCTATTTATACTTGACTTGACTTGCCTTTTTACCTAACTCATGTTGGCTCTAACTTAACCACATAACATAATGCTGAGTGGGCCGACCCCCAATAGGGTGGTCTAATAACCCTTTGACCCACATGACTTATACAGGGCCGACCCCAAACAAGGTGGTCTAATAACCCATCAAGTATAAGTTACGACACTTACAATATAAATGACGACACTTCCTTATAGAGGAATAATACCATCTCTATAGGAATACAATATACATATATGTGAAATACATTCCGAAGTTACATATACATCAACACTCCCTCTTAACTAGGAAGGTATTTCTCAGCATAGTTCTTCTAGCACAAGTCATCTTCTCTGGATCATCGTCACTAGATAATCGTCATCGAGTCATCATCATCGTCACTGCTGCTGCTATCTCAATCAATCTCTGAATCTACTCGTCATAGGAAGTTCTACAGAGCCAGTCCTTTTTCATACTGGATGTAGGCCCACCACCTGCAGGTCTTCGTCATCACTGGCCATACTGTGGAATCCTCAGGACTTATTACGTGCGTCACAAAACCTCGAAAGAGCATCCCAGGATGTTACGGGTACACAACTCCGACCTGTAGGATCTCCCAGGGCGCTATTACATGTGACCCCACCACAAAACCTCGAAAGAGCATCTTAGGATGTTACGGGTACACAACTCCGACCTAAGATCTCCCAGGGCACAAATTACATGTGGTCCACCACAAAACCTAGCAAGAGCATCTCAGGATGTTACGGGTACACAACTCCGACCTGAAATCTCCCAGGGCCCAAATTACATGCCATAGGACAAAACCTCGCAAGAGCATCTCAGGATGTTACGGGTACACAACTCCGACCTGAGATCTCCCAGGGCAACGAATTACATGTCCTCCTAGAGCAATGTCTCGAAAGAGCATCCCAGGCTGTTACGGGTACACAACTCCGACCTATAGGATCTCCCAGACATGCTCATCTGCACAACCTGATCCACGGCCACAGAGTATCAACCTGATACTCACCATACATCATCCTGATGTACTCATGATCGTCCTGATCATCATCACTGCAACGTCCTGCTGCATGTCATCTGGAGCAACATCCTGAAGCTCACCATCCATGATCATCCTGATCATCATCACTGCAACGTCCTGCTGCATGTCATCTGGAGCAACATCCTGAAGCTCGTCATCTATGATCATCCTGATCATCACTGCAACATCCTGCTGCATGATCCACCTGATCATCAATGCATCTACCTGATGCATACCAAGTATCATACATGATCCTCCTGATCATCAATGTATCCACCTGATACAAACACATGATACATATCATCATACATGATCCTCCTGATCATCAATGCATCTACCTGATGCATACCAAGTATCTACCTGATACATATCATCATACATGATCCTCCTGATCATCAATGTATCCACCTGATACAAATACATGATACATATCACCATACATGATCCACCTGATCATACAATGTATCCACCTGATACATCAATGCATCCACCTGATGCATACCAAGTATCTACCTGATACATATCATCATACATGATCCACCTGATCATACAATGTATCCACCTGATACATCAATGCATCCACCTGATGCATATACAAAATACATACACATGATCCAACTGATCATATCCAGCATCCAACATGATGCATACATACATAAATGATCCAACTGATCATATCCAAGCAGAAACCATAACATCATCCTGATGCCCATTATCCAGCGCTTACATCCACAGCCATGTGAAGGATCCTCCTTCCAACATGCTTGGAATGGCTTCAGCAAATGTGTCCATCACTTCTTCCTCGAAGTATCCTCGATCTGAAGCACGCCAAGCCTCTTTCTGAAGTACTCAAACTTCAGCCTGGCTAGTGGCTTCGTCAGCACATCTGGAATCTGCTCGTCCGTCGCAACATACAGGAGCTTCACAGCTCCTCTCTGCACCATATCCCTGATATAGTGATATTTGATCTCTATGTGTTTCGACCTGTCATGAAACACTGGGTTCTCGGACGGCTTTACACAACTCTGGTTATCACAGAAGATACCAGTAGCCTCCAATGGGAGATCAAATAACTCAGACAGTAGCTTCCGTAGCCATACTGCCTCACAACTAGCTGAACAGGCTGCAACATACTCTGCCTCAGCTGTACTCAGTGCTACGCAGGACTGCTTCCTGCTAAACCAAGAGATCACACCTGATCCCATACTGAAGTAACACCCAGATGTGCTCTTCCTTTCTGCAGCACTGCCAGCCCAGTCTGAATCAACATAACCCTATAGGTTAAACTTTTGATTCGCCTCATACCTGAGCCCATAATCCACTGTACCCTTCAGGTACCTCAGAACATGCTTTACAACAACCAGGTGAACACTCCTCGGATCCGTCAGGAACTGGCTCAATGTGTTCACAGCAAAGCAAATGTCTGGTCGTCAGGTACATCAAGGACCCAATCATCTGACGATACAGAGAGACATCAACCGGCTCAGATGAAGCATCACATAGAAGCTTCAGATTCGATGCCATTGGTGTGGCCATTGCCTTGCAATCTATCATTCCGAACCTCTTCAAGATTTCTACTGCATACTTCCCTTGTCCAAGGAAGATTCCATCTGCACTCTGCCACACCTCCATGCCAAAAACAAATAGTGCATCATCCCCAAGTTCTTCATCTCGAACTCGGTAGTAAGCTTCTGCTGCATGTCGGCAATCAATCTATCTTCACCTGTAACAAACAGGTTATCCGCATACACTGGATTGCCTTCCTCAACCTTGTAGTAAAGGTTGGAATCCGCTTTACTCTTGGTAAAGCCCAAACTGGATAGAAAGCTGTCTATCCTACCATACCAAGTTCTGCACATATATGTGACTACACCATGCTGTCTTGAAATCCATCTGGTGCATCTTCTATTTCATCACTTTTATATTTCTCAATGTTGCCATCTGCAACATGCTTGATCTGATAATTCCATTTGGAAGTCATAGCAAACTTCCCTTCATGTCTTGGGATTACATCCCAAACATCATTCTTCATGATCGACGGATCATGGCATTTCATTTCTTCATCCCAGATACTGGGAACTTCAATATCTTCAATATCTTCAATATATATCTTTGTTGCTGGAACAAATGTTGTAGTTCTTCTTTTGTAGGAGATGGCATACGATCTTTCCTACACAACAAGTTAAATTGCATGATTAGAAAACATCTTATAGTTTTCAGAACAAATTCTTACACATAAAGAAATATGCCATACAGTCATGCAATTATCTTAGCCAATGCTTCAATACAACATTTATCCATATCCCGTAACTTTCTAGATGCCTTCCAATCTCTACCAGAACATTGTTAAGAGTGTGCACAACTCCCAACATGTCAGCAAAGAGGTTTCATTCTAGATAAGTAGCAATGGAATGTTGTACAGTGCCATAGGCCACTTACCCATGCATATTAGGAGTATACTGTTAATCAATGCAATTATTCTAATATGCATAATACACAACCTAATTCTAGAAACATCAGTATATACATTTATTGAACAGTATTATTTAAGAAATGACAATTCAAATACTTATCTTTGTTTGTTCGTTGGGTGGACTCCCTCTGAGTCTTCGCTTTCTTGCAGGAGCTGCTGGAGTCCTAATCTGAAGTAGCTTCTTCTACACCTTTCTGTTGTGGGATGTAGAGAGATGATCAACTCCCTCTGAATATCTGCATCCTTGCAGAAACTACTGAAGTGTGCTCCTTTGCTTTCTTGCAGGAACAACTAGAGTGTGCTCCCTCTTGATCTTTGCTTCCTGAATTACCTGTTCTTGAACTCATATTCATCCTTGGTCCCTATGCATGCTTATTAGTATCATGAATGTGTTGTCCTTGTGATCTCATATAAAATCATACATTCATTAGTATACTATTAAAACACAATACTCTCAAGCATGTATAGTCATGATCATTTCAAACAGAAATAATAAGCATTAGCATTCAAGGATTCTTATGGTTAGTCAAATCATAAGAAACATAACATGTCTAAACCTGTAATTACTCAAGCCCATGACTCTTCAGGTTAGTTGAATCATCAAACAAGATAAGAGATATAAAATGCATAAAACCTGTGATTATTCAAACCTATACCATCATGATTCTTCTGGTTAGTCATATCATCAATTATGGTAAGAAACATAATATGCATACAATCATGATTATTCAAACTTATGACTTCATGAATAATCATTATCAACAACATTATAAGATCCTAACACAAGGTAGGATTCTATCTTGATATAGGAAAAACATACCTGGATTAGCATGCTAGCTATTTATGTCTAACATACTCACATGATGTCTTCTTGTTCTTCTTCAATGACTTGTGCTAGTAACCTGCATATCTCATAGGTTAACTATTACAAAACCAAGTTATACATACCTTGTAAATGGATCTTCTATGAGATCCATGACAATGGATGAATCTTTGTCCTCATGTTATCATGACCATATGTTCTTGGACCAGAACATGATTTGTCTTTCTTGGTGTACCTTTCATGTTAGTAGACAATATAAACCTCATACAACACCATAATGCATTAGTACAATCATAAGTGTCAACAACCTAATCAATGAATATTTTCTATTGTGCATTCATAGTTTTATTAAGGTGATATGACAAGTCTAAAATCAAGATTGTACTAACCGTAATAACATGAAGATAAACATACCATAAACTTAATCATGAACAAATCTCAAAACATACCTCGATGAGTCATACCTGTCGAGATCGCTTGTAATCTTCTTATGTAAGGCCTTAGCCTCATCTCCCTCTGAGACAGGTACTTCTTTCACTTATGCAGGTGATCAATCCATCTTCTTCTAGGATTAACCCAATCCACTTGATTTGCAAGAACTGGACCTTGAGCTGGATATGGGTTTGTCAAAGAAACCCCAAAAATTCAAACTTTGAATTTCAACCTTCCGATAGGATAGGAATATGCGCCTTGATGAACTAATCAAACTGGTATATTCAGAATTTGAAAACTGCAAAGTTTCACTCCTCAATTTTTCCTTTGAAACTTCCGGATTCACTGGACGTGACCCTGAACTGGGGTTTGATGAAGCCCACTCTTTTGCCCCATCAAAATGTTTGATCCAAAGCTCTAAGCTTCTATTTTTCTGAGGAGCTTCCAGCCGTGGTCACAGATTTCAAAAATTCCCATTTTTACAGAAGCCCTAATTTTCCACTTTTCTGATCAAAGTCCCGAACTAGGGTCTAATCAAGCCCGGCCTTCTGCCCAACCAAAAATTCTGATCTTGGTCTCTAAATTTCTATTTTGATGAGTAGCATCCAGCCGTGGTCTCCGATTACAAAAATTCCAACTTTCTCCAAAGCCCTAAATTCCGGAAGCCATGAATGAAGGAACCAAAAAATAATTCTGTTTTGACAGAAATATGTACCTGATTGTTTCTGGTGTAACTCCGAAATTTTTGATCCACAGGGTCTGAAAAAGTTTCCTGAGATAGCCTGACCTGTTATATTTCCATCCTGACAGGTCTGACCTTAATTGGATTCTCTGAGAGAGAGTTATGCCAAATGTCGCAACGTGACCTGTTTTGGGAAAATACAGGAGAGCGAACTTGTACGGCATGCCACGTGTCACTGTTTGACCTTCGGCCTCTGAAAACGTTTTCTGAGATACCTCGGCCTATTATCTTTCCATACTGATAGGTCTGACCTCAATTGGATTCTCTGAGAGAGAGATATGCCAAGTGTCGCAACGTGACCTGTTTATGGGATAATACAGGAGAGCGAACTTGTACGGCGTGCCACGTGTCACTGTTTGACCTTCGGCCTCTGAAAAAGTTTTCTGAGATAGCTCGGCCTCTTTACTACCTGTCACATTTCACTAAATTTCATTTGGAGCTTCCTAGCCCAAGTTATGACCTTTTTCCCAAGGTCACCTGATTTTGACTCAGATCTGGAAGAGGCAGAAACCCTATATTGTACAGATCATAAATCACAAAGTACAACGAATTAGAGGTTTTCCTTTGGACACAAGATACCTGGAGATCTTAGCTTCGGCCTGTAACAATTTCAGATCCGAAAACTTCTCCAAAACGGATTTATAGCGAAAGTGCTACGATGACTGGTTTTTGCTATATCAAGCCCTAGCATCGTAAGTGCAACAAGTGTCATACATGCCATATCATGCCTTCTTTCAGGCTAGCTCTGATACCATGTTAAATTTTCAGAATTTACTTCAATCTGATCTAGGATCTTAACTGAGAGAACAACATGTACAGCATATCTACAGCATATCAATCATGGAGACAATAATGCAAGCACACAAGAGACACAAAGATTTACTTGGGGAAAACCATAAAGGTGAAAAACCCCAATAACTTCCTCAGAGATAGATAGAGCAATGATACAACCAGCCAATAGAGATAGCCATAACCTAGCAGCAATCCTCCTCCTCCATAAGTGCGCCTCTCCTCCTTGAGAGCATGTGTGAGAAGTGAGTGTGCAAATAGAGTGCTTCCCGCACTCTATTTATACTTGACTTGACTTGCCTTTTTACCTAACTCATGTTGGCTCTAACTTAACCACATAACATAATGCTGAGTGGGCCGACCCCCAATAGGGTGGTCTAATAACCCTTTGACCCACATGACTTATACAGGGCCGACCCCAAACAAGGTGGTCTAATAACCCATCAAGTATAAGTTACGACACTTACAATATAAATGACGACACTTCCTTATAGAGGAATAATACCATCTCTATAGGAATACAATATACATATATGTGAAATACATTCCGAAGTTACATATACATCAACACACCAGTGGTCATCAGCACTCCCTTTTGTTGGCCCCTGTCATGTTGATCAACTTCGACAACTCTTCCTAGGCCCCGATGTTCCTGCATTAGACTCCCCAGGTTAAAAAGAACTCGACTGCTCCATCAGTCTTCTAAACTCTTCTTCGAAAATCCATGTCACTTCCTGCAACTCATCATCCTTCCATCGCACTAATTATTCCTTCCTTCGCGAATTGCGTGTACGCCTGACTTTGCATTCTTCTATTACTTTTGTGATTTCTTCCTTCTATCGATCTAGAATATGCTTTGTCCAGTCCATCTTCGACACTTCCATGCTTCCACTGCTTGAACCTTCTTCGAACTTGTACAGATTTGAGACATTGAACATTGGTAAAATGCTCAAGTCATTCGACAGCTCCAACGCATAAGCATTGTCTGAAATCTTCTTCGGAATCTTACATGGTACAATCTTCTTCGGCTTCAGCTTGTTATACATCCCTATCGAAAATATTTCCTTCTGCAAATGTGCATAGACCAAGTCTCCTTCGCTGAACGACTATAGTCTCTTCTTCCTATTGTCTCTCAACTTGTATGCCGTGTTACACTTTTCTATGCGCCTTCACACATCCTCATGCACTTCTTTCATATGCTCTGTGAATGATTCAGCATCTGCGCTTTTCCTGATTTCTGTCAGTAACTCGACCAAATACACCACTCCATGTGGGATTCTTCCCTAAACAATCTAGAATGGGATCAAACCTGTCGACCGATTCACAGAATTATTGTATGAAAACTCTACTTGTGCCAACATGTTCTCCCACTACTGGGGTCTGTCAGTCATCAAACATCTCAGGAGGTTTCCCAAACTTCTGTTTACCACCTCAGTCTGTCCGTCTGTCTGTGGATGATATGCCGATATGAACTGCAACCTCGTGTCCACTTTCTTCCATAGGGTTCTCCAGAAATGTCCTATAAACTTGGTATCTCTTTCCGATGTGATACTCTTCGTCAACCAATGCAATCTGACTACTTCCTTGAAGAATAGTACACCAATGATTGTGGCGTCACTTATCTTCTTACACGGAATAAAGTGTGCCATTTTTTAAAACCTGTCGACTACAACAAAGATTGAGTCACTTCCTTGTTGTGTCTTCGACAATCCTAGAAAAAAATCCATGCTCAGATGCTCCCATGTGTATTCGGTACGGGAAATGATATATACAACCCCATGTTCTAACTTCTTCCTTTTTCCAACTGGAAAACTCTACATTGTCAAACCCACTTTCCAACATCTGTCATCATTCCTAGACAATAATACTTCTCCTCGACCAATGCCCTAGTCTTGTCGATGCCAAAATGACCCGCTAATCCGTCGCTATGCAACTCTCTAACGGATCCTCTGGGAATACACAACTGATTTCCCATGAACAAATAGCCTTCTTGGATGAAATAATCCAACTATGGAGTTCTGTCGACACTCCATGGTTCACGACAAGCTTTCCATGCTTTCGTAAAATCCTCTTCGGTCTCATACTCTATCTTCACCAACTCTATTCCCGTATCCTGAACTGTCATCGTGTTCAGCAATGCAACTCTTCGAATCAACGTATCGGCAACCTTATTCGACTTGCACGACCTATGCCGCGACATGAATGTATATCCTTGTAGGAATTCGACCCATTACATGTGCCGTTGGTTCAGCTTCGACTGAGTATTCAAATACGTCAGTGCTTGGTGATCTATGTACAACAAAAATTCCTTGGGCAACAAGTAATGCCTTCACTTCTTCAATGCTTGGACAATAGCATATAATTCCTGGTCATAGATCAAATATTTCCGCTTCGCGTCATCCAACTTCTCACTGAAGAATGCAATTGGCCGCTCCTCCTGGCTCAACACTACTCCAATTTTCGTTCCACTTGCATCGCAATCGACCTGGAAAACTTTGTCGAAATCCGGGAGCACTAACACTGGGCTCTTAGTGACCTTTTCCTTTAACTTGTCAGAAGCTCATTGGGCACTCTCCGTCCACTTGAACTCCCCTCTCTTCATGCACTCTATCAAAGGTGCACAAATCCAACTAAATCCCCGAATGAACTTCTTGTAGAAACTGGCAAGTCCACGGAAACTCCTTGCTCCCGTCGTACTTGTCGGTTCTGGCCAATCCAATATTGCCTTCACCTTTTCTGGGTCCATCAACAACCCTTTACTAGAGATTACGAATCCCAAGTACACCAATTTCTCCTTCATGAAGAAACACTTTTGTAGGTTTATCATTCAGCTTCTCTTCCTGCAACTTCTGCAATAACTATCGAATGTGCTCCAAGTGTTCTGTCTTGGTTCGACTGAAAATCAAAATGTCATTTAAGTAGACTACGACAAAATTTCCAAAGAATGGTTTCAATACCTCGTTCATCATCCTCATGAATGTAATAGGTGCATTAGTCAATCCAGATGGCATGACTAACCACCCATGCAACCCTTCCTTTGTCTCGAATGTTGTCTTCCATTCATCCCCTTCTCTAACTCGAATCTGGTGGTAACCACTTTTTAGGTCTATCTTCATGAAGTACTTCGCTCCACTTAGGCAATCCATCAAGTCATCCATTCTCGAAAATGGTAATCGATACTTGATCATGATCATGTTGATGGCTCTAGAGTTTGTACACATTCTCCATTCTCCACCTTTCTTCGGTGCGAATACTGTTGGTACCGCTCAAGGACTCAGACTCTCTCTGATCATCCCTCTATCCAACAAATCCTGGACCTGTCAGTTGAGTTCCTAACCTTCCGTTGGACTCATCCTATGCGGTGCTTTGTGTGGTAGACTCAACCCTAGAATCAAGTCGATCTGATGGGATATGCTCCTTGTCGGTGTTAATCTCGTCGGTGTCTCATCGACCACTATGCTTCAAAACTATTGAAACATCTTTCTGACTTCGACCAAAATGTTCTCCTCCATTGTTGACTTCTCAACACATGGTCTTTTCGGAATGATAGCATAACACTCCGACTGCTTTTCCTCCTCTGCAAGGAATTATTTCACTAAACACATCAGTACTCGTTTCTCCCAAAAGTTGCTCTTTCCGTGCTCACATCTAGCCTGTTCTTTCGGCTTCAGCTTAAGAGTTCTTTTCATGCCATTTTTCCACACTGTGACTATGTTGGTTCAACCATCATAGATCATTTTTCAATCTTATTGCCATGGTATTCCTAACAACACATGGAACACGTCCATTGGGATTACGTCACATAGTACACTATCTTCAAATCCTTCAACACTGAAGTTGATCAGGCACTGTTTGGTCACCTTCACATCATGTCTTTTTTGCAGCCATGAGATCTTGTATGGGTGTGGGTGTTCCCAACGCTTCAACTTTTCTTTGTCGATCACCTCTATCGACACAAGATTCTCAGTGCTTTCACCATCAATTATGGTCTTGCAACTCCATTCTCCAATTCACACCTTCGTTAGAAAGATTGCCTTTCGTTGTGCCGGCTCTTGCTCGTCACGTCTGTCATCAAAAACCAGTGTCTTGCAGGCTGTCATGGCCCAAATTTTCTTCTTACCATCCTCACTGTTGTCGAATGTTGACTCTTCCCTCTCGTCGACTTGCTCATCCCTTTGACATCTGGGTTTTGAATCCTCTATAGCATGTAGGTTTTCTGGGCACTCATATGCCTTGTGTCCCGCTCCTCGACACTTGTAATAGATTATGGCTGGTCTGTTAGCTCCTTTTCTGTCGGATGGACTACTTTGACCATACTCACCTCGACCACGAGTCTCACGACCATCATGTCGGTTCTCTTACGCGTTCTCCCTTGTCGATGTCCCTTTCATCCTTCGACTTTCTTCGATAGATTCCTTCCTGTAACCGCTACTTTAGCCTTTCACAGAAATAGTCCTCACACCCCGACTAGTCCTCACTACTCTGGCTGCTACGTATTTCCTCGACAGTTTCTCTTCTGCCTTCAAGGCTAACTGGTAGGCTTCGCCCATGGCTATGAATATGGACATGCTCAAATCATCTTGAATGGCATATTTCAATCCGTTCAAGTACCTAGCGACAACTTCTTCTCCTTTGTCAGTTTGCCCTGATCGAATCGACAGTCTGTAGAACTCTTACGTGTACTCCTTCACGGTCATCTCTTTTTGTCGAAAGTTCTGCAATTTTCAGAACAAGGAAATCACATAGTCACCCGACAAGAACTTCCCTTTCAACTTAGAAACCATCCTATCCGAATACTTGATTTTCTCCTTGCCTTTCTTGACTCTGTCAACCTATACATTGTCCCACCACAATGAGGCATGACCCTTCAACCTCAGACATGCAGTCTTAACCCGTTTAGGATCCTTGATCTGCTCTATGTCGAAGTATTTCTCCATCTCTCTGAACCACTTGATCAAGTCTTCTTGATCCAGATTTCCCGAGTAGGTATGTATGTATATCTTCGTCCAACCTCTCATATCCGTCAGAAGCTTGATGATTTTTTCTTCTGGTTCATCCCCCACTGCTTCCCATGGTTCCACTTCTTCGACTTCCTCATCGATGTGGTCTAACGCATCAGGAATACAACCACATCTTTGGCTTTCTTTGATCGATGCGACTTCATTTGTCAAAGTTCGCATTGTTTGGACGCACTCGTCAAACATCTCACGATCAACTGTGACTGCTGCGCCCGTGCACTCTTCATCCTCAGACATTAACGCCTTTGTGAGCCATTTTCAACCTCGGCTGAAATTCCCACTCATCCAATCACAATCAGACTTTAACAAGTCATGCACAACTCAACCCAACCTTAGCTGGAACTGTTCAACGCACTTTCAAGCTTAATATCGCTCGACATTCTTTTGAGCACAGGGATTCACTTCCCACTCTGATATAGCTATCCTTCGGCTCTCAAGATACTATAGATCTAATACCACTTGATGCAAGGCACCTTCGACAAGAAGGTTCTTGCTTAACAATAACACACCACATACAAGTTCACATAGACAAGATGCAAACAACATTCTAGAATCTGGCTTATATTACTTCTCTGAATCGGTTACAATGCAAATTGCAAAGAAATGAAATAACTAACTAACTGTCGTCCTTAACCGTTACAATACAGAAGTAACTGTGTTCTATCTCATTGTGTTGACCTCACCCTCTCCTGGTTCACTATGGAACTCTGAGCTATGGCTCGATCTCTTATGCGCTTAGAAGCTATGTTACTATTCTCTCCAATCTACAGAACTTCTCCCCAAACTCTATCAACTACGGAATGATCCAACTCATTTTCCTCGTCGGCCTTCTACTTTGCTGCTTCTATTCCCAAGACCACTGCAATCCTTGAGACATGCATCCTCTGGCTATCAATCTCCTCGAATCCTGCAGACTTGCAACTGTCAGCAACCCAGCCGTGCTGCACAGCCTCTGCCTATGATGACATCTGTCATGTCTTCACGCACCTGCAATAAATGTCATTAACTTCCTTAGCAACCACGAACTGTTTCCAAGTACTCTCCTTGACTTCTACACGTCCTTTTGACATACTACAGTAAACCATCTCATTAGCCATACTATCTATCAGCTTCGACTCCCCTGTTGACTTCCTTTCACAACCCAAGGCTTCTCCAGTCTGCCCCTTCCTCCTCGCTTGGCTCATTCCTGAACCTGTCAGAGTCATGGTTCGACGCATGTCGACCATCGACGCTTCGATACTCCCATCATCTGTCGACCCAACATGTCGAATCTTGACTTTACTGCATCTGTCAATCGCATATCTGACTACTTCCTTCTTGACTTATTGACTTCGACGAGTCAATCTGCTCTTCCGCACCAGTGGTCGTCGGCACTCCCTCTGGTCAGTCCCCGTCATGTCGATCAACTTCGAAAACTCTTCCTAGGCCCCGATGCGCCTGCATCATGCATGCTTGGATGACACGGGGAATTTCAACTTTTCCAGCTATAGGGGGTAACTGTTTCTAGGATTCTTCCCAGGCTATGGCTCTTCGACCCTTCCTTATTTCCTAGAAACTATTTTCCTGAACAAGGGTTCCTCCTTGGAAGGTCGTCTTCTAGATGTGAGAGCCTGGCACACTTTCATAGAAATGAATCAGGTTACCCTTCTCCCAACCATCTGCATACTTGGTGTGCCAGAGTCTAGCCCAGGGTTCCTGGCTATGAGTAACCCAGTTCCACCATATCTTCATCCCGATGACATAATTGATTTTCTCAGGGTCGTGAATATTGAGGCCTCCTTGATCCTTGGGGGAGCATATGGTTTCCCACTTAACTAGGGCCCACTTCCAGTGCTCGCTTGGTCCATTCCACAGAAAGTTGCACTGAATGCTTCTTATTTCCTTCATAACAACTTTAGGGGTAGCCATGGCCGAAAACAGATACATAGGCATGTCTAGCAGCACTACTTTCACAAGAACCAGACGGCTGGTAAAGTTCAGAGGCTAGAGGTTCCAATTAGTCAGTTTATTCCTCATCTTATCAAGCATATCATTCCATGAGCCCTGTCGGGCTATGGAATCAACCAAAGGGGCACCCAAGTATTTGCAAGGAAGGGAACTCTCTTGAAAACCTAGAATTCGATAGATGTTTCATCGAGTGACTTTAGGGGTATTGAAGAAAAATATCTGAGACTTTTGTTCATTGAATTCTAGACCAGAAGCTTTACCAAAATTAGTAAGACAAACGCGTATCTTCCTGGCCTCCTGAACAGAAGGACGGCCCATAAGCATAGTATCATCCACAAACTACTAATGCATCTAACGGTCTGCTCTAGGGTGTATTAGGAGCCCCTGCATATCATGATTGCCTTGCATGGCCTTGATAGTTCTTCCTAAGCCTTCAACCATGATAATGAAGAGAAAGGGAGACAAAGGTTCACCATGACAAATCCCCCGAGAAGGTCTGAGTAAGACCGTAGGGACACCATTAACAAAATAGAAGAGAGTCTAGTGGATATTAGGTTCATGAACCAACTGATCCAATCCTCCGAGAAGCCAAAAGCAGGCAACATGGCCTTCATGAATTTCCAATTCAGCTTATCATAAGATTTGGAAATATCAAGCTTCAACATCATTCCTAGGATCTTATCTTTTTTAAGGGAGTGAAGCACTTCATGAATCGAGATTATACCATCCATGATTTTTCGACCTTCAACAAACCCAGATTGCTCCGGGGAAATGAGAAAGGGAAGAATGGGTTGAGGCGATTGGCTATCACCTTAGTAAAAATTTTATAAATCACATTGCAAAGGGTGATAGGGAAAAACTTACCAAGAGAATCCACCCCCTCCCCCTTAGGGATAAGGGTTAAGAAGGTGGCGTTGAAAGCTGGAAGGATTTTTCTGGAAAGTCTTGATGTTTCAACTATGTTCCAAACTTTCGACTTGATCAGATCCCAGAAATAATGAAATAAATTGGTGGTAAAACCATCCGATCCAGGAGATTTCCCATCTCTCATTTTCTACACTGCTTCCTCAACTTCAACCATCGTAATTGACTTCACGAGAAGAACATTTTGATCATGCGAGACAAGATCTGGGATATTTTGGGTTATCAAATCAATGTCCCTACTTCTATCAAGAACTGGTTCAGTCATGATATCTTGAAAGAAATTGCTGAGTTCCCCTGCAATCTCCTCTCTATTTTCCAACCTATCACCCTCCTTGTTTTTGCGCTTGAGGATCTTGTTCTGCATTCTATTTTGGATGAATGACCTATGGAAAAATTTAGTATTTCGTTCTCCATCTTGAAGCCAGTTGACTCTATCTTTTTGGTACCATAGGATTTCCTCTTGTTGCTCCCTTTCCTGTAATTTGTTGTAAACACTAGCTTCCTTTGTCTGCAGCTTAGAGGTGTACCCTAGGTTCATACCCAATTTATGGATTTCCTCCAATCTAGATTCTAGGGTCTTTTTGTCCTCAATGATATTCTCAAATTCTTCCTTGTTCCATTTCTTTATTTTTCCTTTAAGAGCTTTCAGCTTCTATTGGAACTTGTACATACTCTGGCCCTCCCTAGTGTTGATATCTTCCCACCACTGTGTTACTTTCTCTTTGAAATCTAGGTGGCCAAGCCATAATTGTTCAAAATGGAATGATTTTTAAATTGGGATCCCAATCCAATCCACCAAAATTCAACAGGCCAGTGATCGGACCCAGTCGCTGGGAGAGTAGAATCTGAAATTTCACTCCTTGATTCCATGACTGATTCAGATAGCAGAAAGCGATCCAGACGAGAATCAATGTGGTGATCTCCTTTTTTTTATTATTCCAAGTGAATCTTCCTTCCCCATGGATTACATAAACAAGTTTAACGTCTTCAATAGTATCCCTGAAACAACCACATTCGTCTTCTAGACGCCTTCTTCCACCCTTCTTCTCATCTAAGGAAGTGATGAGGTTAAAATCGCCCGCCACGATCCAGTGTTGATTTCCTAAACCATCCCCGATTCCCCGCAAGGAATCAATGAAGACAAGTTTCTCCTGTGGAGTATGGGGGCCATAGACATTAGTTAAAAGGCCTGAAATATGGGAACCAATAACCCCAAATTCAATAGAGAGGTAACAGTGATTCCCATGGAATCCTGTCAGCTGAACTTTGCAGGGATCCCATAGGATGCCCAACCCTACCGCCATTCCTCTAGCATCAATACCCATTACATCATTGTTTTTCCAGATCTTTTTACATTTTTCTTGCAGCCGTGTCATCAAGCATTTAGTTTCTTGAAGAAACACAATGGTCGGATTTGTCATCCTAATTTTTTTTTGAAATATCTTTATTTTCTGTAGGACGTTAAGACCTCTTATATTCCAAGAGATAATCTTCATTAATAAATGAAAAGGAGTTACAATCCAAGAGAAGCCCTAATGGTATGGTACTGAACTAACTCAATCAACTTTAATCCTGCTGCTACAATGAGATGCCGATTGGATTTTTGTCTCGGCTTCTTGATTATTTATTCATGTTTCCTCTTGTAATCTCTATGGGATCCTGGTTTAATGCCAAGATGATTGGAGTCTCTAGCTTTGATGATGGCCTCTTTCAGGAGGACCACTTGCTCCTGTGGGACATAACCATTCTCTGCATTTTTACAAGCTTGTTCTATTCCATCCAGGTCTAGATCTCCAATGTCCATGTCTTCAATATCTTCGCCAGTATCTCCTCCTAGTTCATCACTAGGGAAATCCTCCACAGTATAAGTAGAAGCCCTTGGGTCTCCGATCTCCTCATCATGATTGAGCAAGTCCCTCTGCTCCTTAGAATGGAAAGGACCAATATCATCCGATTGTTCTTTTAGGGCATCAAATTTATTAGAGGTCAAAATATTTTTGTCTCCTTCCAAGTTTTCTTGTTTCTTGCTGCCTCTTTTTCGGTTGGAAACCCTAGTAAACCCTTGGTATTTTACCTCCTCATCAATCTTAGGGGCGGGTTTAGGGTTATTCATGGGACAATCTATGTATAAATGTCCATGTTCATGGCACCTGTGGCATGTAAACAATATTGGTTCATAATCTAATGGTTTCACCCATTCTTCATCCTCCCATGACATCTTGATCGCTTCTGGTAGTTCTTTAGATAGATCCATGTACACACAGATCTGAGTATAGGAAGTGTACCGTTGAGCTTTGGTTTGCTCAAAAATCTTAACAAAGGACCCGAGGTTATTCCCAATATCTTGCAGGATTTCTGAGTCCTAATATTCACTTGGGATGGAATAGAGCATGATCCAAACCGGTGCAACCTGCATATCCTCTTTATCAGGGAAAAATGTTTCCTTCCATGGTCGCAGAAAGAGGCCAGTCGAGTAGAATAAATAGGGGCCCCATCTAAAACTCTATTTATGTCTTCTATATTTAAGAAAGAGATGGTGAAGAAGCCCTTTGAACCCAGTTGGAGATCATAATGCCCTTTCGGTTTCCAAGTTGAATTTATCCACCAGATTAGGGCTTTTTCTAAAGGAAGCATACCCACAAATTTTCCAATAAGCGCATGATCCAACATATATTGGATTTTTTCCTGTAGCTTGCTAGATCTGATTCTCATAGATGGGATTGAGGCCGATTTAGGGATGCATTAACCCTGCTTCCTTCCCAAAGCCGAGCCTACATATCCATATTTTTAGGAGTTGTTTCCCTTTCCACCCATTCCTTCAAGCAAGATCGGGATCCCCCCAACCCAAAACCCTTCAAGAGGGTTTTCAGGGGAGTCTGGAGCACCACCCCCCACTGTAGCAGCCATGATCGCCGCCAGTCCTTCCACCTTCAGAGTTCACCGAAAACCCTAGCTGCACCCTCGATACCACAATGATCACCTAATGATGCACAGTCGACGGTTTCATGGTACTCGAACCATCTCATAGATAAAAGTTACATCCTCTCAAAACTATTAATTCTGCCCAATTATGCATTGTTTTTACAAGTGCAATTAATTTCGGAGACCAACTTTAGCCACTTGCAGAAGAAAATCTAAAAAGAACTAGAATTTTTTTTCTATTGGGAACAATTAGCACATATAACAAGGATTACTCAACATATTTTATATCTATGATCTGATACTCCAATCAACATCTATAAAATTATGGGTTTGACTACTTTAAGCTTAAATGCGCTTTTTCCCCGACTTGGAAGTTTTACCAAAACTGGTTATCTCATAAATTGATCATTTCTAGAAAAAAATCATCTAACAGAATTTGTCCATCTTGATAAGTAGGTAAAATGTCAATTTCAATAAATTTTATGGTTTTGACATCTATGGTCACTTTAACCTCCTGTGAGTTTTCCAAAATCCCTAGAAAGTGCTCTAGAATAGTAGATTTTGGCCCTCTTTCATGCCTCGGTCTCACACCTTTTGAAATTTGGCTCAAATATTGCAAATTTAGCTACATGCTTGATCTATGACCATGTCATAGAAATTTCGTTCCAAATTGAGCCCCCATATGGTCTCTAGACACTAATCTTTAAAAGTCGATATTTTGAAATTTCTACCAAATCGGAGCAGGATGGGCTCGGATATCTCACTGATGTTTTTGTGACCTTCATTAGTGGCATATGAATGCTTCATCTCTCATCAAATTCTGAGCTAAACTGATCATTATGGCCAAAACAAGTTTTGGGCTCTAGATTTTTTTTTTGAAACACCACTACGGGTTTGGACCTTTCTTATCAACCCTGATCATAACTACATATTGGAAACCCCCGCAATGGAAATCCGAATTGGAGTTGCTAATGCATCATGGAATTTTTCCTAGTAGATATTTTTTCACCCTCACATATGTGTGTTGATGACAGATGACCGGCGACCATCATGGATCGACGAGCGAAGTCTGACTACCGACGACAGATGACCGTCGTGGACCTATAATTCGCTACGCCCGTGGAATCATCCCCATGACCTATTCCTTGAGGCACATTTTGGAAACCTTGCAGATGCACGTGGAGGAAAAATGATCGACTGACTGCTGACCACTGACCACCATGATTGTGGACCTTTCTCCATTGCACTCATGGAATTCTCTCAGAGTCGTGGACCTTCTTCTCTAGTACTATCAACGACTCATCTCCATATAACTCAACAAACTTATTCTCCATTGCACTCTCGAAGCTTCTTTGCGGCTCCCCATGAACCCCTCTTCATGGTACCCCCATGGATTCCCACTTACGAACAAATGATGATTATCATGGATCCATGCTCTGCAATGCCTCCAAACTATGGATTTCATCCACCCGCATGTCTTCTGATTTGAATGGTCCATGTCATACCCTTCTTTCCCACATGGCATGGATGGGGTCCACCTCAAATTTTGCCAATTTTCCATTTTCAAGAGTAGTAACGGTTCACTAAGAAAGAGATTTTAGGAAGGCTAATGCTGGAGCCATTGCTAATTAAAATACAACACGTGGATATGAGGGATATACCCAACGACTTTCCCACTCTCCATTATCTAGTGTGCAATTTTCATATGCATTGTGAACCATACCCATTGATCATGATTCCTTCTCTCTATTCATAAATCTGTAGGATCACAATTTTCCTAGAGTTCCTTAATTCAATCTACTACTCATTATCATCACTTCCTATGCATCTGATTTCCTATGTATGAGTGTGGATTCTGGCCCAAATAGGCACAGTGCTGCAACCATTCGCTCTAATACCACTCGGTCACATTCCCACCCATCGATTTGACTAATGGAGGGGACATGATGAATTTTTGGGATTCTAAGTTTCTCTCCAGTGGCCATATTATGGAATTCATAAACATTAAAATGTGTTTGTAGATGGATAATAAAAATACACAGTGGAAGATAAATTCATTCCACACACACATCATGCATATACCAACATTTTCATCACAGGCATAACGATAAAAATCAAACACAGTTAACACATGAATAAATTAACAATAAACACTTATCTTGTAATTGAAGTAGTTCAAGCAACTTGTTGTGAAAGAGAAACATTCCACCCAACCATAGGCACTATGTCCGACACTTTATATTTTTGCTAAGAGGCCACCCCCGAGTTGGGCTATGTATCCACTAAGGAGGAACTACACAGGATCACTCACAATCATATAAACACACTCTCATGCTAAGCCAGCACATAGTTGGGTTTATCAAGCATACAAAGAGGTAAAGGAGAAGAATGTTAAGCTAGTGAGATCAACCACAGAGCTATAGGCATCTCAATTGGTCTCAGATAGCCTTGACACCCACAATACCTATCACACCCAACACAAGGAAGGTCCCCTTCTCTATCGCACATTCCCTTAGGCGCTACTTAGGGTGGGCATAGAAAGGTCCAAGTTTTTAAACCTTCAAAGATATTTTCCTACATTGGTTTTATCAAGTGATTCCAACCTCTAATATATCTCACATATCAATGGTCTCTTGGATTCTCTGCTTTCTATCCATACTAATTTGCAATCACGAAATTAAAGTTTTGGGCTTCCAAATATGGGTTCTCCCATGGATTTAAAATCTTCCAACACTCTCAAATTCGCCCCTAGGGTTCAGGTCTATGGATCCCCCACTGGATTTCACGACTAACACGAGTTTATGGGATTTTTTGACACTTTAAAACATGTCTTCTTCTCATGTTGCGATTTTTTCAATTTCTCTTGTTGGGAATGCATAGCTTGCTGAGAATTGGTGTATGGTTGCAAAAAAATGGAATGGGGATGAAAGGAAAGGAAATCCCATAAGGGAAATTGACTTTTGGTTACCAAAAACTGAGCCCATACTCAGTCGTATGAATTTCTAGGTTATGCCCATGCTCCATTAAATTCATGAGTTTATTTCTCAGCTGCTTTCTTACAATAGAAAAAAATATCATCATGGAACTCCACTTATGTAGTTGTTTACCACTTATGGCATAAGGGTTCTCAAGATGACACTTGGAAACAAGGGATTGGATCTCACACACCCCTCATTTCTCCCTAGTGGATAAACACAATCCCCTCATTTTTTTTGCTTCCATAGCCATCTCTTAGACATTTCATGCGTATTGTAAATATTTACATGATGTTATGTTTCTGCCATGGTCGATTGGCACATGTCCGAAATATATAAAATACTTTCCTTTATAAGCTGAGCATTCATTAGCGGGACCTTGGCCTTGAGATCCACGTTAGGAACCATACACCATAGATTTACATTATTTACATTTGAACCAATAATTCCAAGGGTCAAAATGGGGGTATTACACTCCTACCCCTAACCCTCGCTAACCCCCTCTCTCTCTCATACTCAACTAATCCCTCCTCCTCATCCTCCTCTTCATCTCTCTCTCTCACACTCCTCCACTAATCCCTCCTCCTCCTCCTCCTCCTCTTTCTCTCCCCTCTCCCCCCTAACCCTTACTAACCCCCTCTCTCACCCTCTATTAGTCCCCTACTCTTTCACCTACACCTAACCCACACCCCTCTCTCTCTCTCCCCAAACCCCCTAACACCCTACCACCATGTTGGTTCTCTCTCTCCCTCTCTCCCTCTCTCTCTCTCTCTCACACACACACACATGTACAGATCCCTACGCTTCCCACTAAAACTAACACCCCTCTTCTCCCTAACCCTTACTAACCCCCTCTCTCACTCGGTCTCTCCCCTGCTCAACCTACCCCCAACTTCCTAACACCCAACTCTCTCTCTACCTATAACCCCCTAACACCCCCCCTCTCTCTATCTATAGACCCCTAAAACCCCTCCTCTCTCTCTCTATCTCTAACCCCATAACAACACCTCCCTCTCTCTCTATGTATCTCCTACTCTCCTTACCCTAACCCGCCCTCTATCTTTGCTTCTCCTAATCCCCATGCCACTAACCACTCCCTCATTTATCTCCCTTTATCTATGTTGGGAACATAATTCTTCATTTTAGGATTATCTCCCTATTCAGTTGAGGATAAGACCAAAATTTATTTGTGAATACGAAGAGTCACTCAGGAGTCCAAGAGTCCACTTGGGAAGTTGAACCCAAGGTATATTCTCATTGTATAAATTTACATCTAATTAATGAGAATTGTGTGCTTCATTCCTATCCTTTTATGTCTTTGTGTGTTTAATTTATTATCTTCCCCAATGGTCACCTAACATCGGTATCAGAGCAATTTTGAGCCTCTGACTTGTGCTCAAATATACCCTCTACTACATGCTCAGTCCTAGCACTTATTTCCTACATACGAGCATTTCCTCTCTACATTTATATGTTTTATCTAGCATATTAATTGCTCTGCCATCTTGCTTTCCAGTTATGCCTTCAACTCAGTTCTTCCTTCATTTTGCATAATCCATAAAATATTATTTTATAGCCTAAGGTACTAGAGTTCCTCCTCAAATATCCCTAAGAACCATCCTTGGTGTGGAAATCCTCATAATCTCACCTGTATGATGCATGTAGGAGCATTATTATGTTGACAAGGGTTGTGTGGGATTTTTTGATCATGTGCATGGTCCATGAGCACTAAAATCTTGTTTTAAGCACTAAGGCATTGATGTTCTATAATATTTGTCTTTGAGGCTCACAAACCATGTGTGGGACCTTGATCCACCACATTGACCCTAAATAGGAAATCTTTGGAGTGTGAGAAATATGTAATTCCCATTTTGATTTGGAATATGTGCTGCTGCATCTTTAAAAGTTTCTTAATCCATAAATGAACTCTTTTAGCACAATCATATAGTTAGAAACATAAGAAAATAAACACTCGTAGAAACATAAATAAAGAAAGCCACATCATAATTTTTTTTATTTATATTAAAAATTGGTCCAACTATAAATTATTATACAAAATGGCATCCCATGCCCAACACACATAATGGAAGCTCATGCCCAAACATGAAATAATGGCATCTCATGAACAATTCCATAAGTTACAGAAAACACCACCAACGACTGATGTCTAGATATACATCTAATTGAATTTTATTTATCTTCCTTAAGCTTGATAAAGCTTCCCACCTACTCAGTCGAGTATTTATCGTCATATCTGGACTTTGCCATGAAACACCAATTATAAGTCATTTAACATTTATAAATTTTGAATAGATTCATGTTCAATTATTATAATTGTAATTGAATTCAAAAAAAGCTTATTGAGTGTGCATAGGTATCTTCCACGAGTGGTGTGAAAAAATGTGGATCAATCACTCGACCCTCATGTTGCGATGCCAAAGTACTTGTCTATCGAAGAGTTTGTGGAAGGTCCTACTCAGCATTGGGATGCGAGCACATTACAATCATATAGATGAGACTCACATATATAAATATTTGAAATTCATTGTACGTGCCTACAATGAAATTTTGTATAAGAAAGGGAGATGTACATGTACCTGGGAGGCTGTGGGAGATTGAATGCCTATGTCTCCACTCAATGAGTCTAAGAAAATATTAGTATTACGAACATATGCATAACAATGATGTTCAACATATTCATAAACTATAGATAAATTCAACCTTCCATTATTAAACAATATAGAATGTTTAACAATATTTTATATGTAAGTCCCATCAAATCTCATAATCATTTTTTGACATACATCATTGTGTCAGCATAGCTTTATTATACAACCAAGCCCTTTGTATCATCTCCACTACTGATGGTCTCCATTAGCCTCTCATCCTCTACATATTGTAAGAAGTATCATACATTTGAGGAATGTTTGTTGGGCATCGTTAGTAATATGTTTGGCCAATTTCAATATGTTCTCTTCTAATAGAATACCAATGGAGTATTTTGACATTCAAATTAACAACTTTAGATGTAGGCCTAAGAAAACAAAGGACCCTAGTGTTCTTGTTTATGATTGCTTGTGACAATACATGACGAGCTACGTTGCGATCCTTTGAATGAGTTTTCTTACCAATTGTGCTAAAGGAATAGACTAAGTTTTTAACAATATGATAACTTGGTTTAGAACTATTTATCATATTTATCCTTAACTATCTCCTAACAATAGTCATACACCTAGATTTTAACAATAATAAAAATAATCTACATTTATCTCCATCACATTTAGAATAAAAATGTTTAACAAGTATCTATCAAGTTTGATACACATTACTATGTTTAGATAATGTACCTTCAATCAAGCGAACTATACTTTCATCAATCTGTATACATTTCAGAGTTCTTTGGCATGTACTTTATAATGGAGTTAGGGAGGTTGGAACTGTACCATGTACCACATCACGAATTCACTCTAGCGATTCAACATGAACTTCATGTCCTTCTTTGTCTTGTTGGTAGTTGGATGGTTGAAATTGGACATCCTCTTGGATGGTCTCAATAAAATCTGATTCTTCAGCAATATGTTCTACATGCAATGCATATCTAACTTCATCACTTGTATAACCCCAAGAGACCAAATCAACAAATGCTTCTTTATACAATGATTCATTAGTTTGAGGTTGACTTGATGTGGGGATTGAAAATTCCCTCGAAGAGCACATGTTTTACTTCTTGATTAGTGCCATGAGGTGCTTCTTCCTCAACTATTGTCGAAATTAAGGTACCCTCTAGTGAAAGCTTGCATTTTTCTTGTTGTGGATTGGTAGGAAGAACCATGCCAGCATCTATAATTGGAATTAGATGTGTATCCATAGAATGCCTCCACTTGATCATGTCTAAGATTTTATTTTCTCTATTTTATTCAATGATTTCTTGAGATTGCTTCTTCATTGTTTCTATTCTTACTTGATTTCATAAATTTCCCATCACCACAATGATCAATTAGATGAAAATTGTATTCAAGGTTCTCTTCAGTTCTAATAAAATGAATGGTGGAGATGGTATATGGTTCTCTTGAATTGTATATGGTATATGGTTCTCTTCTATTGGAGATTCTTCAAACTTTCTCAGTTTCTTTAGTGCTCCAAGGTTCTAAGAAACTGAATATGGAGATGGCCTATGGTGCTCTTCAATTGAAGACTGTCTATGATGCTCTTCAATTGGAGATGGTCTATGGTTCTCTTCCATTGGAGATTCTTCAACCTTGCTCAATGTATTTGGTGCTCCAATATTATAAGCAATTGAATGATGGAGATGGACAATGGTTCTCCTACATTGGATATGGTCTCTGTTCTCTTCAATTGGATATGCTCTATGGTATCTTAGATTGGAGATGGTCTATATCCCTCTTCTATTGGAGATTATTCAACCTTGCTCAATTTCCTCGGTGCTCCAAGATTATTAGCAATTGAATGATGGAGATGGCCCATGGTGCCCTTGAATTGGATATGGTCTATGGTGATGTTCAATTGGAGATGGTTTATGGTGCTTGTAGTCATCAATTGGATATGGTATATGGTCCTCCTCTATTGAATATTCTTTAACCTTTCTCAATGTCTTTATCAATGGTCCTCAATTCATAGTAACTGAATGATGTTTATTGTCAAATGTGATGATCAAATTGAGATTTATTTTTCCACCTTAAAAAAAAAATGTGCATACTCATGTTAAAGTGACTATTTGATATGTAGTATTGTTGTTTATGTGAGAACAAAATGCATGCTCATTTTGTTCTAATAAAATGCGTGCATATTTTTAAACATTAAAGGCAGTAGTTACATGGCTATTGTAAAGTTTTAGTGGAACAAAATGTGCACTCATTTTTACTCAAAGAAACACATATGCATTATGTTTAAGTATAATTCAACACCCTTAACAACCCCGCTTCTCTCCCTCCACCGACCCCCTAACACCCCACTCTCTTTCACACACACACCTTCCTCCCTCCTACACCTAATCACACCCCTACCCCTCTCTCTCTCTCTCTCTCTCCCACCCAACGCACTTACACCCCCCTCTATATCTCTACTATCCCCCCCCCCTCTCCCCTAATCCCCCCTCTATCTTAATCTATATCCTAATCCCCCTCCCCCATACCATTATCCACCCCCCATATCTCTCTCTCTCTCTCTCTCTAATCCCAAAACCCCCATTCCTCACATATAACTCGCCTTCTCTTTAAATTCCCTACACCTCCCCAAACCTATGACCCCATCGATATCTATCTATTTCTCTTCCCCAAACCTCATCCTAGCCCCTGCCTCACAATGGAACCTCCTACCCATAACCCTTGCTAACCTCTCTCTCGCTCTCTCTCTCTCTCTCTCTCTCTCTCTCTCTCTCTCTCTCTCTCTCTCTCTCTCTCTCTCTCTCTCTCTACCCTACTACTACCCAAACCCATAATCTCATCAATCTCTATCCCCACCCCCTCCTCCCCCTACCCCACAATCACACTAATGACTCTCTCTCTCTCTACCACTAACCCCACCCTCCTCTCCCTCTCTCTCCCCTCCTCTTCCTAAGCCTTGCTAATTCCCTCTCTCTCACACACACTCTCTCTCCCATAATCATATACCTACCTCGACATCCTACCTCCCTCTCTCTCCCCAAGCCCCTAACACCCCGCTCCCCACACTCTCTCTCTCTCATCCCTTACTCCTCCCCTAGCTCTAACCCCCCTCCTCCTCTCTCTCTCTTTCTCTTCCATATCCCCCCTAAGCCTTACTAACACCATTTATCTCTCTCTCTCACTCTCCTACTCCTTCACCTACACCTAACCCCCACCCCTCTCTCTCTCCCCAAAATCCCTAACACCCCACCACCCCGCAATTATTCTCTCTCTAACAAACACACACACATCCTTACGCATCCTCCTACCACTAAATATCGACCTAAATCACTCGAACGCTAACCCCCTCAATCTCTCTCTCTCATACTCCTCCACTAATGCCTCCTCCTCTCTCTCTCTCTCTCTTGTACCTCTTCCCCCTAACCCTTACCAACCTCCTGTCACCTCCCCTCCCCTCTGGTTCTCTCTCTCTTTCTCTCTCTCTCTAACACACACACATCCATATGCCTCCCCCTACCACTAACCACATGCCTCAATCAATCAACCCATAACCCCCTTGTTATCTATCTCTTTATCTACCCTAATCCCCCTCTTCCCCCCTACCCCACAATCACACCCCACTATAGAACCTCCTCCCCCAAACCCTTTCTAACCCCATGTATCACTCTATATATCTCTCTCTCCATCACACTCCTCCTTTCTTTGTCTCCCCTCTTATCCCTAACCCTTACTAACCCCCTCTCTCACTCTCTCTTGGTTCCCTACTCCTCCACCTACACCTAACCCCCACTCTTATCTCTCTCTCTCTTTATGTCCCAACCCCTTAATACCCCACCACCTCTCTCTCTCTCTCTCTCTCTCTCTCTCTCTCTCTCGTGCATGTGAACTAACTCTCTCTCTCTCTATAACACACACACATCCCTATGCCTCCCCCTAACACTAACCCCCCACCTCAATCCCTTAACCCCTAACCCCCTCAATCGCTATCTCTTTCTCTGCGACAAACCTACTCCTCCTCCCTACCCTGAAATCAAACACCACAATGGAACCTCCTCCCCCTAACCCTTTCTAACCCTCTCTCTCTTTATCATACTACTCAACTAATCCCTCCTCCTTATCCTCCTTTATCCATCTCTTTCTCTCTCTCATACTTATCCACTAGTCCCTCCTTCTCATCCTCCATTGTCTCTCCCTCTCCCCCCTCACCCTTACTAACCCCCTCTCTCACTCTTTCTCAGTCTCCTACTCATTCACCTACACCTAGCCCCCACCCATATCTCTCTCCCCCCATCCCCCTAACACCCTACCATCCTTCCACCCTATTGGTTCTCTCTCTTTCTCTCTATCACACACACATGTACACATCCCTATGCTCCCCCCTACAACTACCCCCTATTCTCCCTAAACTTTAATAACCCCCTCTCTCACTTTGTCTCTCCCCTACTCCACCTACCCCCCCTCTCTCTCTACCTTTAACCCCCTAACACCCCCCTCTTTCTATCTCTAACACCCTAACACCCCTCGTCTCTCTATATATACCCCTTAGCACACCCCCCTCTCCCTATCTCTCTCCTACTCCGCTTACCCCCAACCCCCCCTCTATCTTTGTATCTCATAATCCCCCCTTCCACTAACCACCCCCCTCATTTCTCTCCCTTTATTTATGTTGGAAACATAATCCTCGGTGTCGGTATTATCTCCCTATTCACGTAAGGATAAGACCAACAGTTATTTGTAAATACAAAGAGTCACTCGGGAGTCCAAGAGTCCACTTGGGAAGTTGAACCCAAGGGACATTCTCATTGTGTTAATTTACATATAATTAATGAGAATTGTGTGATTCATTTCTATCCTTTTATGTCTTTGTGCATTTAATTTCCTATCTTCCAAAATGAGCACCTAACATTGGTATTAGAGGAATTTTGAGTCTCTAGCCTGTGCTCAAATCTTCCCTTTGTTACATGCTCAGTACTGGCACTTATTTCCTACATAAGAGCATTTCTTGTCTGCCCCTATACGTTTTACCTGGCATACTAATTTCTCTTCCATCTTGATTGCTAGTTCTTTCTACAAATCAATTCTATTAATCGAACATTCCCTCTATTTATGACTGTTGAAATTGTGAATTGTTAGAGAATGCTCCCTCTTGTGTGAATACTCATGAAGATAGTTGAAGACCGAGTGGAGCACGTAGTGGAATTAACCCTAATTTATAATAGAGAATGTCATCATCAGTGCATGGAGCTACCATTTTTTGTATTGCAAACTATTGCTACAGTTAAATATAAGAATGTGGAACTGTGCATTTTCCCTCTTGGTAAAAACCATTGATAGCTTCCTAGAGTGGATTTAATTCTCTCTCTCTATTTGGTATTTCCACTTTATGTGGAGTGTGTGTAAACCATTGCTTGTGCAGTCATGGTGACACATTGTGTGCTTGAGGCCATTAGGTTCAAATTGTTGAATTACTATGATGCAATGGAATAATTTCACCCATTAGAGATGGCTAGTAAGGGTTAGAGAGAGAGAGAGAGAGGAAGGGGGTTAGTGGCATGGAAAAATTAGGGGCTAAATTTATCCCATGTGTTATTTTTGGAAAAAAAAATTCCAAAAATGATTCACCAATTTGCTTCTTCTTTTTTTAAAAAATGGTTCACCTAAGTTCCATGCGATAATTTTTTTTACTCTAAAAATTGCCAAAATTTCCCAAAAACTATAGAAAGTCCTTAGAAATTTAAATATTTTTATAAAAAAATCCAAACATTTTATGGTTGCAAATTTAGGAATTAGTAAGATTCGATAAGTTTTATACACTGAGAAAATTATGGCTCCTTAAAATTTTCCTTGTTTAGTGGCAAGGGGAGGAGTAGGTGTGTGTGTATGTGTGTGCGTGTGAGAGAGAGAGAGAGAGAGAGAGATTGGGGGGTGGGGGAGGCAGTGTGTTAGGGGGTTGTGGGAGAGATAGAGAGGGGTGGGGTTTGTGGGGAGGGGGAGAGAGAGAGAGAGAGATAGTCACTGGGAGAGGGGGCATTGGAGAGTGTGGGTGATTAGTAGTATGGTGGAAGAGGGAGGTTGGGGAAGAGAAAGTGATAGATAACGGGGTGGGGGGTATGGGTGTAGGGAGGACTAAGGTTGTTAGAGTGAGTAGGATTAGAGGGTAGGGGTAGAGAGAGAGGGGGGGTTATGGGTAGGTGAAGGAGGATTAAGAGAGAGAGAGAGAGACAGAGAGAGTTATGAGTAGAGAGAGAGAGAGGGTTATGGGTAGAGAGAGAGAGAGAGTGGGTTGGAAGAGGGGGGTGATTATGTGTAGGGAGAGTATAAGGAGGGGGATTAGAGAGAGAAGGGGGGGATAGGGGTAGTGAGAGAGAGGGGGGGGATTGGTGTTAGGGAGTTTGGGGAGAGAGAGAGGGAGGAATGTTAGGGAGTTGGGAAAGAGAGAGAGGGGTGGGGGTCAAGTGTAGGTGGAGGATTAGGGGAAAGAGAGAGTGAGAGAGGGGGTTAGTAAGAGTTATGAGGAAGAGAGAGAGAGAGAGAGAAAGAGAGAGAGAGAGAGAGAGAAGGAGGGGGGTTATAGTTAGGGGGATGAGTAGTGGGGTGATAGGTAGGGGAGGAGTAGAGGAGGTGAGAGAGATCACAAGGGGGTGTTAGGGGGTTGGGGTAGAGAGAGACGTTGGAAGGACTATAGGGGTTGGGGTAGAGAGAGGCGAAAAGAGGATAGGGGTAGGTGGAGGGATAGGAGAGAAGAGAGAGAGAGAGAGAGGGGGGGGGGGGGGGGGGGCAGGTGAGGATGTGGGTGGTTAGGGGTGGGGAGGGAGGGGTTTTGGGGAAAAGAAAGAGATAGAGATCGGGGTGAGGGGCTATGGGTTTAGGGAGGATTAGGGAAGTTAGAGAGAGAGGTATAGGGTGGGGGATGAGAGAGAGAGAGAGAGAGATGGGGTAGGGGTGGTAAGTTTTAGGGGGGATGGGGGTATTAGGAGAGACAGAGAGAGAGGGAGTTAGGGGTAGGGAAAATAGTAGAGAGAGAGAGAGAGTGGTGGAGGGGGTGGTTACATGTAGGGATAGTAGGAGGGGGTTAGGGAGAGAGGGGGGATTAGGGGTAGTGAGAGAGTGATAGAGAGAGGGGGGATGTTAGGGTGTTGAGGGAGAGAGAGGGGGTGGGGGTTAGGTTTACATGGAGGAGTAGGGGAGGCAGAGAGTGAGAGACGGGGTTAGTAAGGGTTAGGGTAGAGAGAGAGAGAGAGAGAGAGATAATGGGGGATTAGATTTAGGGGGGGGAGTAGGGGGTGAGAGAGAGAGACCATGGGTGGTGTTAGGGGGTTGGGGAAGAGAGAGAGAGGAGTATGGGTTAGAGAGAAAGGGGGTATAGGTTGGGGGTAGAGAGAGAGAGAGAGAGAGAGAGAGACCGAGGGAGAGATCAAGGAGTGGTAAGTAGTAGGGGAGGGGGATTAGGAGATACAGGGAGAGAGGGGGGTTTATGGGGAGGGGGATTAGGAGAGAGAGACATAGAGAGATGAAGGCGATGATTATGGGTAGGGAGATTAGGAGGGAAGATATGGAGAGAGGGGGAGTAGGAGTATAGAGAGAGAGGGAGACAAGGGTGTTATGTTTTAGGGTAAGAGATATGGGGGATAGGGAGAGAGGGAGATACATAGGGGGTTAGAGAGAGAGGGGGAGGTAAAGTTAGGGATTAGGGGAACAAAGAAAGGGATACAGTGGGAAGTGGAAGGAGGGAGGGAGGGAGAGGGGGGGTCTTAGATTTATTTTGAAAATCCATCCATTTCAAAAGAAATTAGGCTATGGATGAATTTACTGATTGACATGACAACTTGGCTAAATTTATTGATTATGCAGACATTGATCACACCCTTTCCAAAATTACAATGCCAAAAATTAATATACCTAGTTTCTTGTACAGTGAATCCCATTCACTCCTAGTGGCAGAGTGTGGGAACTCACACTACCCTTTTCATAGTTTTTGTCGTGGGTATTTGTTCTAAATTAGAAATATCTAATGTTGTTGATGGAAATATTTAATGTCAATTTAGTTTGAAGTAGTTTGTGAACAATATAAGGTCAGTTAAATCATTCCAATGGACAGTGATGATATGAGGAATTCCATTTACGATCTAATCATTTCATCATTTGCCAAATTTCGATGAAAATAGTCCAAAAATACTTGAGTGATGATGATCAAGATTGGAACGTATATCATTTTAGAACATAATCTATTTATTATGTACGTGTTAGATGCATAATATCATCAGCAATGTCGATATACATACTCAAAATTATGATCTATTACATAATATTTTATGTACGATAATCTGATTTTTCGAAGCAAAGTTGCTTGTATTAATTAAAGTGCATGATTTCACCAAATATATCATTTCCTTAAACTCGAGTTTATTTTGGAATCTTTTCCAATATTTTATACCCTTAGGTGAAATCCCTTCTTATGATTTACTTCAAGGTTTAGCTTGGTTGTTTAACTATGGGAGTTCGGATTTACTGTGTTGGAGTTAAATTTTAGTGTCTAGTGTTAAAGGTGGGTTAGGAAGGATGGAGAGAGAGAGAGAGAGAGAGAGAGATGGAGGGTTAGGAAAATATGGGGAGAGGGAGAGAGGGGGGTTGGGTGGATTGGAAGAGAGAGGTGGGTGTGAGAGGTAGAGATATTATATGTGGGGGTGGGTTGAGAGAGAAGGGGGGTGGTCAGGGATAGAGAGATATATGGGGGGGTTGAGAGAGAGAGAGAGAGAGAGAGAGAGATTAAATGCACATCAGAAATTGTAGGGTTATGGGTAGGGGGTGTAGGAGAGAGGGGGGGGGGGAAAGGGGTGGCTATGAGTAGGGAGAGTAGGAGGGGGGTTATGGAGAGAGGAGGGATTTAGGGGTATTTTGTGGTTGTGGGGGGGGAGATGTCATGGATTTGGGGGAGAGATAGAGGGAGGTGTTAGGGAGATAGGGGAGAGAGGGGGTTTAGGAATTTGGGGGAGAGAGAGGGGTGGTGGGCATTAGGTATAGGTGGAGGAGTAGGGAGAGAGAGATATTGAGAAAGTAGGTTATTAAGGGTTAGGGGGAAGAGGGGAGATAGCGAGAGAAAGGATGATGGGTGTTACAGCTATGGGGAGGAGTAGGGGGGGAAGAGGTAGGGTGAGGATTAGTGGGGTGAGAGAGAGAGAGAGAGAGAGAGAGAGAGAGAGAGTAGGGAGTGTTAGGCAGTTGGGGGAGAAAGAGTGGGGTATGAGATAGGGGGTTTGGGAGAGAGAGAGAGGGATAGGATTTATGGGTTTTTGTATGTAAACATAACACATGCATTTATTTCAATGTAAACAAGTGCATGTTTTGGCGAATTAATTTTTTGGCATATATGTGCACCAAAAATATTTAATATGGATTTAATGTGCTTAATAACATGTGCATGTTTTGTACATTGAAAACACATGTGTGTTTTGTAAATAATAAATGCATGCACATTTTGTTTTTGTAAAAACATTCATTTTTTCTATCTCACACTCACTCAAACATATCCAAGCAAATTACAGTCATCTCGCGGTTGTTCGTCAAGGTTACCAAGAACCCTGTGATCTAAGAGCACCAAAGAAAATATTCATCATTCATTTGATTACAATTGAGGAGAAAAAAAAGAAATTATTCTCATTGATCATTGTGGTGACTGGGTATATTCAAAATTAAGGAAGAAATATAGAAATCTTGAAAAATCTATAATTGAAGAGCACTAAGGACAATCTTCAACATTAATTTGCTTATAATTGAGGAGAACAAAAGACAAATTTTCCTCCTTGTTCAGTGTGGTGATGGGGTGTATTCACAATTGAGGAAGAAAACTAGCAAGCTTGAAGAATCTCTAATTGAAGGGCACCAAGGACATATTCAACATTCATTTGCTTATATTGAGGAGCAAAAAAGATTTCTTTTCCTCCTTGATCATTGTGTTGATGGTGTATATTCACAATTGAGGAATAAAATCAGCAAACTTGAAGAATCTTTATTTAAAGAGCACCAAAGACTCTCTCCATTGTTCATTTGCTTAAAATTGATGAGCACCAAAGATAATTTTTCCTCCTTGATCATTATGGTGATGGAGTACATTCACAATTGAGGAAGAAAATCAACAAGCTTGAAGAATCTCTATTTAAAGAGAACCAAAGGCTCTCTCCATCATTCATTTCCTTGAAATTGAGGAGATCCACAAACAATTTACATCATTCATTTGGTTACAATTGAGGAGAACCAAAGATGATTTTCATTGAATTGGTCAATTTAGTGTTGGAGAATATACACAATCGAGTAAAAAAATAAGCAAGGAAGAAGAATCCTCAAGAAATCATTGAAGAAAATAGAGAAAATAAAATATTGGACATGATCAATCAGAGGAATTCTATGGAAATATATAATTCCTATTATAGATGATGCAATGGTTCTTCCTACCAAACCATGACAATAAAAGCAAAATAATTCACTAGAGTGGCCCTCAATTTCCACAACAATTGAGGAACAAGCACCACATGGATCTAAATAGAAAGTAATCATAGGAGCTCATCAGGGGGAGTTTCAATTCCCACATCAAGTCAACCTCAAACTAATGAATCACCATCTAAAATCCTAGTTACTCTTTTGGTCTCTCGTGGTTGTACAAGTTATGAATTTAGAGAGGCGTTGCATGTAGAACGTATTGTTGAAGAAGCAAATGTTATTGATACTATTGAATAGGATATCTAGTTTCTAGCATCCTTCTACTAGCAAGAGACTAAAGGACAACAACCTTTCGTTGAAATTCTAGAGCATCGTGTTGATGTGATACATGGTACACTTCTAATCCCCTTACCTCCATTAGCAAGTACACATCGAAGAACTCTTAAACATATACAGGTTAATGAAAGTCTTATTAGTTCCTTGTAGGTACATTATCTAAATGCAATATTGCATATCACACTCAGCAGGTAATTAATAAATATTTTGATTCTAAATCAAATGGAGATAAATATAGATTATTTTTATTAATGTTAAAATCCAGGTGTATGATGTTAGGAAAAAGTTAGGGATAAATATGATAAACAATTATGGACCAAGTTATCATATTTTTAAAATCTTAGTATATGTATTTAGCAAAATTGGTAAGAAATCTCATTCAAAGGACCGTAATGTGCCTCATTGTGTGTTGTCACATGAAATCATAAATAAGAACACTAGGGTCCTTCATTTTCTTAAGCCTGCATCCAACCTTGTTAATTTGAATTTCAAAACTCTCCGTAGCTATTCTATTAGAAAAGAACATCTTGAAACAATCATCTAAACATATTTATGTTCCTTCATTGGTAGGTTGTCACTCTTTGACAGGAAGCTAATTGATGCAGTAAAGGGATTAGTGCAAATATTTTGGCATGATAACGTTAGGCCTTGTTCAAACTAGAAAGATGTGCTAAAATTTAGAAGGGATTTAAAGGATCATCAACCACACATTAAATATATTATTGACATAATACAAATATAACTATATGAGAAGTTCAATAATGAATATAGGGAGTTGAACTTTGGGAAAAGATATTTTGAGAAATGCAAGCCTTGGTATGTTAGAATAAATACTCTTCATAACACTTGTTGTTGTAGATAACATGTAGAATATGGATATTACTATGAAACATTTATGTACAATCATCGTGTGTTGCATAATAACCACGTGGAGGATTTCTCTGTGATGATACCAATGACTTCATCAAGAGAATTCATTCATAGCATCATGTGTAATAGGCTGGAGGGGAAAACATACTATGGAAAAGCTTGTTTATATTGGACATGCTCCAACTATGGTGGAATGTCATTATTGAGCCAATGCATTCATGAGATTAGAGTTAATGAATTTTGGAATTTGGTTATAGACATGAAAAGTTTCAAATATATCACCTATGAAATAGGCCCTAGGAAAGAAAGAAAAAAGATACAATTGGTGACATCATATATCAGTATCTATCTCTAAATTTTATTTTCAATTATCTTGCAATCCTTACTTACAAACATTACTTATGCTAAAATCATTTTGTTCCCATAGGTACAATTCATCCCACTTCATCAAGTAATTTATTTAAAAGATGCAACAATATGTTCAACATGTCCATGTGGCTCGATGGTAGGATGAGTAGTTTAGAATTTGCAGAGATACATTTCCCCATGGTATTATACTTTCAATGGTTGATTTTACCGAGGAATACACTCTATATCCCAAAAATAATATTCAAATTCATTATAATCATTGTAATTAGGTGTCCTTAATGTACCATATCACATATAGACATGGCTCAAATAGAAGCAAAGAGAAACAATAAAATTTGAAGAAATATCACTTTTACATAAGTGATGATAGGTGCCATGAATTTCGTTATGTACCTCATTTCTTCCGCATGTTATATGATCACCTAAAGGGGAGGAATATACATATGGATTGACAATGGATTTGGTCAAATGGATGTGTTGGTTAGTTCAAGAATTCCCACATATTTCAACAGTTGTGTTCATTGCACAAAAATTACAGGGTGCCACATATGTGGAACTATTTTGAGTTTGGGCATGGTAAAGGAGATCAATATGGAGATAGAGCATGTGTCAAAACAACCCTGTGTAGAGAAGAATTGAAATTATCTACTAAATATACTATTCAATATGCTCAATCTATATTCAGGTGGTGCATGTCATTAATGGGAGAGGAATCAATTGTGTGAGTTGAATCCACAAGAAAAAGGAATGAGTAGATTTTTTTGGGGAGGTGGTCAATTTAGATAATTCACTTGCATGGGATTGCAAGAGTGTGATTTGTACTATGGCTTTCTTTCGATTCAAATCTCCAACAACACAGTATTTGAAATATGCAAAAGAAATATCACTTGTTTCTCCCCCCCCCCATGTAGCGATGGTTATTGGGATTGTCAGAATTATAGATCTAGCTAAAATAGATTACCTATCTAAGCATTCAATAACATATCAACATAAATAAGAACAGAAAGAGAACAAGGAAAATAATACAACAGATATACGTGGTTCACCCAATTGCACTACGTCCATGAGAAGGTTTTCTTCTATTATCTCCAAAAATGCCTGCAATCTTACAAAGAGAGCAACTCCAAATAGCCCCAATACAATATAACAGAGAGCTTGTGATCACAATAGAATGTTGTGATAGTAGGATCAAATATTATGATGTGACTCCTTTGACCCTATTAAATACCAAGATATGTGGAGGAATTACTCTCACATATTGCATGTGGGATAATATAATTCTTCATAATAACACCTCTTTATATAACAATGGATATCAAGAGTATACTTTACCATAATGAATACGGGATCTAATGTATTACTCATTTACATAATATTGTGGGTAACTTCCGACATAATACAAATACATTATTACCTTCCAAGGAATATAATATATTCTAACATCCCCCCTTAATAATAGCTAGGAGAAAGGACCACACTAACACTAAGGAACGAAGGAGTAATTACTACTCCCCCTTGATGAAAACTTCCCTCATCCCAAGCAATGAACGAAGATGCACATTATTTGATTATGTTAAGTATTTGGTGAAGATATCGGTTGCATACTGCTCGGCAGGAAAATACTCAAGAGAAAGAATACCATCTGGGATGAGACCTCGAATAAAATGAGCATCAAGGTCAAGATGCTTTGTATTGGAGTGATATACCGCATTATAAGCAAGATGAATTGCACCCTGATTGTTACATTTCAACATACTAGATGATTTTAGAACCAGACCAAGCTCAGTGAGAACATGTCATAACCAAATTGCGTCTTTAGCTGCTTCTTTGGTTGCTCTATACCCTACTTCATGCGAAGATAAAGAAATATTCTTCACCTTCTTTTTGGACCAAGAAATCAGACCTAAACCAAGTTGAAATATATAACCAACAGTTAGTTTTTGATCAGAACTGTCACCTTCCCAATCAGAATCTGTATATCTAGAAAGTGAAACTGTAGCACTGCTTGAATAAAAGACACCATAGTACAATGTCCCCTGTAAATATCTCAGAATTCTCTTGGTTGTATGCTAATGAATTTCATGAGGTTTCTGCATGAACTAAGAAACTATACTGATGACAAAAGAGAGATCTAGTCTGATGTGATTTAAATATATCAAACTTCGCATGAGTTGATGATAAAGAGTAGCATCCACAAGAGGAGTGGTATACTCAACAATTAACTTTACACCGGACTGAAATGGCATAAGATAAATTTTACAATCACTCATATGGAAACGAGCCAATAATTTTGTAGCATACTTCAGTTGAGAGAGAAAAATACCATCTTCCATATTCCAGATCTGAAGACCCAATAAATAGTGCAATATACTGAGATCGATCATTTCAAACTGCTTTTGAAGATCACTTTTCATACTTTGAATTAATACAAGTTGGTTTCCAGTGATGATAAGATCATCCACATATAACACAATAATGAGGATATTATCACCAAAGTTCTTAACTTACATATTTGGATTAGATATACAATTCTTAAAACCATTATTCAAGAAATATGCATCAATTTTATCATACCAAGCCCTAGGTGCTCGTTTGATAACATATAAAGACTTGTGTAATTTACATACTAAACTTGATGATTCAGCATAAATAAAAACAAAAGGTTTTTGCATATAAATGTTTTCATGAAGATCACCATTTAAAAAGGAACTTTTAACATCCATTTGGTGTATTTTCCATTTATAAGATGCAACAAGAGATAAGATGGTTCTTATTGTATTCATTTTAGCAACAGGAGAAAAAGTTTCATTATAATCAATACCTTCAAGTTGATTAAAACCTTTTGCAACTAATCTAGCTTTATATTTTTCAATTTGTTCTTCTGAAGTAAACTTAGTTTTATAAACCCATTTACAACCAACTAAATTCTTTCCTGAAGGAAGAGGAACAAGAGACCAAGTTTTGTTCTTCATAAGAGAGTGATACTCAACAACCATAACTTGTTCCCAATGAGGTTTACCCTTAGCTTGAGCATAAGAAGTAGGATCATCTGTGGCCAAAAATTAGGTCATAAGAGAAAAGTTATATCTAGGTATATGAGTATCAGAAGGATTACCAATCTTATTACCTGCAGATTTAAGATCTTTCCAAGACAAAATAGGAAGGTTAGAAGGAACATAAGTCACTTCAGGAGCTTTAGGATATTCAGGTGGAACACTTGAAGAAGAGGGTGAACTATGATCAACAACAAGAATAGAACTGGAATAAGGAGTAACGGATATAGGAGTAACATGAGACAATACAATATTCAGGGTAACATGAGGTTCTACCGACTCATGCGGTGGAGAGAATTTAGTAAATTGAACATCTCTTCTGATTATCACACTCTGATTAAAAGGATCAAATAAACTATAAGCCTTGGAATCCTCGGCATAACCAATGAATATACACTTGTGAGACTTGGGTTCTAACTTTTTCCGTTTGTCATCAAGAATATGAGCCCAACATTCACAACCAAGCACCTTAAAGTTACTAATATCTGGTTTTCTACCATTCCATTTTTCCTTAGGGGTAACATGCTTAACATCTTTTGTAGGAAATCTATGTAAAATAAAATTAGCACAACTGATGGCTTCAACCCAAAATTTCTTGTGTAATCCTTTAGAATAAAGCAAACATCTAGCCATTTCAATTAAGGCTATGGTTTTCCTTTCAACAACACCATTTTGTTGAGGTGTGTAAGGAACAGTCTTTTGATGTTGAATTCCATTTTTAGATATTAAAAGAAAATAAAATTCTTTTTTAACAAATCCCCCCCCCCCATTATCAGATCTCAAAGTCTTAATCCTTTTACCATAATCATTTTCAACCAAGGATTTAAATGCTTGAAACTTAGGAAAGTGTCACTTTTATGTTTAAAGAAATAAACCCATGATTTTCTACTAAAGTCATCAATAAAAGTAAGAAAATAGATTGCATGAGATATAGAAGGAACTTCAAGAGGACCACAAATGTCACTATGAATTAACTGCAAAGTTTCTTTAGCACGCCAAGATTTACCCTTATCAAACATTTCTCTATGATGTTTACCAAGTACAAAACCTTCACAAATACCAATAGTAGACGAAATATTAGGCAATCCATGTACCATTTTAGTTAACATTTTCATTTTACCATAATTCAAATGACCCAATCTTTCATGCCACAATTTACTTAGTTCATCAGCATGAGCAACATAGGAATAAAAGGGTTCTCTTAGTTGAATTAAAACCAACAAATTTATATAAACCAATGGTATGATCAACAGGACCAGAATAAACTACTTTAAAATTATGGTTGATATCTTTAAGAACACATTTATCTGGCCAAGCATCAAATTTATATCCCTTTTTACATGCATGATAAATAGAAAGCAAGTTGATGCGCATGTGCTCAACATGAAAAACATCTTCCAATTGACCATTAGCAAGATTAACATTACCATAACCAATTACGAAAAGTTGTTTACCATCACCTATAGATAATTTCTGATATGTGTGTTTGTTATTTTCATAAGATGTAAATAAAGAAGCATTACCAGTCATATGTTTAGAAGCACCAGAATCCATTATCCATTCCACACTAGAAGAAGAACTACTAGACGAAACAACATATGCACATAAAGCTACTTGTGATTCATTAGAAGTTTCTTTTAGCCTTAGAAATTAAACGTTTCGCTTTAAAGCAATTTTTTTCAGGATGGTTAGTTTTACTACAATGTTTACAAGGATCATAAACTTTCTTCTTTTTACTAGTTTCATGATGTGCATTAGAATCATGATCATAATTATTAGTATGATTAGAAGTGTCTGAACAAGGATCTTTATCATTATTAAAACTTTTCTTAGGATTTTTATTATGTTCCATAAGAGCTTTATTAGGTGAGACTTGTCCTGAATCAATTAACCTTTCTTGCTCATTTATCAAGCCTTTACAAAAATCATCAAAAGTAGGTTTCATGGTACTTTGAAACAATTCAAGAGCTTTATTCCTAGTAACTTTGGATGAAAATATCAAAACAAGATGGCAATTTTTGTTCTATAAGAATTATAAGAGCACTGTCTATCTTCTTGTAATCTTTACCACAATTATTTATTTTTTCAATAAAAATTTTCACTTCAGTAAGATATAATTCTACTCTTTCAAAGTTAGTAGGATCTAGCTCAAAAATCTTCTTTTCAAGGTAATAAGCAGAAACATCATCAGATTTATCAAATAAAGAAGCAAGAATTTTCCATACCTCAACCGGGATGTCTTCTGTCTCAATAATTAGCTAAATACTATATGAAACTGTTTGACCAATGAGCCCTCTTGCTTGATCACATTTATCTTCCCATATAGCCACATCTTTAGCATCAGCAGATTTCTTGTGTTCATCATTAAAAATCCTCCATATATTCTTACTCCTGAGAACATCAATCATTTTTATTTTCCATGCAAGATAGTTAGGACCAACAAGTTCAGGAATAGAATCTACTTCTGAAGTCATAATGATAGAAAATTTTGACAAGAAACTTAAACCCAATTGCTAGAAATGACAAGAGAAAAGAGGCGAATAACAAAAAACTGATAAACTTTACCAGATATGATCAGTAATAAAAAATACAGAGTCTTTACTTACAGCCCTTAAAAAATCCAAATAAAGTCACTTACGGGTCAGCCATAGTAAACTCGCGTGTAGATTTGATACATGCGGGTTCTGCACAATGAAGTCACAGTTAAATTTGATAAACGCGGGATCTACACAGTCAATTTGCGTGTATGTCGAAGCACACAAGGGTTCTGCACAGGAGGGTCGCGTGTATACTGAAGTAAGCGCAGGTTTACAGTATATCAGGCCTGGGTATTCCGTTGCACAAGTGGGTTTGTACACTGAAATTCATGGGTCTACAGTTTACACGTGGGTTCGCAGTAGGCAAGTTGCGGTTACACACGCTGTCTACGAAGATAAGTTGTGGGTGTCCTGTTTTAGGCCGAAAAAAGTGTCGATTAAATCATTGATGGAAACTTGTACAGAGTCTATGTTACACCCAAAATCTACTCATCACCAGATTCAATGTATAGACCTCTGAAGGCACTTGGACTAATAATCATCCTGGGAGGGTTTGTACTCATTTGCGCTAGGTTATGAAGGGTCGTCATAGGTTTCACACTAGCAACATGCGACATCATAGGTTGCACCACTACAGGGTGCGACGAGGTCTGTTAATGGGCAAAAATAGCCTATTCGAGATCCTTCTCGAAACTTGATCATTTGGGGGCTTATCCCTGACCTCTAGGAGAGCTGGTACTCGACCCCTAACTCTTTGGGAAGATCCCCTATCTCTCTCCTACCCTTCCTCAACCTATCCTATCCACACCCTATCCATTTAGTCCTATATAAGTGAGGCTCATTCCCATACCAAAGGGGGGAAGACTAAGGTATCCATATGTTGGTGAAATTTACCTTAGAGGAAGGTTATAGTATCTACATGCTGGTGAAATTTCTCCCAATACATTCCATTCACCTCTTGGAGAACTCATGCTTCCTTGGAAGGATATGGCAATTGATTTGGTCGGAGAAGGGCTGCTACGTTAAGTCTTTGGTTGTAGTCCTATATCTCTATCATGTACTCCTCTATTTGCAGTAATACAAATGCTTTCCACCAATATCATTCTTATGTGTAATGATGTTGTGTTGTTTACCTGCTTAACTGTTTACATAGATCTCTTATTGTATAGATGCTCTTTACTCGTTTCTCTTTTCTATGTTTTAACAGGTATTGCAGCTTGGATCTGACAACCATGGGACGTGGATCAAAATTTGGGAGAAAGAATAGCGGGCCAAAGAGGTAAGACATATAGCACTTGATCCTTAAGTAGATCTAGGAAACGTGTTTGTAGTCTATTCTATTTGTTCTAGACTCGTATTGAGCTAGGGAGATCCTGCTCACGCCCGCTCGAGTGGATTGTCCGGTAACAAATCTGGCGACCATACTGGGGAGTACTGTTTGTTTTGTTTAGTGGTCATTCATCTGAAAGTCATTTTCAATAGATTAATTCACACGATCCTGTTTATCATTTTTGCCATTGACTTTTAGATCATCACGTTGAAGGTTCTGATCTTCTTCCTCTAAGTCTATATAACTCAGTTCCAAGGTTGTTTGTGGCTCATTATTGAGAGATCTGATTCATTTTTGAATCTAGAACTTGCCTGTCGCACCTGGGCAGTGGAAACAGAGCGACACTCTGTTTTTCTGAGTCTCTGTCCTTTGTCTGTTGCTTACTCGTCGCATCCTGTGCATTGGTGAATTGCAACACCGTCGCACCTCCCGTGTAGGCAACCTGCGACATCGCACTATCTGCAAAGACAGAGTGCGCTAATCTGTCAAAAGTTGATGTACATGCATCCATCCTCTCATTTGACAGTCTGAGTCTTGGTCTGATGTTTGGACTCCCTCTGTGCTGCAATATCCAGCCAGAGACCCCTTTGATAATTTGTGTGTTGAGAGTTTGGTTTCATTTGGATTGACTTTGGGTTCCACTTTGGACAAGTTTGAAATCGGTAGTGGTGGATACTTTTGTCTCCCCCACCTTCATCCATTCACTCTTGCATTCCCTTCCTTCCATCCCTGATCTGATCAATGCAGTGGATCAACTTCCAGACCTCATCTACATTTTTTTTTAGCTTTGCTTGCTTAGTTTGCTTGCTGCTGCTTGATTTTGAGTTAAGCATGTCTTTTCCGCTTGGTTGAGTGCTTGTCTTTTCTTGAGTTTTCTGAGTCTATGAATGCTGCGAGTAGTGTTTTCTTTTCAATCATTTGGATCTGAAAGCGAAGTTGTTATCAAGTTTATTCTTTGATACATCCATTGAAATATTTTAAAAGTGCTTCTTTCCCATTGTTTCTCAAAAAATTATTGAAGAAAGATTGTTGTGCATTGGAAAATTCTTATTTATATTTTAGAAAAGTTGAATGAATGTATGATCTCTTGTGTTTTTCTCGAATTATGAATCATTCATTTTCTTGAAAGGCTCAAAGAACACTTTGATTTTTGCAAAATTGTTTCCATGTTGAGGAAAGATAGATGCATTTTTTTATTTTTGTTGCTCTTAGGTCATTGAAATCGAAATTGAAAAGCTTGCATATTTCATTTCAGAATCCTCTCTTTTCATCATTTAGTGTCATTTTAATTTGAAAAGAAGAAGAAAAGAAAGAAAAAAAATGCTTTGATTTGGATAGTAGTGTTATGTACGTTTGTGTGTTTCGTTGAAAAAGAAAAGAGTACTTTCATTGTCAAATTTGTTTGAATTGAGATTGTGTTGCATTGAGTTTGTTTGGCAATACCATTGCAAAGAAAAAGATTTCTCCTTCCCATAGGTAGAATTCATCGAAAGAAAATAATATTTTATGCATGTAGCTAGGGCTTGCATTATGCTTCCGATTATGTACTCACCTCATGCATTCACCTAACCGTCCAAGATAAAATTAACGGTAGAACTAGGTAAAATTTTTAGCAACTTGTGTGTAAGTTAGAGACGTGTTCCGACGTCGTTAAGCGTGGCAGCTGTCGTTACTTTCTAGCACTGTAGTCCAGGGGTATTGTAATCTCCCATGTACATCGGTATATTGAGCTCCTTCACGTACCCACCAAGTACCATAATACGTACTTAGCGTATATCGAAGGGTGTATCACGTACTCGACACGTATATCGGAAGGTCTCATGCCAACGGCTGTGCATTAGACAGCACCACTATGGATTTGAGCTCCCACGTACCTTGTGTATATTAAGAGACACCATTAGGATTCCTGAAACCAACCAAGTTAACCATTTGGCCATCTTGGCAAAGCAATACACCGAGAACAGCACTCCGGGAGATTAGCACACATGTACTGTCCAGGTAATTGGGTATGCAGAAAAGGGTATGGTCCCAATCCTCCTTGTCGCGTCATATTGTTGGACCCTACAGTATATTGCGGTTTGCGATGCCTTGATAATCCCGTGAGGTTCCAGACTTTTGAATCAACTCTGTCACATAAGTTTGCTTGTTGCCTTAGTTTGAGTAGGTTTTTCTGGACTGCTTTTCTTTTAGCATACCCTTAGGAGAAACGCTGTTTCAGCCTTTTCTGGCTGATTTTCCTGATACTCTGGTGGATTTTCCCTAGAGAAAGTCCTGTAGGATCTCGAACTTGCCACCCGAATATCCCCTTAACCCGGAGGTTATTTCGAGGGTAAGAATGGATCAGCATAACGCAGTCGTAGTTACTGAAGTAGGGAACCCCACATTGAATGTTGGCGGACTTTTGTTTCCACCAGATTCACCTACCTCTCATCCCTTGTAGGATGAAGAAGCACACACCCCCACTTCTCAAAACCCTTCTCCCATCATCCCGGGAGAACCTGGATCGTTGGAATGGATAAACCGACCCCAGGACAACCCTACAGCAGCTGTTGGTCCTTCAGCAGCTTATTGGACATCTTCTATAGACCACCCAGTGGCTCATTTTTTCATCTCATCCTCATCCAGTGAGACTACCCCGAAAGACACTTTAGTTTACTTTCGTGGCCAATTGGCTCACTTTCGTTCCATGGCTAAAGAGTTTCGGTAGTCAAGTCTCCAAAGCAGGTTCAAGACCCATCTTTACCTCCTTACCAACCTATCCCAATTCATTCGATATCTTTCGGATCACCTGAAGCACCCCACCACGTGACCACTAATGAGACTGGTCAACCCTTGCAGGAGTCCAGTCCTGCACCTCAAGTGAACCAACTAGTGGAAGGACAACGGTCCAACACACCTGTCACTACCACGGTTACATTACCAGTTCCTCCCCCACCTTAGAACTCGAGGGGAGGGTATTCCATTCCTACGGATTATCTTATTGGTGATACCACGATAGCTAGTCAACAACCTACGTTGGTTCAACCTTTGAATAATGGTCAACCTGTTGTGGCTGGGTGACAACCCCCATTTCCTAACCAAAACATAGGCGGTGGAGTCCCCAATGGACCTTCTGTTAGACCTTCCCAACCCGCTAGACCATCCACCATGGGATTATCTCATGTTGGAGGGTCGTCAAATGTAACTCAACCCTCATGGATTCAAGCATATCCAGGTTCCGTTAACCCTGTTCCAGGCCAAACTAATCCCGGAAAAGTGCCATACGGGATACCTTATTCCGGGAATCCATACACTCTATGGGGGCAACAACCTGTGTTGCAACACAGACCCCAACCGACTATCCCTCAAGTACCCCACCTATCATTGGTGGAGGCCCACCTCACTTTACTTACAACACCCCTCATCCCTCTGGCGGTGGCGGGAATGGTCCACCACCTCCTCTAGGCAGAGGCAGCGACAGACCACCCTATCATGGTGGAGGAGGACATTTCCCTTCGGTTGGTGGCGATGGCCCACCACCCCCTCCAGGCAGAGGCGGTGGAGGACCTAATTACTATGGTGGTGGCGGTGGTGGTGGAAACCCTCATCCTTACGACAGCGGAGGTGGTGGGGGCCCCTATCCATCTAGCGGCGGAAGTGGTCCACCACCCCCTCTAGGCGGAGGCGGTGGTGGGCCACCTTATTACGGTTATGGACCCCCACCTCCCCTTAGTGGTGGCGGCAGACCTCCGCCCCCTCCCAGAGGTGGAGGTGGACCCCCACCTTATTGGAATGGACCACCTTATGGTGGCGGACCTCCTTACAGTCTGGGAGGCATACCCCCCTATGGTCAGTTTTATCCTAGTACACCTTACGGTCAGTTTAGTCCTTACACACCATATTCGTATCATCAATACTCGTAGCCTAATCCATAGCTTCCCTTTCTGTCTACTTTGGACCTACCTGACCTCTCCTGTTTAACCAACGATCCTATTTACCACGGATCTAACTGGCCACTGATTCCGGTGAAACTTCCGTCTGATATCCCCAAGTTTGACGGAAAGCCGGGTGAAGACCCCAAGAACCACGTGATGACATACCACTTATGGTGTTCATCTAATTCCTTAATGGATGATTCAATTCGTCTTAGATTGTTTCAAAGGACTCTCACTAGTTCGGCTTCCAACTGGTACATTGAATTGCCACCGCACTCTTTTCCTGATTTTGGCTCTCTTGCTATGAACTTTTTGACGCATTTCCAGTTGCCTATACGGTATGAGACTGGTACTGAGCTTTTAACCTCACTCCGTCAGAATACTGCCACTCACATTTTGGATCATATCCATGAATGGCGAAGGAGACGACGTCTCATTAAAGCTCCAATTCCAGATCATCTCCTAGCAGACTGGTTTACTAAATCGCTCATTCCCACCATAGCAAAAGATGTTGCCATGCGAGGTGTTGTCACCAAAGAACAAGTCATCACGAGTGCTCATCTATTAGACCTGGTCTACACTCAGTCTGGCACTCTGTTCAATATTTTTCCTGACGCACCCTGGGACGTTAACGATCCCACGAAACCACATAAGGGACCCCAAGCTAATGGAATCATTGGTTCCCTTAACACCCATCCTGCTGCTAGCACTGTTGGATCATCCAACCCAACTACGGCTGGTCACAGCACCGCCAAGTCCACTACTCCTGCTATAACTAAAGTGGTGAATTCTGTTCAATCAGCTTCATCTCCGAAGTTTAATGGTAAGAAGAAGAATAAGGGGAAACCCAAAAAGTATTTACCCAGTAGGAACCTAAGATCACTCTCGACGATACCAAGCAGAAAAGGAAACTGAAGTATCCTTGTCTACTGTGTGGAGAAGACCATTTCTCCAAAGAGTGTCCCCATAGAGATGAAGTGCAAAAGTTTCTTAGGGGTAAACCAACTCCCCCAGTCCTCAACGATCCATTTCTTGCTCAAAACTAGCAGATGATTGCTCAAACCCCCCCATCCCAAGGGGAACCATCTAATACTACGCATATTCTCATGTTGTGTAACGAGGCGATCAATTTGACTACTCGCCCGCGATATTACGAACCGGTCCCTTCGAAGGAATCCACTGGAAGTAATGCTGAAAAAGATTCTGACTCTTTAACTGATGTCACTCTACCATCAACCTCTCTCACCATAGAGAGACCCTCTTTAGATTCGATATTGCGTCCACCCAAGCATACGATTCGAAAAGTTGTTTTCAATCCTAACGCTTGTACGGCACAAAATTACAATATCGTAGAGGACTTGGCCCAAGCTCCTTGCACCATGTCCACCGTGGAATTTTTGCAGAATTGTCCCAATCAACGCAAAACTCTCCTTGTAGCTATTGGTGCAGTCGACCCAGATTCCTTGAACACCATCATGTTCCGACTTGACAACTTTAAGTCGAAGCTCTCACACCAGCTCACATTCCAAGTTTCTACGAACATTGTTGGGAAGATTGTCCATCGTACCCTTTTGGACGAAGGAGCCTCCACTTCTGTCATGTCCATCGCTTATTGGAGAGCCATTGGATCCCCCAAATTGAATCATTCTCCTACCATGTTTAAAGCATTCGACAGGCGTGGCTTTCAACCTCACGGGATCTTACAAGCTCTTGCAGTTGAGTTGGGCAGAAAGACAGCAACCATTAACGTGGAAGTGGTCTCTGCCCCGTTAGATTATAATCTCTTGCTTGGTCGCAATTGGTTTTATACCATGCAGGTGGTAGCCTCTTCAGTCTTCCGCATAGTACAATTCCCCCACCAAGGACGAATTGTTACTATTGACCAGTTAGATTTTTGTACACTGGACGCCACTACTCATCCTGGTGACAATTTTCCTTCCATTGGACTGATGTCAAAACAATATGAGAGTGTAGGGGTTGGCCTTTTGAAATATTCATCTCTCATGGATGTTTTTCCAGCCGCAGACCCCCCTAATCATGTTGCTACATGAACATGATCTCCACTGAGATTTTATCTCACTCGAACGATGCTTGGCTTGTACTGGATGAAGCCACAACACCCTGCTTGGAGATATGATGCCTCTTTCACCCACTGAACACATTTATGAGGCTATCCAATCAACATCGGAGTGTTGATGTATATGTAACTTTGGAATGTATTTCATCTGTGTATTTTATATATATTTATTGTACCCTTATAAGAGATGTGTTATTCCTCTATAAGGAAGTGTCGTCATGTGGATTGACAAGTGTCGCAAGTGTGTGTACTTGTCGATGGGTTATTAGACCACCATGTGGGGTCAGCCTTGAATTATATATAATATAATGTGGATGTATCTAGATAGACAAGTCGGCCCCATAAGGTCACTGGGAAAAAAGGTTAGTATAAATAGAGATCGGAGATCTCTATTTTATACACTCGGAAAAGTAACTCACTCTCACTTGAAAAGTGGCACACTAGTGAGGAGGAGGATCATCTGCTATCAGGAGACTATCTCAGTGTTATTTGATTGTACTTTCATTGAGCCATTGCTCTCTCTATGTCTGAGGAAGTTGTGGGGTTTTTCACCTTAGGGTTTTCCCCACGGAAACTCTGTGTCTCTTGTCTTTATGCTTTTGATTCTTGTGATGCTTGTCATATTGTGATTGTCATGCATTGATATACTGTAGATGTTATTCTCTTAGCAAAGATCCTAGAGTATTGTGAATTAATGCTCAAAATTTAACATGGTATCAGAGCTAACATGAGAAGAAGACATTTTGCAGTGACGGAAGCTTGAGTTCCTTGTTTATTGGGTTTCTCTCCACATATTTTTGAAAATCAGTATAGTAGATTGACTCTACTCATCAAGGCGCATCTATCTGTCTAATCAGAATTCAATTCCGAGCATTTTTAGATTTGGCCCTAAAAATTAGGGTTTCCACAAAAATAGGAATTTTTTGAATCTGAAGACATAGCTGGAAGCTCCTTGCAAAAATCGAAGTTTAGAGCTTTGGATCGAGATTTTTGGCTGGGTAGATCTCTGGGAAACTCAAACCCTAATTCAAGGCTCTCCCTAGTGATCCCGGGAGGACAAAAAGGCAATTCTGAAGGGAAAAAATTTGTTGATCTCAAATTCTAAATGCACCAAGCTGATCAGCTCATCAAGGCACATCTTTCTATCCTTTCAGAAATTTGAAATTCACATTTTGAATTTTTAGGGTTTTTCTGACAAACCCTAATCTGGGACCAGATCCAGTTTTCAGCATTTCAAGTGGTAAGATCTAAATCTTTTCTATTTCCATTTGAAGTACTCTTTAAGATGTCTCTTTACACCAAGCTTGAGGATAAGCTTGAAGGGGCTGATAACTTCCGAGCCTGGAAGTATAGAATTGGGTTAATCTTGGAAGAGAATGCGTTGGACTCATATGTGAAAGAAGACATCCCTATCCCAGAGGATGAAGAGGCCAAGGTATTGCACAAGAAGAACTTGGTCAAGGCAAAGAGAATCATTGCTGATTCTATCAAAGACCATCTCATACCCCATGTGTCTTCTCTTAAGACACCCAAGGAGATGTTTGACTCTTTGACCAAGCTGTTTGAAGGGAAGAACATAAATCAGAAGATGACCCTGTGGAACCAATTGAAAGGAGTAAAATTTCAAAATGGAGAAACCATTCAATTTTATTTTTCAAGGGTCTCCCAGATCAAGGAACAGCTAGAATCAATGGATGAAATGGTGGAGAATGGAGAAGTAGTGATGACCACTCTAAATGGCCTACCCAGGTCATGGGATTCCTTTATCCAAGGAATTTGTGCAAGGAAGAAGTTGATCTCCTTCAGTAGACTACGGGAAGAATGCTCACAAGAAGAAGCAAGGCTTGTGGCACGAGAAGAAAAGATGGGAAATGAAGATCAAGCTCTCACAGCTCACACCAAGAAAGGGAAGTCCAAGAGAGAGCCATCTCACTCCAAGAAATCTTCACATCACTTCAAATAAAGAAGAATATGCTTCACCTGTAATGAGAAAGGACATATTGCAATAAATTGTCCCAAGAAGAAGAAGGACAACAACTCCAACAAGAAGAAGAAGGGTAGCAAAAGAAGGTTTCATGCTCATGCTGCTGAGGATGATGAACCACCCAAGAAGAAGGCTAGGGTAGAAAGTGATGATAACTCATCAAGTGAAGAAGAGTATGTTCTAATCTCTTCTCTCACAGGTACCATCTCCCATGGTTGTAATGATTGGTTGATTGATAGTGGGGCTTCCAAACACATGACAGGGTTTAAGGAATCTTTTGGGAATCTATCTGAACATGAATCACCCCATAAGGTGAAACTTAGGGATGATTATCAATACCCAATCAAAGGAAGTGGTGAAGCCTCCTACAACCTAGATTCTGGAAAATCTTTGAAGATGAAAGAAGTTCTTTATGTACCTGGGCTCAAGAAGAACTTACTCTCCATCTCTGCATTGGATGCAAAAGGTATGAGGGTTGCATTTGTGGATGGCCAAGTCCTAATGTGGCCAAAGGGAAAGACCATAGATGATGCAGTAGTGATTGGAGAGCAAGAGGGAGGCTTGTATAAATTAAAGGGACAACCTGAACATGCCATGGTGCATGAATCCATGGAGCCAAGTGAACTTTGGCATAGAAGACTTGCTCATATGCACTATAGGGCACTTCCAATTGCAAGCAAGGCAGTAGAGGGTCTTCCTGAAATAAAGACCAAACATGAAGGTGTTTTCAAAGGATGTGCAAAAGGTAAGAACATTAAGAAGGCTTTCCCAAGCAGTGAAAGCAAGGCAAAAGACATCCTAGAAATCATCCACTCAGATGTATGTGGTCCTATGTCATCCAGTTCTCTAAGTGGGTATGTTTACTATGTCTCATTTATTGATGACTTCTCCAGGAAGACTTGGGTATACTTCTTGAAGAACAAAGATGAGGTGTTTGATAAAGTCAAGGAATTCAAAACCTTGATGGGGAATCAATCTGACAAGAAGATCAAAACATTCAGATCCGACAATGGTGGAGAATTCACCTCAGATGACTTCAAGAAGCCTTGTAGTGATTCAAGGATTAAGAGGGAGTTGACTGCTTCGTATAATCCTCAACAGAATGGAGTTGCAGAAAGGAAGAATAGAACTATCATGGAAGCAGCAAGGGTAATGCTGCATGACCAGGATCTACCTATGCATTTATGGGCAGAAGCAGTTATAATAGCTGTATATGTGCAGAACAGAACTCCCCACAAGATATTGGACAACAAGACACCAGAAGAGGTCTTTTCTGGGTTCAAGAAGATTGATGTCAGCAAGGATGAATATAAGTTCAAGGACAGGTAATCTAGGAAACAAAGATCAAGAGGGAGCACACTCCAGCAGCTCCTGCAAGGATGCAGATTTTCAGAGGGAGTTGACCATCTTCCTACATTCCACAACAGAAAGGTGTAGAAGAAACTACTTCAGCAGCTCCTGCCAGGAAGCAAAGACTCAGAGGGAGTCCACCCAACAAACAAACAAAGATAAGTATTTCAATTATCATTTCTTTCCTATTTTGTTTGTTTAAATAATATTATGCTTATGTTCCTAGACTTAGGAGATGTATTGTGCATATTAGAATGATTGCATTAATGAACAAGATACTACTAATATGCATGTGATGGGTAAGTGACCTATGGCACTGTACAACATTCCAGTGCTACTTATCTAGAATGAAACCTCTTTGCTGACATGTTGGGAGTAGTGCAAACTCTTAACAATGTTCTGGTAGAGACTGGAAAGCATCTAGAAAGTTGTGGAACATGGATAAATGTTGTATTTAAGCATTGGCTAAGATAACTGCATGACTGCATGACATATTTCTTTATGTGTAAAGAATTTGTTTTGAAAATTATAAGATGGTTCTAATCATGCAATTTAACTTGTTTTGTAGGAAAGACCGTATATCTTCACCTACAAAAGGACTACAACATTTGTTCCAGCAACAAAGATATCTATTGAAGATATTGAAGTTCCCCGGATCTAGGATGAAGAAATGGAATGCCATGATCTGTCGATCATGAAGAAGATGTTTGGGATGCAGTCCCAAGACCTTACAGGGAGTCACATGTGTACAGATTGAAGAAAGCCTTGTATGGCTTGAAGCAAGCTCCCAGAACCTGGTATGGTAGGATGGACAGTTTTCTATCTAGTTTGGGCTTTACCAAGAGTAAAGCGGATTCCAACCTTTACTACAAGGTTGAGGAAGGGAATCCTGTGATTCTACTCCTGTATGTGGATGATTTATTTGTAACAGGAGATGACAGACTGATTGCAGATACTAAGAGGAAGCTTGCTGCTGAATTCGATATGAAAGATTTGGGAATGATGCATTATTTCCTAGGTATGGAGGTGTGGGAGAGTGCAGGTGGGATCTTCCTTGGTCAAGGGAAGTACACAGTAGATATCCTGAAGAGATTCGGGATGATCGATTGCAAGGACATGGCCACACCTATGGCATCGAATCTGAAGCTTCTATGCGATGCTTCATCTGAGCCGGTTGATGTCTCTATGTATCATCAGATGATTGGGTCCTTGATGTACTTGACGAACACGAGACTGGACATTTGCTTTGCTGTGAACACATTGAGCCAGTTCCTGACGGATCCAAGGAGTGTTCACCTAATCGTTGTAAAGCATGTTCTGAGGTACCTGAAAGGTACAGTGGATTATGGGCTCAAGTATGAAGCGAATCAAAAGTTTAACCTGCAGGGTTATGTTGATTCAGATTGGGCTGGCAGTGCTGCAGATAGGAAGAGCACATCTGGATGCTACTTCAGTATGGGATCAGGTGTGATCTCTTGGTTTAGCAGGAAGCAGTCCTACGTAGCACTGAGTACAGCTGAGGCAGAGTATGTTGCAGCCTGTTCAGCTAGTTGTGAGGCAGTATGGCTACGGAAGCTACTGTCTGAGTTATTTGATCTCCCATTGGATGCTACTAGTATCTTCTGTGATAACCAGAGTTGTGTGAAGTTGTCTAAGAACCTAGTGTTTCATGACAGGTCGAAACACATAGAGATCAAATATCACTATATCAGGGATATGGTGCAGAGAGGAGCCGTGAAGCTCCTATATGTTGAGATGGATGAGCAGATTGCAGATGAACTGACGAAGCCACTATCCAGGGTGAAGTTCGAGTACTTCAGAGAGAGGCTTGGCGTTCTTCAGATCGAGGACACTTCGAGGAAGAAGTGATGGACACATTTGCTGAAGCCATTCCAAGCATGTTAGAAGGAGGATCCTTCACATGGCTGTGGATGTAAGTGCTGGATGATGAACATCAAGATGATGTCCTGGTTTCTGCTGGATATGATCAGTTGGATCATTTTTATGTATGTATGTACGCATCATGTTGGATGCTGGATATGATCAGTTGGATCATTTATATGTATGTACGCATCATGTTGGATGCTGGATATGATCGGTTGGATCATGTGTATATATTGTGTATATGCATCATGTTGGATGCTTGGACCATGTATCTGTATATGTATCAGGTGGATACATTGTATGATCAGGTAGATCATGTATATTGATATGTATCAGGTGTGATCAGATAGATCATGTATGTTGATGGATACATTGTGTGGATCATGTATCTATGTATCAGGTGGATACACTATGTCTGATGATATGTATCAGGTAGATACTTGGTGTGCATCAGATGGATGCATTGTATGATCAGGATGATCGTGGATGGTGAGCTTCTCCAGATGACATGCAGCAGGATGTTGCAGTGATGATGATTAGGATGATCATGTGTACATCAAGATGATGTATGATGAGTATCAGATGATACTCTATGGCTGTGGATCAGGTTGTGCATGTAAGCATGTAATTTGTGCCTTGGGAGATTTGCAGATGGTCTTTCGAGGTTTTGCCTATGGCATGTAATTCGGTGCCCTGGGACATCTGGAAAATGCTCTTTCGAAGTTTTGCTTTGGGAGGACATATAATTTGTGCCCTGGGAGATCTGCAGATAGTCTTTCGAGGTTTTGCCTATGGCATGTAATTCGGTGCCCTGGGATATCTGGAAGATGCTCTTTCGAGGTTTTGTCCTATGGCATGTAATTTGCTCCTGGGAGATCTGGACAGGATGAAAAAGGTCTCAGATGCTTCAGCCAGGTTTTTCCATGACCACATGTAATTTGCTCCTGGGAGATCTAGACAGGATGAAAAAGGCCTCAAATGCTTCAGCTAGGTTTTGTGGTGAGATCACATTTAATGTGCTCCTGGGAGATCCGACAGGTAGAGCCGTGTGCTCTTAACAGCCTGGGATGCTTCAGCTAGGTTTTGTGATGGGTCACATGTAATGTACTCCTGGGAGATCCTACAGGTAGAGCTGTGTGCTCGTAATAGCCTAGGATGCTGTAGCCAGGTTTTGTGACGCACGTAATAAGTCGTGGGGATTCCATAGTATGGCCAATGATGATGAAGACCTGCAGGTGGTGGGCCTACATCCAGTATGAAAAAGGACTGGCTCTGTAGAACTTCCTATGACGAGTAGAGTCAGAGATTGGTTGAGATAGCAGCAGTAGTGACGATGATGATGATGATGCATTGATGACGATGATCCCGAGAAGAAGACTTGTCTAGAAGATCTGTGTCAAGAAATACCTTCCTAGTTAAGAGGGAGTGTTGATGTATATGTAACTTCGGAATGTATTTCATTTGTGTATTTTATATATATTTATTGTACCCTTATAAGAGATGTGTTATTCCTCTATAAGGAAGTGTTGTCATGTGGATTGACAAGTGTCGCAAGTGTGTGTACTTGCCGATGGGTTATTAGACCACCATGTGGGGTCGGCCCTGAATTATATATAATATAATGTGGATGTATCTAGATAGACAAGTCGGCCCCGTAAGGTCACTGGAAAAAAAGGTTAGTATAAATAGAGATCGGAGATCTCTATTTTATACACTCGGAAAAGTAACTCACTCTCACTTGAAAAGTGGCGCACTAGTGAGGAGGAGGATCACTTGCTATCAGGAGACTATCTCAGTGTTATTTGGTTGTACTTTGGTTGAGCCATTGCTCTCTCTATCTCTGAGGAAGCTGTGGGGTTTTTCACCTTAGGGTTTTCCCCACGAAAGCTCTGTGTCTCTTGTCTTTATGCTTTTGATTCTTGTGATGCTTGTCATATTGTGATTGTCATGCATTGATATACTGTAGATGTTATTCTCTTAGCAAAGATCCTAGAGTATTGTGAATTAATGCTCAAAATTTAACACGGAGGACCATTTAACCATGGCCTCCCCATCCTGTTCTCTACGACAAACATCCTCTCTACCTGATCTCTCACTTCGGACTTTTCATTCAGATGAATCCATCATGGAAGTAATGAATGTTGACGACAGTCCGTGGGATGATCTCCATCATAGGTCATCTTTTCTTCTTCCTTTGGAGTACATAGAGAACAACATTCATACCCTCTTTACACTAGATATCTACCCATCCCCTCAGTCCCCCATCCTTACATGTCTTACGGACATGGAGGGAAACTTGGCCAACATTGAGCCAACCACCCCGGTAGACATCCCGGTGAAACCTGGTATAGTGGAACACATTTGCATAGGCCAGAAGTGTTCCCCTAAAGAAATCGTTGTTAGCACGACCTTGTTCAAGCAATTTCGAGACGTGTTTGCTTGGTCCTATCAGGAGATGCCTGGGATAGACCCCGCAATTGTTTCTCATGAAATAAAAATCTATCCCGACATCAAACTTGTATGTCAAAAGTTGCGACCGGTACACCCCCGGAAGACTATGGCAATAAAGGCAGAAATTGAAAAGATCTTAAAGGCTGGCTTTATTTATCCTGTCCCATTGACGAATTGGGTCTCAAACGTCGTTCCTATGAACAAAACATAGGGCACCATTCGCGTCTATGTTGATTATCGGGACCTCAACCAGGCTTGTCCAAAAGACAACTACCCAACCACCTTCATTGACCAGATCATCGACAACTGTGCCAGAAGCGTCATCTTCTCATTCATGGATGGATTTTTTGGTTACAACCAAATTGAGATCAACCCAGTCGACCAACATAAGACGACTTTCATCTGCCCATGGGGTACATTCACTTATCGTAAGCTCCCATTTGGCCTTAAAAATGTTGGCGCCACGTTTCAGCGGGCTATGTCATATGCCTTCCACAATATTAAGGACTTTGTGGAACCCTACTTGGATAATCTCCCTACTCATTCAAAGCAGCGCGAGTTCCACATTGATCATCTGACGGCCATTTTCCTCAGATGCAGATGGTACAATATCCATCTGAATCCTCACAAGTGTATCTTTTGCGTTGAGTCTGGACACCTCTTAGGATTTATCGTTTCAAAGGATGGGATCCGCATTGATCCCTTAAATGGAGGCCATCATCAACCTACCACCCCCGACTGATGTTACGGAACTTCAAAGTCTCCAAGGGAAGGCGACTTATTTAAGACATTTTGTTTGTAATTTCGTGGAGAATACTCAGGGCTATATGAGACTGCCTAAGAAGGACGTCCCGTTCATTTGGGACGACCAAGCTCAAAAATCCTTTGACAGTATCAAACATGCCATCACGCATGCCCCTGTGCTCCAACCACCTAATTATTATTGAGATTACATCTTATATCTCATTACTTCTGCTACCACTATCGCCATGGTTTTGGTGTAGGAGGATCAAAACGCTCAGGAACATGTGATATACTATGCAAGTAAGGGTCTAGCTGATGTTGAAACTAGATATTCACATGTCGAAAAACTTGCTTTTGCGGCAATCATTGCCATCCAAAAGTTTTGTCACTACATCTTGCTCTGCACCACCACTATCATTGCCAACTCAAACCCCATGTACCACGTACTGACACGTCAAGTGCTTGGGGGCAAGTATTCACGCTGGATTGTGATACTGCAAGAATTTGATCTTCTTTTTGAGAAATCCAAGTCTAAGAAATATTTGGTGTTTGCAGAGCTCATTTGCGACCTTCCCCATTCTGATGTAGAAGTTGAGCAGAATGACTCCTTTCCGGATGAATCATTGTTTCTCATCAGTAGGACTGACCCCTGGTATGGAGATATCTTGTTATATCTTCAAACCCAATGCTTCGATCCTCAACTCTCTCATGACGACCGTCGTAAGATTCGTCACCATGCAAAGTACTATTTAATCATTAATGATACTTTGTATCATCGTGGCATCGATTTAATTCTTCAACGTTGTCTCACTCATGATGAGGCTAAACACGTTCTGAATGACTGTCACGCTGGGGCATGTGGCGGTCATCTCTCTAGGATGGCTACAACCCAGAAGATTTTGTGCGCAGGATATTACTGGCATACTATCTTCAAAGATTGTATTGAGGCCATAAAAAAATGTCCTCCTTGCCAACACTTCCATACGAAGAAGTGCACTCATCCCGCCCCACTACATCCGGTTATTGCCGTTGGCCCATTTGCAAAATGGGGCATCAATTTTATGCACTGTAAGCCTACCTCGGCCGGGGGGCATAGTTACATCATTGTAGCTGTGGATTACTTCACAAAGTGGGCCGAGGCTATGCCTACATACCAAAAATATGGCAAAACCGCCGCACTCTTCATGTTTAATCATGTGATAGCACAGTTTGGAGTTCCGCAGGCCATAGTTACCAATCATGGTTCTCACTTTTAGAACCATATGGTTGATGAATTGAGCGACAGGTTGGGTTTTTGCCATGAAAATTCAACACCGTACTACCCGCAATACAATGGACAGCTCGAGGCAATTAATAAGGTCTTGAAAACTATGATCCAAAGGATGGTAGGGACACAAAAGTCCAACTGGCATAATATGCTCATTTCAACATTATGGGCCTACCAAACTACCATTAAAACCGCCACGGGATTCACTCCCTTCCAATTGGTATATGGACTGGAGGCTGTCTTATCGATAGAGTGCAAAATCCCATCTTTACAGCTCGCGGTCGAACTTCTTCCTAACACTACTGCTGAGGAAGAACGTCTCTTACACTTAGCAAAACTTGACGAGTCTTGCCGAGATGCCGCTCTTGCTAATGAAGCACATAAGAAATGAATCAAATCCCAGTACGATAAGTCGGTTGAACCTCGTATCTTTAATGAGGGTGATCTGGTACTCACTTATGACCAGAAGCACAATAAACTAGGAGCAGGGAAGTTCGAGTCCATGTGGAATGGACCCTACGTTATAAAACGTGTGTTGGAAAAAGGTGCTTACGAGCTTGAAGATTATGACGAAATCTCTTTGGGTGAACCCCGCAATGGGATTTACCTAAAGAGATACTATGCTTCATCTCTCATGCATAGACTTGCTTGTATATACTGTACATGGCATGTTTTGTGTTTTTGTGTGGTGTGACGCATTTTCTCTTTCGAGTGTCTTTTGATCTTGTTTCCGCTTCTCATACCATGTTCTGTCTACGTGTGCAGATGGCAACGTGCTATGGATTTACGGACGGCACCAGCCGGCATACCCGTCACCTTGATTCGACATCCTGGGTACTATATTCCCCAACAGGCGAGCTCATTATCTTAGGAGGAAGTTGCCTAGGGTTCGCGACCAACAATGCCGCAGAATATTAGGCAGTAATCGAAACCCTAGATAATGCCATTTCCTTGGGTATGAACCACATTGTCATCCACATGGATTCTCAATTAGTGGTTTCCCATCTTAACCAGGTCTACGCCATCCGTGATCCCATCTTACTCCGTCTCTTCAGACGAGTACGTCTCCTGGAAAGGTCATTTGAATTTGTTCAATACCTGCACATTCCACGAGAGTTAAACACAATTGTTGACTCAATGGCCAATTTCATTCTAGATTGGTGCATAGCACACACATAATACTCATAATATGTAAAAGCATTCACAACATGTAAATATAATGTACAAAAGAAAACATATAAACAAGATCACATCACTAATCATTTGAAGAACACATAATGTATAAATCGCCAATAATGTGTATATATATATATAAATTGCTCAAAAGTAGTGCTGGTACAAAATATGAAGCATGATGGATTTCAGTGAGTCTCTACACAAATATGAAGCATCATAGCTTTCAATAAGTACAAAATCTGAGGCCTCTAAGCTCTCAGTACAAGTATAGTAGTGTCATCAGGACTGACACCTGACCCATACACCCCTGGCTCTAAAAGCTCTCTGTCGCTGGGTGAGAAAGCAGTCTACAGTACGAGCCACCTTGCGAAGTAAGGAGTTGACGCGCATGAACGCTCCAACTCCAAATCTTTGCATGGGCCTCGGTAGGTCATCAATAGCTGGCTCGGGTACCTCCACGGTCAGCTGGGACAGGTTTCGGTACACCTCCTCCATCTCCTCGATGGCAACATGAGCACCTATAGGAACCACTGCCTCCCCACCTCTGTCTCTCCTCGCCAGAAGGGAGAGACCTACTGGTCGCATGAGACCCACATCTGCACACACATATTACATACTTGTCAGCACTACATAAAAAAAATGATATAATATACATAACTCAAAAATATAATGGTTTTGTTCTTAACCGATATCACCCCATGCTGCACCCTCTGGCAGCGCCAAGTCGAGATCCTCTTGAAAGTTTGTACCACCATATGGAAAGTCCTCGACCATAAGTAACTGGCCTTCTAGCCAGCTAAAGAACTCGAGACCAAAACTGATGATGGGACCCCCACCATGGCAGGTCATCACCTCTTCCCACCTGAGCATGTGAGGATCTCTCAGATCCCTGTCATCCAGTACCACCTATGGGCGCAAGAGAGGAACCCGCTCCAAGAGGAATGATACTATGATCGATCCGTATCCAAACTGCTTGAGCTCCCCGTGCTGACACTTGGTCAGCTGAGCTCGGATGTTGGCAAGGAGACCCTCTCACCAGTTGAAAACCATGGGAGACAAAAAATCTTTCGCGTACAACATCTGAGTCCGAGTAGACATATGTGGAGCTTGGCTACCTGCCACCCTAGTAATAGTGAGTAGTATGGTCTACAGTGGACAACTCACCACATCTCTGATGAGTATCTTACTGCTGGAAGGACAAGAAGTAGCTATGCAGTGCTGCGACACCATGTCCTCAACTATACAGTCACTGACCCGTGTCCCAGTGAGTTGTACAGCGTCCCCTCTTGGGGACAAACCGGTCAGAAAGTAGATATCCTCAATGTCGATCGTGAGGATATGCTCACCTATCACAAAGTATTGTTGGGCCACATCCCAACTCTGGAGCATGTGTGTCAGGAACGGGATCTAGGCTTTCATCCCCTGTATCTCAAAGAATTTGAGCAACCCACAATTTCTCAAAGCTTCCACACATTGTGGATCATTTGCAGCTTGCTCATCTTCCACTTCATGTTCTCTCTCTTGCCACTCCAATACCATTTTTGCTTGCTAGTAATCTGCCAAAAGGGACAATTAAGCCCTGTTAGGACCTTCCTCAGCGTTCACAAGCTCATTTTTTGGATTAGTTTTTGTGTTTGGGATTTGGGTTTCCGCTGTCGCACCGTACCTTCATGTATAGCGTGACGTCATCACAAGTCTCATTTTCGAGACTTGCGACAACCCGGACTCTTCGCAAGTACCGAAAGGGCCACTTGCAACGAGCCGAGGGTGCAATGGCCCATCCACAAACCACCCAAAAACTCAAAAAATGAACAATAAATCAAAACATAAACCACTACAAAGTTGCTGGCTGAGATTTAGGCCTACCTGGTCCGGATGACTGGTGAAATGGCGGATTGTAGCTCCCGAAATTGACAAAGGGAGTTTTGGCTCCAAATTGGTACTTCTCCACCCAAATTGGCAATTTGAACAATGTTTCTATTTTTAGCCCATATTTCTATTTATAAATAGAATGAAATATTCATTTTCAAATATTTTGATGCTTTTGGGCCATTTACTATAGTTTTGACCGTTTGTCATTATATTTGGGACTATTTGACACTTTCTCTAGTGTACAGGAGTCATAAAATGGTCTTTTATGTCGTTTCTTGCATTAGCAACAGTAACTACAAGTATGAACACCCCTTTCAATGTTTTGTCATTATTATTTTTGTTTAAGTCGTAATTATTGCATGAGGATGAATTTACTCTTCGTTTGTTCTTGTACTCACCCAACCATGAGAACAAGTACCGAGTTATGATTTATCACTTTTTCGGGCTCGTTAAACTTCCACGAAAAAGGACACCCCCCGGAGTCCATAGTTAAGCTCTTTTCAGACTCCCTAAAATTGAAAAGATAACCAAGCGAACTTGTCGCATTCACGCTTGTTAAAGTATTTGAATGGTCGTCTTCCTGGTGATAGTTTACCCCTTTTTCAGACCAGGGGGCACTAATTACGAAAAAGGAATACTCCAGCCAATCATGACTGGAAGAGTCCTCTCCCGCGTTGTTTTACCCTTTTTCGGGCGATGAGGCTAACTTTACGAAAAAGGACCATTGGAGTCTTCTTTAGTTATTTTCAGACTCTCTAAATATGAAATGACAATCGTGTTTACCTTCTATGGACTCGTTAAATTTTCACATTGAAGGGCCCATCATGGGATGAACCCCTCCTATCCTAGGTTCAGAAAATATTTGGGATTGGACTCATCTATGAGATGAGCTATACCGAGCATCTGGTTACCCTCATCAAGCTCATAAAAAACACATGAGGCACTCACCATTCATGATGGGGAAAAATGAAAGTGTTTGTGTTACATACCTTAGTGGTAGTATATAGTTGTTCTTGAACATGGTGCTCATCTGCATTTGCATACAATACTTGGGTCATCTGTTTTCTTATGAGTCCCCGCTTACTTTCTGAGTCTTGTTACTCCTCTGAGTCATTCAGAGAAATCTTCCATCATCAGTTGCATTAGAAGTTTGCGTCATTCTCATTATGTCAATACTGCCAAGTCATGCCATGCCCATGTTCAAGAACACATTCACTGTCTATCAGTTGCAGTCAGTACACACGTCATCATGCCGTTGTTACTTTGAGTCAGTCTCACATGTTACTGTACCAACCGATCCACTATACACATCTTTTGTTGTGTTTCGTGTCGATTGATGGGGGATTCATCATGGCCCTCCTTCGACGGATTCATCTTTGTCGACTTCAACTCATCTTCCAAGGATTGAATCTAGAAACCAACCAAGTACCTTGGCCCTGCATGCCTCAATGGAAAGTTACCTCACTTTCATCATGAGTTTACATCATTGACTCTTGATTGAAATATCTTATCTTCCATTCGACATCAACTCATTTATTCACACTTGATGATATGTACTGTGATACCTTGGGAATCATCAACATTAATGGTGATCTCCCTCACACTTGTTAATGGTTTACATCAATGACCGGTAATCAAGTGGTTTCTACCATGTTCGACGTCAAGACATTTGTAATCACATGGATAGATTTGTGTCATTGCGGGTTCATCTTGAAGACCCTAGGGAGTCATGTTTTACCCAGGTTGCGATGGAGTTTGTATTGAGTCATATTACACGGATCCACTTTTGTATTGGTCGTGGCTGTGTTATTATCTCATCATGGATCCACGCTTGTTTCTAGTAGCCATGATTGTGTTTAGTCTGTCATTACTACCATGGATCTGCAATGTATTGGTCGATAGCCATGTTGTACTTCATATGAGATTGTCAATTCAGAGTCAGTTGTACTGCAGCAGCATCCTTCATTCGATGAGTCTTTTGCCATTATTTCTATCAAAGCACTTCACTTGTACATCCTTAATAGCTTCATGCTTTGGGGGGCATTCTGTTACACCCAAAATCTACTCATCACCAAATTTAGTGTATACACCTCTGAAGGCACTTGGACTAATAATCATCCTGGGAGGGTTTGTACCCATTTGTGCTAGCTTTTGAAGGGCCTTCGTAGGTTGCACACTAGCAACATGCGACGTCGCAGGTTGCACCACTACAGGGTGCGACGAGGTCTGTTAATGGGAAAAAATAGCCTATTCAAGATCCTTCTCGAAACTTGCTCATTTGGGGGCTTATCCCTGACCTCTAGGAGAGATGGTACTCGACCCCTAACTCTTTGGGAAGATCCCCTATCTCTCTCTTACCCTTCCTCAACCTATCCTATCCACACCCTATCCATTTAGTCCTATATAAGTGAGGCTCATTCCCATACCAAAGGGGGGAAGACTAAGGTATCCATATGCTGGTGAAATTTACCTTAGAGGAAGGTTATAGTATGTACATCCTGGTGAAATCTCTCCCAATACATTTCATTCACCTCTTGGAGAACTCATGCTTCCTTGGAAGGATATGGCAATTGATTCGGTCGGAGAAGGGCTACTACGTTAAGTCTTTGGTTGTAGTCCTATATCTCTATCATGTACTCCTCTATTTGGAGTAATACAAATGCTTTCCACCAATATCGTTCTTATGTGTAATGATGTTGTGTTGTTTACCTACTTAACTGTTTACATGGATCTCTTATTGTATAGATGCTCTTTATTCGTTTCTCTTTTCTATGTCTTAACAGGTCTTGCAGCTTGGATCTGACAACCATGGGACGTGGATCAAAATTTGGGAGAAAGGATAGTGGGCCAAAGAGGTAAGACATCTAGCACTTGATCCTTAAGTAGATCTAGGAAACGTGTTTGTAGTCTGTTCTATTTGTTCTAGACTCATATTGAGCTAGGGAGATCCTGCTCGTGCCCGCTCGAGTGGATTGTCCAGTAACAGTCTACCAAACTTGGAAGAAAACATTAGATATTATAACCGAAATATAGATCTCCTTGAGGATAATCCAAAAACATATAGATATACAGAAAAACAATCAAGAAACCCTTGAAAAATTTCTACCAAAATCTACACAACAAAGTTAGGGGTAAGAGAAAAAAAATCTCAAATATGCAGAATCATGGCCAGATCTAAAGAGAATCCTAATGGATACCATATAGAAATCAAATATACAAAAAATAAAGAGTGCACAGATGAAGATAATAGTTATTGGATGAAAGCTATAGAAGGTGCTAGATCATAGCAACCAGGTCTGATACCATGTCAACATTATATATTTAGCTAAACTAGCTTACCTATCTAAGCATTCAATAACATATCAAAATAAATAAGAACAGAAAGAGAACAAGAAAAAGAATACACCGGATATACGTGGTTCACCCAATTGGGCTACATCCATGGGAAGGTTGTCTTCTCTAATAGCCATAAATCTCCTTCAATCTTACAAAGAGAGCAACTCCAAATAACCCCAATACAATATAGCAAAGAGCTTGTGATCACAATAGAATGTTGTGATAGTATGATCGAATATTATGATGTGACTCCCTTGACCCTATTATATACCAAGAGATATAGAGGAATTACTCTCACATATTGCATGTGGGATAATATAATTCTCCATAATAACACCTCTTTATATAACAATGGATATCAAGAGTATACTTTACCATAATGAATATGGGATATCATGTATTACTCTTTTACATAATATTGTGGATAACTTCTGACATAATACAAAGACATTATTACCTTCCAAGGAATATAATATATTCCAATAGGGATGGGTGTGAATCATTGGATTAGGTTGATGCATGGGATCACATATCACTTCCACTTGATCAATGTGCAATTGTTGAGTTAACTCCATTGGAGCCAGAAAAATCATCTATTTATCTAGATTATGATTATGTCTCAAATCTTGTACAACTTGGTATGATTTTCAATTTATTTGAATTATTTACATGGCCTTTACTTGGACGTTAATGGCTTTTTCTCATCCTAAATGTTAATCACATTCCTACTCTCATATTTTGTAGGGCATGTATATGCAATGGCTACCTTGAAAGATAGTGAATGGGGTAATGATTATTGGTTGGCATGTTGTATAGACAGAAATAAAACCCTCAATATATTCATAACTGATGATGAAAACAACCACTTCTCAATCAAGTCGATGGATGTTAAAGGTGAATACTTCACATGGGACAACAATGAAAGAAAGAAGGGTGGATATGTTTTTAGGGATTACAAACTAGGTTCAAGTATGTATCACTTTATGAACCTAATATTTGGAATGAACCTTGGGTTACAAACAATGGCCAACACAAATTCCTCGAAGGTATGATACTTCATACCAGATGCAGAGTATGAGAGACTAATGGAGACCATAAGTAACAAAGATAATCCTGAGGGGTTGGTTTTATGATAATAGGTATGCTATCAAGATGAGGTATGTCAAAAAATTATTATGAGATTTTATGGGAATTGTATAAAATACTGTTACACATGCTATGCTATTTAATAATGGAAGGTCCATTTGGACGTTTTTTATGAATATGCCAAACTTCATTGTTATGGATATGTTCTTTTTTAATTGTGTTGTTATTTTGTAATGTATATATTTTCTTAATATTAATGTTAAATTTACAAATGTTTTCTTAATACATAAATATTTTCTTAATACTAATATTTTCTTAGAGCCAGTGAGTGGAGACATAAGCATTTAGTCTCCCGCAACCTCCCAGGTACATCTGTATCCCTCTCTTAAATAAAAGGTCATTGTAGGTACATAAAAAAATTTCAAATATTTATATATGTGAGCCTCATTTGTATGATTGTAATGTGCTTGCAGCTTATTGTTGAGCAAGCCCTTCCACAAACTCTCAAAGAGACAAGTACTTTCTCCTCTCAACATGAGGGAAAGTGATTGTACCATGTCTTTTCACACCACTCGTGGAGGCCACCTATGCACATTTAGTAAGTTTTTTTTGTATTCAATTGCAATTATAATACAATGAACATGAATTTTTTTTAAAATATACAAATGTTAAATCAATTATTATTGGTGTTTCATGTGTAGATTCTAGAGATGAGGAGAAATCCCCGACTGAGTAGTTGGGAAGATTTACCAATCTCAAGGAAGAGGAATCTTGACTTTTTAAAGGAAACTGACACTACTAAGGAGAGCGGGGACAAAGGAAATTCCACTGGATGTATATTTAGACTTTGGCCGTGAGTGGTCTTTTTTGTCACAATGTGGAATTTTGGAACTTGTGGCATTTTGGGCATGAGATGCCATTATTTCATGTTTAGGCACAAGCCTTTATTATGTGTGTTGGGCATGAGGTTCCATTTTGTATAATAATTCATAGTTGACCCAATTTTGAATATAAATACATGACTTAATACTAGTGTATATGACAATATATTTATTTATTTGTGCCTTTGTGATGTGGAATTCATCTTCTACGGTATGAATTTTTCTTTTGTTATGGTGAATTAATAGTTACCATGGATGTTAATATAGAGAACCCTACTTAATTCACTTCCACACTTAATCATAGTTTTTCGCAAAAGATGAATCCCATCCTAATGTGGAAATAAATGTATCTAAATGAACAAAAATTGCAAGAAATCAACAAAGGTTGTCATCAAGAGGTCACCAAGAACACTTGCATCATTACAAATAGCCACCATAATAAATCAAGGACCCTCCATGAGAGCTAGGGTTTTGAGGGTTAATATCAATGACGGGGAATGGAGAATACCTCAAGCTATAACTAACGGCAACATGCACCGAACAATGCTTGCAACCTTTCATAAATATAAACAAGAACAGTTACTTGCATAATCACCAATAGTCTTATATAATCACATAAATCCATCCATTAAACAAACATTTGCATCAATTCCTCTTGAGGTTTCTACAATAACTTGAACATAGACACCAAATGATCCAACTCTTAATACTAATAATATGATCATTGCATTTTAGGAAAACATGTAGTTGGGTTGTTGGTTATTTTAGTTTCCACTCCGGCTTGTAGAGTATGTGCATAACCTTTAATTTACAAAATGTGGTACTTAAAAAAAAAACTATGATATGGATTGGATTTTTTTTATGTGGCTAGACAACTCTATTTTCATGTTAGTAACTAGAATGGCATGAATAGAAATTCCATGATGCATAGCTCAGTTGTACTATATTTCCCTTGATGATTCATCTAAAAGTCAATAGATAAAGTATGGTAACTTGCATCCTTCTTTGTATGTTTTTCTTCTTTGATTGACCCCATATGGTCACCATCAATATCTCTATATCTCTTGAGGTAAAGAATCAATGGATCCATGTAATTGTCAAAACCCAACTTGTTCATGGCCTATACAACATCTTGTAGTGTAATTCAAGTTATATACTTATGTTGGTTATTAATCACCTCCAAGGTTGTTATGGGTTCCATGATAAGGTTAATATCCTTGAACCTTGTTGGTCTCAATATCCTTGAATGAGTCCTAAAAAAATCCATTATACCCATGTATGATATCTCTTGCTAGAGGGATATGTATGGTATGAATGGACAAAAACAAATGTCATGAATGATAATGTGTTATAGGCCCACATCATGCTTAATTTGTATGTCCATGCTCCAATTTCTATAGCATTCAAGTGGGGTATGCATGACATGAGTAGGTTTTGTTAAATATAAATGGGCTTTGAGGCCTAAACATGGTTAGGTGGAAACAAGTTTCTTAATCCATTAATAAAATATTTTAGCACAATAATATTGTTAGAAGAGGGGAAAACTTGGGATTCAAGTCTTAAACACCACTTTTTAGGTTTAAATGCCCTAATAAACACGTACAAACCACATCACAAGCCCTCTATAAGGTTTATTGGCATCAATTTTAAATGTGGATATGATTAGGAGATTGAGCACATTGAGGATGGCTTGTATGATCTTGAACATGGTCAATGAAAACAAAATCTCCTTTTCATATTGTCTAATCTTCTCAGTATCAAGATCCTTGAATGTTACCTCGATTCAATATACATGTGCCCTTTGTAGGGGTTCTTTACAAGCCCTTGAGTGGCATACAAGTCTCATGAGTAGGTTTTATGCAATAAAAATAAGAGTGGATGCATAAACATAGTTAAAGGGGTAAATAATGGAATTGATCCCTAATTTAACCTTCTCAAGATCAAGTTCCATGAACAAAACCTATACACATTAATATGATCTCTCATTGGGTGGTATTTGCATTAAGTGTTGGATTGGGTGAAATTGAGACATTTCACACACATTGGAATAATGTCAGGGGTTCCTGTGTTGGATTGGGTTGAATTAAGATATTTCATAGATATTGGAACAATGTTAGGGGTGCCTCTCTCATGTGATTCCATGGCCTATATCTCGTCATATTCGATGCCTTTAGAAACTAGGGTTTCACTCATTAAGAGACAATGCAATTTTTTCAATAAGGGGTCAACATTGGAAATACCTCTACCATGAGGTCATGGCTAGTGTTCCCACACGGGACCTAACCAAACATACTCTTAATATCTCACAAAACTCAATTCTGCTACCTGGTTTGAATTCTATGCATCGAATAGGGATTTACCATGTATCCCTAAAATCCTCTAGGGGGCGAGATGTAACTAGCCATAAAATGGTGATCATGGCTTGGATTGAAAAACATATCAAATATGTTGTAATCGTGACATTAGAATAATTCTAGGGGTTCCTCTCTCCTTCGGGTCCACATCGTGGATCTCATCCGGTTCAACGATTTCAAAAACTAGGTTTTTTTCCTCAGTAAGAGATAATGCAATTTTGCACTACTGGGTGAACATTACAAATACCTCTACCATGAGGCCATGGATACTGTTCCCATGTGGGAACTATCAAAAAACGTTTGTAGGATCTTATGGAACTCAATTGTACTACCTAGATTGAATTCTATGCCCCAAGCAGGGATTCATCATGTGTCCTTAAAAGCCTCTAGGAGGCAATATGCAATTGGCCATAAAATAATGACCCTGTCTTAGATCAATGAAATATCAACTCTTGGAATAATTACATCAAAATAATTCTATGGGTGTAACTCTCACATGTGTCCATGGCCCGAACCTTGTCATATTCAATGATTTCATAAATTAGGGTTTCGCTTAGTAAGACAAAATTCAATTTTGGCAATAAGGGTTCAACGTTGGAAATACCTCTACCATGAGGTCCTCGGTAGCATTTCCATGTGGGACCTGCCCAAATACACTTTGAAGATCTCACGAAACTCAAATATGCTTCATGGTTTGAATTCTATTCCTTGGGTAGGGATTCACCATGTTTCCCTAAAAGCCTCTAGGAGGTGAGTTGCAACTAGGCATAAAATGATGATTGTGGTTCGAATAGATGAGCCATATAATTCATTGGAAATGTGACCCCAAAATAATTCTACGTGTTCCTCTCTCCTCTAGGTCCATGTCCTAGAGCTCATTTAATTTGATGATTTTAGAAACCATGATTTTTCCCAATAAGAGGTAATGTAATTTTGCACTAAGGGGTCAACTTTGGAAAAAAATAATCATGTAGTCATGGGTAGAATTTCCACTTGGGACCTACCTAAACATGCTTGTAGGATCTCATGGAACTCAGTTATGCTTCTTGGTTCAAATTTTATGCCTAGGGAAGGGATTCACCATGTTTTGTTAAAAACCTCTAGGAGGCGAGTTGCAGCTTGCCATAAAATGATGATTGTTTCTTGGATTGACAAACTATTGAATCCATTGGAATCATGATATTGGAATAATGCTAGGATTGTATATGTCCTATGGGTACATGGTCCATATCTCATCTAGTTCAACGATTTTAGACACTAAGGTTTTTCCTAGTAAGAGACAATGCAATTTTGCATTAACGGGCGAACTTTGGAAAACACTTGAGCATGAGGTTGTGGGTAGTGTTCGACTTGGTACCTACCCAAGCATTCTTTCACAAAATCATGTATCTCATTTTTGTTTCCTGATTCGAATTCTATGACATAGGTAGTGATTCATCATGTGTCCCTAAAATCCTCTAGGAAGTGAGTTGCAACTAGCCATTAAATGATGACCATGGCTCGGATCAACAAACCATTGAATCCATTAGAATGGTGACATCAAAATAATTAAAGGGGTTTCTCTCTCTTTTGGGTCGATGGCTCAGAACTCATCTAGTTTTATGATTTTAGAAACTAGAGTTTTTCCAATAAGAGACAATACAATTTTGCACTAAGGGGTCAAATTTGGAAAAAAATTTCCCATGAGGCCATGGGAATCGTTCCCACATGGGCCCTACCTAAAAAAAAATTGCACGATCTCATCTAACTCGATTCTTATTAAAACGTTAAGAAAACAACAAACTTGTAGTGGCATCTACACCAACAATATCTTTGGAGTTTTTCCTTTAAAACTTCAACCTTCTCGAGAATATGGAAGCCATAAAATAATTTGGGTTTTCTAATGCATGGTCTATTTTTTATTCATTAAAGGATGACATATCCAATCTTAAAATTAGGGGGGAGGGACTTCATTAAATCTTATCTTACACCCATTTTTGAAAATGCAAGGTTGGTTGGTGGATCATCCAATAAAAGGTACATCTTTTTACATCTTTCTTTCCAATATAACCACCTTTACTACTTCTCTTTTTGGTGTATCATCCCGCGCTAAATATAGAATCAATACTATATGTTTGAAATTCCTTCTCATTGTAAAACAAAACAAGGTTGTAGTGGCACCTGCATCAACAACATCTTAAGTAGTGAAGATCGAATTTCTTTAGATTGAACCCATTACTTCTATTGGTGAAGCTCCACTTTCTTTGATCTTTTTGGTTACCCACCAATGGGGTGACTTGTCCATTCCTATTGTTTGGTTGGACAAACCTCCCTCATAAATGAGCTATATGGTCCATGATAGCATTTGAAAAATATATAATGAGCGTTTAAATCATTTGAATGACTTATTCTTGGATATTGAACAAATATATTAAACTTAGGGGATAAAATAGTGAATTTACCCCCCTTGGTTAGATCGATTTCATTGATTCATGCTTGAATTCCCAAGTTGTTGTTGATAAATATACCTCTTTCAATTTCATTGTTAGATATTTCCTTCAAGTGAGATGCTATCAACCAATTTCAGGTTGAGAAAACTTCCATGAACTTTATATTTCATGATGAATCTTGCACAATTTTCCAGCTATCTTTTGATTGGTGTAGAACCTTGGAAATATTCTCCTTTCTTATCTCTTTCTATCCTTTTCATAAGGGTTTCCATCCTTCCTTTTTATTGTTTGTTTCTGTACATTTTTTTTTTCTTCTCAATTGCATTTGTTGCTTGTTCCTTTTTATGTTTGCATGCTATTAGCATGTAAACCATCATCATTTGAGAGGGTACATGCACTTGTGTGTTCATTGATTGTTGTGTACATATATTTTGGTATTTATTAAAGGTTGCAAGCATTATTCAGAGCATGTTTCCATTATTTCTAGCTTGAGGCAGCATTGATGAAATGTTGGCACATGTATTACACTTTGTCTTAGTTTGGGAAGATGTCATAGTTCTCAATTGATGAAATGTGTATAATGTTTTACATGAAAAATATCAACACAATGGTGGCATGTTACTTGTTCAATACAATGGTGTCATGTTACTTGTTTTAAAAAGGAAATTTAAAAGCTATGCTTAAACAGTAATTTGCAATGAGTGACTTAACATGTAATTCTATATTTGAGTAACATAATTTATCAATTTGGGGAAGAAATAGCACACCACAAGAACAAGTGGAAACTCAAGATAAAATATGAAATAAATTTTATCATGCATTGATAACCGATTGTTTATAATACAACTTATGACAAAGTATCTGACCCTTAAATGGCCTATCAATGTACATGTATCGCAAAGTAAAACGATACACATGTATCCCAAAGTACATGTATCATAGACTACACATAAAAACTCAATCTTCCTCTCATTTCTTCCCAACTTTGACCTATCATGCCTATGTCTAGGATCGCTTTGCATCTATGGAGTCTACAAATCAAAGATCAATTTTTTGCTTAGTTAAATGCACTAATACATTAGCACTAACAAACTTAAAAAATTAATTTATGGCACAATTATTTATAATGAACAGTCACCTAATCCATTCGAGGTATTGATTCCTATGGTGTCCTCCTCCTTGTCAAATCCCTCTATGCAATTGTGCTATGTAAATAATAGATCATATCTCATTTAATTCAATCATTATCAACATGTGTATGAAAATTGAATAAAACACTTGATAATTAATGAACATCTCACCACAAAAACAAACTATGGGAAAGGATTTTGGGCTCCTTGTGTGGTATACAGAGCTGTTTGTTGAACATCAAGCTAAGTCAAAGCCATGACCAAATTGGAGGGGATGGGCATTGTTTCCACCAGTTGCTACAATCACGAAATGTTGAAATAGTTAGACATGCATGAATAAACAATCTAACATGAATAAAATATGTACAAATGTTGAAATAGTTACCTCCATGTGACTTTTTTCCATCATAGATGTGGCATTAACTACTTTATCAATGACCCCTTCATGGTATGGAATGGATAAATCTCCAATGTGATGATGTAAACATGCAAAATAAACATTAAGAAACAAAAATTGCAATGAATTGAAATTTAATCAACAACTATCAACAATGGCTATACATTACCATGGAATTAGTATATTCATGGTCATGGAAACCCGCGCTCTTTTTTGAAAAGGACCATTGGATATAGATACAACCCTTGTCTTCGACTGGCCTATGAGGAGAGGAAAATGAAAGTGACGGTGCTGGTATTTGAGTTGATTCCTACAATCATCAAGTGTTGGCATAGTTAGACATGCATGAAGCAATGAAATAATACGTATTAACAAACTGACATGTTGAAATTGTTACCTCTTTGTAAAATGTCTCTCCACCAAGGGGGAATTACTAGTGCCAAAGCCTTGACACTTTGAAGAGGCATATAGCATCTGCAATCTTAAAAATTATAAGTATTAGCAATCTATACATGTGTATAGTGAGGAAAAAATAGTTTGAATATGATTATTTTTAAGCATATACTTACCTCACTCAAAACCCAGTAAGGGTCACATTTGGGGGATCACCAAAAGCAATGTTTTTCCCTAGCTGAGGATCTAGTAGCTACAAGTTTAAAAATTCTAAATATTAGACCATCTATTATTAATGAAATAACATTTATTGACAAACTAAAATGTATTAACAAAATGACATGTTGAAATAGTTACCTTTGTGTGAGATATTTATATTGAATATATGACAAAACCTATCACATCAAAACCCCATATTATAGATACTGGAACATCATCTCAACACCAGGGGGAATCACTAGTGCCAAGGCCTTACCCATGTGCTAACATCTACAAGTTTATAAAATATAAATATTAGCAATCTATATACATGTAAGTAAGGGAAAAATAGTTTGAATAAGATTACTATTAACCATACACATGCCTAGCTAAATATCCTAGAAAACGTAACATTTGTTGCCACGTGACCATAGAAGGCATGGAAACATGTTGTGCACTCGTGAGCCTTAGTGGTGGTATCATGATGTGTCAACCTATCCCCACTACTAGATTTTCCTACACTACCAGGAGGTGATGGTTGTACCCCACGATAGATAGATGTCCCTCCTAGGTCCATACTTTGAATAATGGTGTTATGGTGGATAATTGATCGTACTAGTATCATAAATGCCTCTTGTGAATGTGGAATCATTTAATGTGTAGGAGGGACATCTGGCTTGGGTAACTGGCTATTAGGTAGGTCGATTGGAATCTCGATGCCTAGCATTTGGATGGTTTTGATCCATCCCCAAACCAACACCCTAAAAATACAAGATATCAAAATAGTTTACATTTTTTCCCAACATGAACTTGGCATACAAATTCGAAGGAAATATAAAAAAAGTTCCTTGTTTTTGTGGGGTGGCAAATCAAAAACCATGTACCACCGATCCATCCAATTCTATTGGAATGGTGGATATGTGCAACAATCAATAGAAATGTGGGCTCTGTTTGTTCTTGGTATTTCACCTGTTCGGGGATCTCTAAACAATGGAAGGATGTTCTCCTTTGCGATCTTTAGTTTTTTTATGGCATTGTATTCCAATCTGTCAGCATATTGTTTCCTTTTCCTTTCTTTGTATGATGCAATGTCATATAGAGCACCAATGGAATGGATAATGGTATCTATAATTTCATCTTGATTTTGTGCAAGTGAGCGATGGAGATGGTCTCCACCCCTCCACATGGCCCCAATCTCTCTAATTCTGGCAATCTCTCTCAGTTTCTCCGCATTTGGATCCATACTTTCCACTGCAATAAAAAATTCAAAAAATAAATCATTAGAAACATATACATTGAATAATGACATCTCTTGAAAATTAAAAATGTAAAACTAGTGTATTAAATAATGAAATGAGCATTTAAAATTTAAAATTTAAAACTGAACAATTACACTAGATAATCAACATAAAATATTGGAATGTTAAATTAATGTTAGACATGTATTAAAATTTTGACATGTTAGACCAAGGGTGATATAATTTAATAATTGCATGGTTTTGCATGCCAAGTAATGGAAATTGGTCATGAATGCATGCCATCACACTAAGATGAATCCTCTCAGCATAATATTTGGCCTAAGAGCAACATAAGGGTATAATTCTAGGGATTAGTGCATAGAGGAAGGATATTTTGGAAAAGAAATTCTTGTAGGTGGAAATGAAAGTGGTATTCCCCTAAATTACCCATCTTTAACGTGTATGGGACATAAGTTTTCTTAGGAAAATGAGACAGCTCATCCAAACAAATCATTAACTAAATACTTAATAACAATGTAATTCTATGGTTTAGCGCATTAACGAAAGGTAATCTCACCTAATAAATGTTTCAAGGATTCAATATAGGTATTTTCTCCTTGATGCACCAAACTATAAGGTAAAATTTTCATGAACTCAACCCTACATAATAAGACATGCACACTTGATGAAAAGAATGGTTAAATAGTAAGATAAGGGATTGAATTAGGGGTTTGGGGCCTTGAGGAAGAGTACCCTTACATAGGCATTGCACTTTGAGGCATCCATGTCTGAAGGAAATTGATTATGAACATTACTCTTCACAATGAGAGGGGGACTCTTAATGAATTTTTTGACCCAATAGTTGGATATTTTCCCTAGAGGTTCCCTTATTTGGATTCATTTGTGTAGGATATATTTCCAATTTGCATGCCCTTTCATTTTGTGGATAACCCATTTGGAACAAAGGGATTATGTTTTCCTAATATATCCAATAATTTAGAAGACTCATGAATCTTTAAACAAAACACCTATTTTACCTAGTGAAAAATATTTACTCCTTACAGATATCCCTAGAAAAAATCCCGTAATAATTTCTCCAATTGTTGATATCATGCAATAGAGGGAACCTAATAAGAAGAATAATATACAAGTGTGGCAACTAGAATTTTTGAACAAATCTAAAATAAGGTTGTAATAGGTAGAGGATGAGTAATCCACTTGTTAACCTTATTCAATATGCATTGAAACAAAATATCCTATAAAACCCTAGGAGAGGTTTGGAAGGAAAAGGGGATGCACATAAACTTGAAAATTTTCCCATGCTTTATCCAAGACCAAACCTACATTATGATTTGGTTGGGGATATCGTATTGATCCAACTTGTAGCATTGTATATTATCCATTCGAGTTTGGACCAAATGGGCCCATTGAGTATTTTAATGTAATCCAGGGTGATGCTCAAGACCTCTTGTTCATGAAATATGGCAAGGAACTAGTTGTTGATCAAATGGACATTAACCATTTGAGTGTCATTGGGGATAAGGAGAGGCAAAAATTTGATCAACCCTCATAAAGTCCAATGATGAAGGATATATCCTAGAGCTTCAACCACATGCACATTGAGGGATACCCCCAAGGATAATCCTTTCCAAATTAATTGAAACAATCATAATTTCCTTGGATTTGTATTAATTAACTGAGATATAGACCCTTAAATGGGAATATAAATTTCACCATGTGCACATAAAAATTTTGAAGCCTTGGGGCCTTCGATGTGAATCTAGAATAAAGGGCCACTCTACTCATCATAATATTTTTGAAAGTTAAATTTAATAACCAATGCCTTGATCCTAATAATATAAAGAAAAAGGTATCGCAATTGCAAGGTTAGGGCTTCAGTAAAATATTATAGGATGCATATAGCAATATGATGGTTCTCTAGCTAGGGATGATCTCATAATATCCTACATTGGGTGTGATATAATGAGGCCTCTATTAATGAGAGAGATAAAATAGTTTTTCCAAATTTATTCCATTAAGAATATTAGTGAACCGATATTAACACATACCAAGTGGTTTTGAAATTTTCATAAAGGTATCCACAAATTCCTTCTCAATGCCTTCTTGGTTGGAAATCATTTTGTCTACGGTTTTCAAGGTTGCACTCCTCATTTACCAAATCCTTGAAGAAACATTTAGTGGATTCAATTCTAGGGCATGATTCCCAACTCAACAACCATGTTCTTCATGTGATGATGTGGAAGTGAGGCAATTTATTGTTTATTTATTCATTTATTTAGTGACAAGTTGATAGGAAAGGTTGGTAGAATTACCTCTTGTATTTGAAAATTTTTGGTTTCAAATCACCTCTAGGAGTTGTAATCAGGATCATGCTCTTCCTCTTTTTCTCGTTGGTTCTATCCAAATTGTGGTTGTGGGAGAAATGGATGCTCATGGGTCAGTTTTGGGGGTCTATACTATTTTCTAGAAATCACACACCCATTTTTGGTCTACAAATCACACATGTGTTTTTTCACAATTCACACATGTGTTTCTTTTGCTCAATCTCTGTGTCAATTGACCTGTCAAGCTCAGGATCCTTTAGTGATAGATCTAAGGAACATGTACGCATTTTGTTTTTTCAAATTGGAAGCATGTTTTGAAAAACTACAATTGCATCTGAAAAGTCCCTCAACTTCATGCGAATTCCCTGATGTTTCAAAGTATACCTTTGCTTTGAATCATTGTTGCTTATTATGTCTATAATTTCTACAAAATTATGAATAGGTTGATCACAAAAATATGAATAAATCATTTTAACTTAATGATAAAGGTCGATGCAATATGAATAGACTTTTAAGTAAATTACTAACATTACTTGGACTTTCAATCGTAGCATCCATCCAAATTTGTGATACCTTATTTCAAATGTAATATTTCAAAAAACATGTAACACAACAATTGTGGCATGAGATGAGGCCAAATAATAGGTTAAATATTTTTATTGGTTGTGATAAAGTGTCTTTCAAATACATGGAAGAATAGGAAAGAAATAACTTCACGAAATTGGTTTACTTTTTCCAAAGTAATTTTAGAACCGATGGAAAAAAATATGGAAAGACGATTACAATAGTTCATGCTATGGAAGGGACTAATAATGAAAAGAGCACCCAATATGAGGAAATTTTAAATCTAATAGGTCAACATAACCCATTATCTATTATTTGTATGTAATTCATTATTATTATTATTTATAATTTAGTGTTTTTTTATCTTTAAGGCGAATTATGATGGGGTATGAGGTTTTACTCAACTTCAAATCATCATCCCTATTGATGTTATTTGTGTGTCTCTTGATCTATGTTGCTTTCCTAACATTTCTTTTTGTGCAATGATCTATTTTGACGTTTGTAGATTGGTTTTCTAGGGATTTTTTTGTGTAGTCATAAGGGATGTCAATGTCATGTTCTTTTAGCCTTATTTCAAATATCCTACCAATCTCGCTGAAGTAAACCTTACCACAATCCAATGGAATTGATTTCTCACATGTTTCTTCTTTAAATATATTTAGTATTTGGCATGATAAAGTAATTTCAGTAAAGTATTATGAGGTAAGGAAACTACTCTTATGTGCTTCTTATTTAAGATCTTTGGTGTACCTTGTCGATTGTCACTTGAATGTAGGGTAGTGTAATAATCTTTGAGATTTGTCATTGCTTGTTTGATTTTTACACTTCCTATGAGTGACATTTTCTTTCCTTTTTATTGATGTAGCTACTAGCTCTAAATAATTTATATAGATGTTCAAGCTCTTGTTCTAAGTTCTTTGTGTCAAATATTTTCCTAGCCTTAGTAGATAAAGTGGAAAAATACATTTACACGTGGTATTTCATTAGTAAATATTAACACTTGTGAAAGGATCGATAACAACATTCATTCATAAATGAAATAAAATAGTTAATGAATCGTAGGAGAACAAGAGGGGTATAAAATCTAATTGTGATATGCCATCTTCTAGTAAAGAAACCATATAAAAGAATCACGTGAATATATTTTACAAATATATAAGATAAGTTAATTTATTAATTTCCAACAAGTGATGATAAATTAGGCGAAGGGATTAATAGCTAAATTAGAAAAAATACAAGGTGGGAGTGTATGTACTGTTCCCATAAAATAATATCTAAACTTTAAGTTCAAATACCTATACTATACACTTATAAATTATATCAGTAAGAAATAAAAAGATACAAAGCATATAGCCCCAATGAAGAAAAGGTTGATCTAAAGGGAGAGTTATGGGGTTTAAATGACAAGGTTGAGTTTTATAGCTAGGATCTAAAATGTTGGACCAATGAGAGATCTATGAACTTGATTCAACAAGGTTGAGCACTATAAGGATACCTAAGGTTGAATACAAATTCAAATAATGGAATATAACAAAGCTAATCAAAGGTTGCATGTAGAATGTATGCTTAGTAAGTTGAGTGTAACATGCTTTGATTATATATCAAATTGTATAAGATATGCCATTACAATTTATGGTACTACTAGATTAGACAAATCAAATGTGTTTGATATCAATCATTCCAACTCAAACCTCAATGTATATTCTTGCATAATCATGAAGGGAAACATTGCAAAAATAATTGTCATGTGCTTTTGTTCAAGAAAATTAATCCAGGGTTGATGAAAATCATAGTGTTACTAATGCCTAAAGATACGTTTCCTATGTAAGACAATATGTTGATGATATATGTTCATGTGCATGGTAGATATATATAAATAACAACAAAACTATTGTATTGCACATTATTTCTCTACACATCAGCATTGTTATCTTAATTAATTCTCCTATATGCCAATTTTTAAGTTCTCCATGTGGAGAGTTGAGAAAAGTAAAAGGAAATATGCTTAGAATGACAAGATTATAGTGGAAATGGAAACCAAAACATGTACCCTATTTATTCTTATATATTCCCTCTCTTATCTTATATGGAATACCTCCTTATATGAATTCATGTTAAAGAGTATATCCCAACACTAGGTACTGATCCTCAGCTTGAAATTCAATTCAAGAAGCTCCATTTAATCAAAATCCATTAACATTGAGGAAGATGAAATGATTGACATATCCAACTCTTCATCCTAATCACTCAACCTTAAAATGAGAAAATTGTTTCTTCCCATGCAACTGAACACATCTAGATCGAGGTGTGTTATAAGCATTCAACTTTATTTAGAGGGGCCTACATAGAATTGTAGGCATTTTCCTTACCATTATTTTAAGAGAGTGTCCCACTCTCTTTGATAGGGATAAGGATGTGCATATTACTTAGTTCAGTGTATTAGCCTACACTTTGAAGATAATATATGAGTTTAACAAATGATTGATACAATTAGTAAAGGGAAAAAGGTTTGGGGTAATGAAAGAAGACGGAAGAAAAAGGAAGGTGGTAATGGTGGGGATAAGAAATATGATGGTGGGGAGAAGAACAATAGTGGATAAAATAGAAAGGGAGGAGGGGATGATGAGAAGAAGGGAAGTGATAAATGATGCTAAATTTAAGAAAAATGAAGGCATGGAAAATGAAATCCCTGTATTTAGACATACATTAAGTGTGTGCATCCTCCTTGGCTCTTCATTTATGAAAACCCAATTGTGTATGCTCTATTATGTAACTCTAATAGATTAATATTTACAAATATCATGTGTTTTGTGTAGGCATGAACCCTTTGGGAACTAAATGGTTTTGATTTAAGGATATGAAGGTCTTATCAATCCCATTGAAGTCAAATAAGTTAATAAAGAATAATTTTTCAATGTTAATTTAGTCTAGATTGTATGTTACAAAATACTAGTTACTAAGTTAGTAGAAGATTAAGTGGTGGTTGCTTTTTTTTCATTAATGTAGTGTATTAGCGTAAACTTTGAAGAAAAAAGATGGGTTTCATGGTGAGTATATGCTTTCCTAATTTCTCAAATAAAATTTTGTTTCATGGAATAGTAGCACAACATATTTTTATAAAAACACATGTATTATACCCTATTGTAGTATGCCAGTTCCATTCAAGTGGAATAGATAGTTAAAACCGTGTTCTAAATAAATAAATATGTGTTTGCAACCTTCTATTCTATATATTTCCCTTCATAATTACCTTACTATTATTCACATGAGGTTCAATCATTCCCTTCATAGTTAACTTTCATGATTCTTCATCTCGGTATTTTCATATTGCACTCAAGTGTTAATGATTAGTTGGAATTTGCTAGAAGAATGGCATCAAAATTGTTTGTAAATACAATACAATTTCCATGAAACCTAATTTTCTTTAACCAAATATGTCATCATTATTTTACATTTTTATGATTTTGATGTTAAATCCATGCACACAACTCACTCAATGCATAAACAATGCAACCATGACACACCATAAAACAAGAATGACTCACAACAAAAATTAAATTTATTTTTGAATTTTGAGCATAATAAAGATAATGCTACTAGTTTGCAAACCAAACATGATGTGTGACCAATAGATGAACAAATAAAATGAAAAATTACCCAAAGTTTTAAGTGTTAAAGCAATTCTATAGCCCCATATTGTAACAGTGTATATAATTGTTGACCTTGAACATACGACAAAGGCTAGAGAAAAGAACATGATCTAAAAATAATATTTAATCATGGCCTAAATGAAGTTCAAATCTTCTCCCTTGCAATCCCCCTTTGTTCTCTTAATCCTCACAAGTCCTTCAACAACAACATGCAACAATTGGGCAATGTGTTTTTGCATCTACCACTTTGGAAAAACATTAACATCTTAAGGATTCTAAGATTCAACCCCAATCAATAACACTTCATTCTAGTTCACATATCAAATATGCTTCCTACATTATCCACCATGGTTCAATGCATTAGATACATGGGCGTTTGCATTTCCATTATTCTCTGGAAAGAGAGCTAACATACTAGTTTGTTTGACAAGAGAATACATATTTGCAAAAAGGAAAGATGTCTTGAAAGTGGAAATTAGATGTAGATCCAAACGTGAAATCAAGTTGCTGACCAACATAATTGGAAGATCCATCTCATAATGTGCCCAATCTCAACAAAATCTTGTACAAGAATCACAACCAACAAATGTGTTGTTCAAGGAAAATTTTAGGGGTGAAATTTAGCCCAAGGGATATTTTTTCGACCTTTCTTCGGAAAATAGATTCACCAATTTGTCATTTTTTCAAAGATGATTCTCCTAAATTGCATGGGATTATTTTTTTTAACTCCAAAAATTGCCAAAAATGTCCAAAAACTATATAAAGTCCTTAGAAATTTGAATATTTTTACAAAAAAATTGTCAAACATTTATGGTTGCAAATTTAAGTATTAGTAAGATTCGCCAAGGTTTTTACACTTTTAGAAAAATATGGATCCTTAAAATTTTCCCTAGTGGTGTTTCAATGTACATAACTTTGCTCTACGTATATTATATATAACATACCAAATTCCCAATAAATAAGATGGTATGTATAGGAAATTATCCAAGGAAGGAAGATTTAGATATTAGGTAAGTTGAAACATTCAAGATATCCATGCCCATATATATGAACTAGCATTGACATTATGTTTGCTACCCTGACCTACTCTTTCTTAAGATAGATGGATTGTTCACATTTATTAATTGTTTGTAGAGTTTGTTTTTTCTTGTTTGAATTAATGTTGCTTCAAATATATATTCCTAGATTTGGTTCATGACTTTGAATCATTAAAATATCCCAAGATCAATCCCTCAAGGTTAAGAAACAAAAAAAATTTGTCAAGGAGGACTTACTCATTCCTAGCATGCTAACACATTATAGAATATTAGAAACACAAGTTAGAATGAGTGTATTTGCAATCCATTTCACAACTTCTATCAAATTGAACAGAAAACAACATGCATAGAGAAGACCAAGATTTTAAGCCTTGTAATATTGTCTTTACGATGCTTTCGTTGTGGTAGCTAGCAAAATTCTTTTCTTAAAGGATTAGAAAAAATAAACATTGGGAAACAATTTTCATATGTTTTCACTGATACTATGGTTGTTGAATTGAATTTTATAAATTTACAATTTACAAATCCATATATACTTGTTTCCAAAATGAATTCTATTGGGTATAATCTAGAAAATGAATCAATAGTGACCATCTTACAAACTCGCAAGTATGATGTTGCTATGATTTCATTCATATGCACCTCAATCACTGCAACATTGGACAAGTTTCCTAAAATTTGTGTTTCCTATCCTCATAGTGCAAAATTAATGGGATATTAGTTCAAAAGAGAGTCCAATGTCATCTCCTAGAAGCATGGATAAATAATTGGCACTAGATGCGAGCTCCAACTGAACTATTAATGCTATATGCAAGCCTTATAATTCCATTCTTAATTTGATTTTATCTTTCTTAATGCATTGTTAATGTAAATACACATTAGCAAAACTATTACTAAAATACTATACAATTAATTTACGGTTTACCAACAATATTATAATTTCTTACACTAACAACACCACTAACAGCTAAACATATATAAAGTAATTTCATTAAAAACAAAATTCAAAAACCATGTCTTCATGTTATACACAAAATCTACATTAAACCAACAACCATTGTCCCTTTCCTCGTAACCCTTCATGACCTTAACAAGCATCATAAAAAATCTACTTGGATCTCTCGAGTCCAACATAAAAATAAGGGACAAAGACTTTTCCAGCTACAACTATTGTTGAAATATGATCTTAGGTGAGTATGAAGTTTGGAACTTCCATTATTCCTAGAAATTCTAAAATTCGGCAGAAAAACTTAGATATAGAAGAATTAGTGCACTATGTGACAATAAATTCTTGAAGAATAGAACTTACATTGTTGAGGTTTCCATCACACTGTTATTTTATTTATGTCATCATCCTCCTCATTTAGACTTCCTCATTTAGACTTGTGTGACACACATTGACATTAGAGGCATAGAGTCGACATCATAGTGGTTTTTAAATCAAAGAGGCCTAGAATTTGATTGATAGGATGGTTTTAAGTTTCAAGTTGTATTTGATAGTTATAATTAATTTTGAAAAATAAAACCATTCGATTGAAGATATAAATTCTAATTTATAATAGTTTAAAAAATTAGTATATATGTTTTTCTTTTTCTTTTGGTTTATAGTTTTTGAATTTGAAATTTAATAAATGTTTAGTTATAATTATAGGCGTTTAGATATTATCTGAGATTTTGGACTTCTTTGAGTGGATCAACAAGATTAACTCGAATGTAACAAGTGTACAACCATGGGGGATTCACTAGAGAGGGAATATCATATCACGTCCATTCATATTGGGGGTTTGAATACTCCTAAAAACCTCAAAAATATACTACCTCATATTAAGGGGCCAAGGGGGAATTTTTAATTTGACATAGTAATATAAATAATGGGGATTATTTTATTTGGATGGGATAAGGAATAACCTTCAAATTGTGGGATGGATTCATACCTCCAAATCATGGGCTCAATTCATACATCCAAATTGCGGGTTGGATTCATATTAGTCCTATTTTTTGCTAAGGAATAACCTCCAAATTGTGGGATACATTCATACCTCCAAATCATTGGATGGATTCATATCAATCCTAACTGCTGCTAAGGAATAGCCTTGAAATCGTGGGTTGGATTTACACCTCCAAATCATTGAACTTATAAAGCCTTTCTTTTTTTTAGAATAATTTTCTTTATGAATGGGATTTATCTAATATTTCATTGGCCCCAAGTCCATGCAAATGGGTAGTAAAAAAATCATAAGAAAATAATAAAATTCATAAATGTGATCTTCCCCTTGATGAGATGTGCTCTTAAATTCCTAGTTAATTGTGCCTCCATCCATAAGTATGATATGTCCTTTTAAATTTGGAGTGTTGTTTGAATAATTTATTGTAATATGTGCCTCCATTCGATTGTTTAGGTTCACGTTTTTATGACGCAAGCAATTTTCTCATCCATATTTTGTCACCCATTGAATTCCTCATGGGGCCTTCATAGTTTTCTATTTATTGTATATAACTTGTAGTCTAGCTGGGAATTAAATGTTTGGGAAACTACTATCTCCATAGTTATTTAAATTTATATAGAATTATGGTGCTCCTCAATGCATCTGCCATGTAGATGCATAAATCGACCTGTATAAATTTTATGTGGTTTTAAATTTTCTACTCAGCTGCATCGAACTCAACAATTGAACTTATTTTTCATTTTTGCATGAAGCCTGATTTACATTTCTATGGTTGTTACAAATAAAAAACAAAACAAAAAACATCCATCCTCTAAAAGCATGTCTCCCAAAAAAACATCTTATTTTTAATGCACATAAGCTCCAATTCATGTAGAATAAATTAAAAAAAGAGAGAGAAAAAAAATTCCATCTCTTAGATATTTGCATACCTTCTTTCCTACATTTTCTCTTAAACATCTAAATATAGTTTTATTTTGCAAAAAAGAAAAGAAGAGAATTGGGAGAGCTCTAAAATGCTCAATGGTTATTTCTTTGGAAATATGCAGGCTAAGGTTGGATATTTCCTCCCATGCCACTTTAAAACAATTTCACAAAAGAAGATGATGGCATAAATTGAATGAGAGTGGTGATCAATTACTAGTGGCATTCATTGCTCTAACCATCGTAGCCGATTTATTCAATTGCCCCTAGATTTGGTTGGGTACACATCTCAATTGGTGTCCTTCCTAAGCCCTAGATTGCATATTTGGAATTTACTACCCTTCTTCTTCTTTTCCTGTCTTCCCATACATTCTCATTCTGCTTTCGCTTTCAAATTTCTTCTTGATTCTTCATTGGTATAAGCTTCAGATCTTCGTTGGTTCAAATTCCTAAAATTCTTTAGAACCCTCCATCCCCCTAATTCTTGAATTTTGCAAGGTTTCGTTCTGTTTGGTCCTTGTAGTAGGGGTTGACTGGGCCAAGGATTGAAACGTTTTATCATTGGTCCCAATACTAGTCAGGGATAGAGGTCTTCTCAACTTCTAGGTATTCTTTGCACATAATGTAGAAATGATTTCTTTTCACTCCGTTCACATGGACTTCTTGCGCTTTCTTCTTGTAAAAGATCTAACTCTTCATTTTTGGGGGTTGGGTTTATGTGGGTATTGAGATGCAATCAAACCTTGCTCCACCATAACCAAGAAAAGTGAGATAAATCTTTCTTGGCTCACTAGAACTAATAAAATTTGGGTCAATCTTTCTTGACTAATTATTTCTTTCAACTTTTTGTATTCTTCTTTAACATTTTCACATTTTTCAATTATGAATAGTTGTTAGATTGAGTTATATTTGTCACATTTATAATTGTAAGTTAAATTCTTATATGCAAGGAAATCATCTTAATTTTGTATTGGAACTGTCATGAACGTAGGTGAAATCTAATTCCTTATTTACATACCCTATATGTTATCGTTACCATGAAATGGTATCATATAAGTTTCACCATCTGTGTATCTTTATAACTATTGTATGCTTGAAACTTAACAATGGATATTTTTCCCTCTCCTAAAAAGATTAAAAAAACTAGATATAACCCAAGAAAAGGTAACTTAATGTTGTTAATTCCCTTGATTGCAAACATAAATGTAAAGGAAGTGGAGGCAATTCATTGCATCTTTTGAATGACCCACATCCAAGCTAAGCACATGATCATATGGTGTTATTGGAAAGTAAGAAGAATTTTTCTATGTTCATTTGGGTTCAAACATCAATGATGTTTGTTTTGACAGGAAGGTAGGCAAGTCCATCCAAGAAAAGGGTTTCAATTTTTCATTTTTATGGAGTTTAATTTATTAAGCTTATAGAAAACATGAGCTCTTTATGGCTATAATTGTATTTACATGATATAAATTTGGTAGATTAGTAGGATGTGGTGTGAAACATATGTAATTCTCATGTTTTCTAAGCAATGCACTAACTATTGGACTATCAGCCTTTTACATTCTTTGTTACATTGATATCTTGATTGGGTTTCCTTTTACGCATTTTTCCTTTCCCCATTACTATTTCATTGGGTCTTCCACTATCCAATGCTACAAATTGATCAATTGCCCCTACAATCCCTACAATCCCAGTGGGATCATTATTAGCATTATACTATTGTTTTACTTAGCATATTGCTTGCTTATACTAAGATGTATAAGGGCTCCGTTTGTTACAAATTGATAATATGATATAAAGGGGGTATTAAAAATGGGTTGATAAAAATGGATACCTACAAGATCTAGTGAAACTAGGGGTTTTCTTAATTGGAAAGGTATATTGAGAGGGGGGTTTAACAATACAATTTTAGGAGGCATTTTCCAATATTTAGTGCGATTATGGGTATTCTTTAATATCCTATGAACATCTGTGCTATGGTTGTCGTATCTTGTTATGCTTAAATGCATCTTGATTAAGATTAAAATAAGCTTCACTCAAGCGGTAGTTAAAAAAATGAGCATGTTTATTAAATAGTATTTGTTTTATTTTTAGATTAATAATTTAATGTTTATATTAATTAGTTTAATGTTTAGCTTTTGTTTAGCAGCCAACCATCTCACAAAACTAAGTGGTTGGTTGCCCCTATCAACATTCACACGATCACTTTACTTGTGAGTGTGCTAATATATAATAGTTTTTCTGGTTGATTGCTATTTACTTTTGTTAATGTTTTAAACCTAATTTCCATTATATAAAATCAATCGCATTCACAATGAAGAGTGTACCAATTCCATATCTTAAAAAGTTGAAAAATAATCAACATTTTGTTGTGAAAATAATGAAAGTGTTTTTTTCAATTGATAAAAGAATTTTTATTGACTGAAACTTTAAATAAATGACATAAATTGGTTGTTATAGAAACTTAGAAGATTGTATTCAAATGAACCTATTATAAATTTTTTGAAAAAACTGAAATGCAATAAAAGCAAATAAAAAATAGTAAATGATTAAACATTTCGTCGACATCGTTTTGACAAAAATATGTTCAAAAGTTCGACGTTTAAAATAAAATTTTGTGTGACGCTTCTTCAAAACTATGAAAGTTTAGTGAAAACAAGTCGGAAATAAAGCTACATTCTCAGCTGTGCATATAGTTTCTTTCCCAACAAAACGAGGCAAATTTTCATCATAATATGTAGATTGCAGGCCTCCCTTGACAGTGGCGCTTACAGGTTGGATTGCGTTAATATCGTTCGAAATGTGATCCACTACTTACAGATTCTTCAAGCTGCGGCAATGCAAAGATCAGCTACTTCCAGATTCTTCAAGCTGCGGCGATGCAAAATCATCTTGAATGACTGGATGTTCATTGAACTGCCAAATATCATCCTCCCACAGACACCCATAGACTGCTTCAGTATAACCATACACGGCATCCGAATACATATTAGCCATTGAATCTTCATCGAAAAAGCTCATGATGATTCCAAGTTCGACAGCAGTATGGTCCACGAAGAAACCCAGCTCTGCACAAACATCGTCATAATACGTCAAATTTTGTTCTGAATGCATGTTTCCTGTATCAGAAGCCGATATCACTTCAGTATTCCAGTCTGTTATTTGTTTAATTGAACCGCCCTTCTCATCAACATCAACAGACTCAACATCATCTGCTGGCCCCATCAATCCCGTTTCATCTTCGACAGATTTAATAACCCCGTTCACCGTCTCCTCCTGGAGCTGAATTGCAGTATGGGTTTCTTCTGGATTACTGTTAACAGCATCCATATTATCGATCATGTCAAGTAAAGCCATGAGATAACTATCATGCACCCACCTTACGCCATTGGCGCTTTTTCCATCGGGCAAAGCCAATCCACTATTCCACTCATCTCTCCCTCGCTTGTTCCTAGAAACTTGTGAGGAGGCGGCCATTTCTGCAAAGAAATGCTGTAATTTAAAGACAACAATACATACAACAACAGAGAGCCTTCTGTATCTGAGCTATCCTTGTAGTTGCAAAGATTTAGATTATTGAATTTGCAACTACACACGATCTGAATTTGCTGTTGGTTGATGAATTATAAGAGTTTATAAGTCTTGAGTCTTGAGTCTTAACTAAAGGGTCGCACTCGCAAGAGATGAAAACTTGCTAAGAAACCCTATGTACTTTTCTGGTCGTTCAAAGAGTATCCGTAAGACGTACGTAAAGCCACCTGTCGCAGTCGAAATTACGTTGCCCAGGTACACACGCAAGAAAGTCGCTGATTCAGATGTGGTCAAATTCACCACATCCTGATTCAGATCTCTACACGTCCGACAGCCGCGGGTCATGCCTTTCCCGAGAAGGTTTACTTCAACATTCAAACGTGAACGGTGATGGTCGTGACTCGTAATGCAGGAAGACTGCAGATTGCTGGGTTATCTTGACTCGATTTCAAGATTCCTTTAATTTGCAGGAAGACTGCAGTCTTAGCCGCGGGTCATGCCTTTCCCGAGAAGGTTTACTTCAACATTCAAACGTGAACGGTGATGGTCGTGACTCGTAATGCAGGAAGACTGCAGATTGCTGGGTTATCTTGACTCGATTTCAAGATTCCTTTAATTTGCAGGAAGACTGCAGTCTTCTGGGTTATCTTGACTCGATTTCAAAATTCCTTTAATTTGCAGGAAGACTGCAGTCTGCTGGGTTATCTTGACTCGATTTCAAGATTCCTTTAATTTGCAGGAAGACTGCAGTCTGCAGTCTGGTCTGCAGTTTGAGAAATTGATGTGGGGCAGTTTGGCAATTTGGGCAATTGACTTTTCATTGAAATAGAATTATCACAAATTTGACTGTCTCATTTTTATCTGACAATTGAGTCCGCGTAGGCCCTATTTTAAAATTATTCAGATTCTCGAAATTACGATTTGAGCAATCCCATTAACCTTTATACTGCTCCCACCTTGAAATTGATATTAACGCAAGCGATTCTGACCTTCCGTAAAACGGAATTGAGCGTTAAAACTATTCTAATTTGTGAGTAGACACTTGCAATTTCAAAAAATTTCATAACCAAGATGGGTTTACGTGCTCAAATTTTTATACGTGACTTTCGGTCATTATATTGTAAGAGTACTTGGTATTTTTTTTCCACTCAAATCTGTTTGTGAAATTTTTATGATGTTTACCTATAAGAAAGAAATATCACATCACAAAGGGAAGAAAATCATGGCTTATGACGTAAAGTAAGCTTTCATTCATCAAACTTGAAGAATAATGCCTTGAACCACCATACCTATCATTCATCAAACTTGAAGAATAATGCCTTGAACCACCATACCTAATGTCTTGAGAGTATCATGTCCTCTAAGTTGGGATATGGATACGATTAGGAGGTTTTGAGGTCTAGGTAAGAATCTCTTTGCCTTGAATATGGTTGGGGAAACTTAAGCGTCAAATCCTAAAGATAGATTGTAAGGCTAAAGGGATATGAATGGCAACTTGAGTCACCACATAAAAGCTTTATGTGGTATCTTTGGACTTTAAGAGGGGCTCTATTAGAAGGCCTCTAGGACTACCTTTTAGTTCCATGTAAAGAATGACATCTTGAACCACCACAAAGGATGTTTCTAGGGTATTCTTGGTCTCCATATGGGGATAGTGAACATTATAAGGTTTTGAACACTAAGTATAGGTCTATTAATCATGGATATGGTTAGGGGTAAAACCATAATCCTTAGGTCCTAAATGAAGCTTCCATACATCTAGGGACAAGACTTGCACCTTGAACCACACTAAAAGATAACTCAAAGGAATCTTCAGCCTCAGGAGGCCATCATCATTATCTTCATCACCATCATCTTCATCTTCATCATCCTCATTGTTATATTCATCATCATCTTCATCATCATCATCATCCTCATCACCATCTTCATCATCATTATCGTCATCTCCATCTTCCTCATCATTATCGTCATCTCCATCTTCCTCATCATCATCTTCATCATCATCGTTGTGGTCGTCATCACCATCATCTTCATCGTCTTCATCATCACCATCATCTTCATCGTCATCATCATCATCATCATCATCATCATCATCATCTTCGTCATCATCTTCATCATCATCATCATCATCATCATTATCGTCATCATCATCATCATCACTATCTTCATCATCTTCATCATGATATTCATCATCATCATCATCACCATCATCATCTTCATCTTCTTCATCACCATCATCTTCATCATCTTCATCTTCATCATCTTCATCATCAGCAGCATCACTCTCTCTTCCCTGGTTTTCCACCTCTCTCTCTCTCTCTCTCTCTGTAAACCCCCTCTCCCTCTCCCTAACCTCTCCCCCATCCCTAACCATCCTACTCTTTCTATCTCTCTGCTACTTCCCCTAGCCCAAAACCCCCTCCTCTCTATCTCTCTCCCCTCCTCTCCCTAGACCTTACTAATCTGATCTCACTTAGACTCTCTCTCTTCCCTGCACCTCCACCTACCTCTAACCACACCTCCCATCTCTTTTTTTCGCTCCCTACAACTAACACCCTTTTCTCTCTCTCTCTCTCTCTCTCTCTCTCTCTCTCCCTCCTCCCCCCCCCAACCATTACTAACCCCCTCTCTCAAACTCTCTTTCTCTCTCCCCCTTGTTAACCCCCCTCCTATCCCCTTACCCCTAACTAACCCCCCCTCTCTCACTCTCTCTTCCTTGCTTCTACACCTCTCTCTCTCTCCCCCCTCCTCTCTCTCTCTTCCCCCTCTCACTCTCTCCTAATCCCCCCTCCCCTACCACTACATGATGATGATGATGATGATGGTGGTGATGATAAAGAAGAGGAGGATGATGATGATGATGAAGAAGAGGAGGATCATCAATCTTTAATCATCATCATCATAATCATCCTCTTCTTTATCATCACCATCATCTTCATCTTCATCATCCTCATCATCATATTCATCATCATCTTCATCATCATCATCATCCTCATCCTCATCACCATCTTCATCATCATCATCGTCATCTCCATCTTCCTCATCATCATCATCATCATCATCGTTGTGGTCATCATCGCCATCATCTTCATCGTCTTCATCATCACCATCATCTTCATCGTCATCGTCATCATCATCTTCATCATCATCATCATCATCATCATTACCTTCATCATCATCATCATCATCACCATATTCATCATCATCATCATGATATTCATCATCATCATCATCACCATCATCATCTCCATCATCATCATCGTCTTCATCATGGTCGGCATCACTTTCTCTTTCTTGGTTTTACAGCTGTGCGTGTGTGTATGTGTGTGTGTGTGTAAACCCCCTCTCCCTCTTCCTAACCTCTCCCCCGTCCCTAACCATCCTACTCTTTTTATCTCTCTGCTACTCCCCCTAGCCCAAAACCCCCTCCTCTCTATCTCTCTCACCTCCTCTCCCTAGCCCTTACTAACCTGGGCTCACTCAGTCTCTCTCTCTTCCCTACACTTCCACCTACGTCTAACCACACCTCCCATCTCTCTTTCTCGCTCCCTACAACTAACACCCTCTCCTCTTTCTCTCTCTCCTCCCCCCCCCAACCATTACTAACCCCCTTTCTTAGTCTCTCTGTCTCTCTCCCCCTTGCTAACCCCCTTCGTAGCCCCTTACCCCTAACTAATCCCCCCTCCTAGCCCCTTACCCCTAACTAACCACCCCACCATCTCTAATCCCTAAGCCCCTAACACCAAATCCCTATTTAAGCTCCTAACCCATAGAAACTATTAAATAAACTACTGAATAAGGTTTTGATGATTACAATAACGCTAGCGTGTTTTTGCATGAAGAAATGCTCTCTCGTTTTGTGCAAGTAGGCATTATTTAGCTATGCACCAAACATATTAAATGTCTAGGATTTTTTTTATGATTATAGAAACGCACGCGCATTTTGCTTGTCCATAATGCTAGCGCGTTTTGTCTGTGCAAAAATTCAGCTGAATGCTTTTATACCTGAAATCTTGCGTTTTGTCTTCCCATCTTCCCGTCTCCCATACAACAGAATACTTCACAGTGAACATTCAAGGCAATTGAAGAAGCTCAAGACACTCTATGTTCACAATCAACAAGCTTGAAGAGGATTCTACACTTAGCATTTGAAATTGAGGATTCTACATTCACAATGTCAAGCAAGCTTGATTAATCTATATGAACACAATTGAAAAAGATTCTACATTCACTATTGAGCAAGCTTGAAGAATCTATATTCACAAATGAAGAATTTTCTATAATCACAAGTGAGGTAGAAACTTTACTTTCACATTTGAGCAAGATTGATGAATTTATATTCACAATTGAGGAAGTATCTATATTGACAATTGAGCAAGCTTGAAGAACCTATATATTCACAATTGAGAAAGAATTTGGATATTTGAATAGTTGAGCACACCTCTAGAATCTATTTTCTTAGTATGTCTCATTGTGGTCATGGGGAATTCACGCAATCGAAAAATGAAATCGGCAAGGAAAGAGAAGCCTCAAGAAACCATGGAAGAAGTTAGAGAAAAGAAAAGATTGGACATGTGGAATCGAAGGCATTCCATGGAAACTCATCCAATTCCAACTATAGATGATGCCACGGTCGTTCCTACCCATCCACTTCAAGAAAAATGAAGAAATTCACTAGAGGGGCCCTCAATTTCAACAACATTTGATGAACAAGCACCCAACATTTCAATTCCCACATCAAGTCAACCTCATAATATGGTATTGAATGACTTGTTGGGTAGTGGATATACAAGCGACAAAGTTAGAGAGGCATTGAGTGGAGGATTTACAACGGAAGATAAGAGGCTCCTATTGAAACGTCAGAGCATCCTGTTGATGTTGTACATGCTCCAATTCCAACACCCTTACCTCCATTAGCAACTACACGCCGAAGAACTCCGAAACGTATATAGGTTGATGAAACTCTCATTATTTGACTTGAAGGTATGTTGTCTAAATGTGCTATTGCTTATCAAACTCGACAAATGCTTGATAACTTTTTTTATTCAAAATGTGATGGGGACAAGAGTAAATTATTTTTATCATTGTTAAAATCTAGGTCTATGGCTATTGTTAGAAGAACATTAAAGATAAAGATGACCAAAAAGTTAGAACCAAGTTCTCATATTGTTAAAAGTTTAGTAGATGCATTTAGTACAATTGGAAAGAAATCTCACTCAAAGCAATGCGGCTCGTCGTGTGTTGTCTCAATCAATCGTGAACAAAAACACTAGTGCACTTCGTTTTCTTAAAACTATATCCAAAATTATTAATTTCAATGTGAAGACACTTCGTAGGTGTTTTGTTAAAAGAGAACAACTTGAAACCGGTCAAACAGATGTTTGGGCCTTCATTGGTAGGTTGCCATGCTCTGATATGAAGCTCATTGATGCAGTAAAGGGATTAGTGCAAGCATTTTGGCATGACAACACTAGACCTTCTTCCAACCAAAACGATGTATTAAAATTAAGAAGGGGTTCAAAGGATCGTGAACCACACAGTAAACATTTTCTTGATATGACACAAACAAAATTATATGAGAGATTTAGGAATGAACATAACGAACTTGACTTGGGCCAAAGATCCTTTGAAAAATACAAACCATGGTAAGTTAAAATAAACACAATTCATAACACATGTTGTTGTTGATACCACATTGAGTATGGTTACTATTATGACACATATACATATATTTTTCGTGTATTCTATAACACTCTTATGCAGGAATGCTCAGCTACATTACCACCGATGCCATCTAGAGACTTTATTCATAGCATTTTGTGTAGCAGGCCAAACGATTGCACATTTTATCGAAAATCTTACATAGATGGGACATGCCTAGGGTGTGGTCAGGATTCGCATTAATGAAAAAATGCATACATGTGACCGATGAGCATGAACTTGGGAGGTAGGAGGTGAACTTGCAGTCATTCAAATATCATGTATGATATTGATGGAGGGAACGAAAGAAAAAAAAGACAATTGGTCACTTCTCAGGTTGGTAATGAGCTATTGGATACTATTTTTTCTTCAGATTGCAATTTCATATGTAACAATCTATTGATATATGTCTTTATTGTTGATCTACCAGGTACAGGTTTGCGACTTCATGGATGAATTCTTTGAAAAGACACAACAGTATGTAAAGCATGTGCATGTGGCTCATTGGCAAGATGAGCAGTTTAAAATGTGCAGGGATACATTTCCTATTGGGACTTTACTGTCAGTGGTCGATTTTGCAGAAAACTACACTCTTCAACCGCAAAATGAGATTCAGAGTCAATATTATCACTCAGACCAAGTCAGCCTAATGGTCCATATCACCTATAGACATGGGGCGGATAGTACTGAAGACAACAAGGTTATATTGAATGAGTATCACTTCTACATAGGTGATGACAGGTGTCACGACTTGGCTTTTGTACAACATAACTTTCAAATGTTCTACAATCACTCGAAGGATAATAGTATACGGATGGAACAACATGGGATTTGGTCTGATGGTTATGCAGGGCAATTCAAAAATGCCTGTGTCTTCCAATGGTTGTGTATGCTCCACAAAAGGCACAAGGTGCCACATATTTGGAACTATTTTGAGACCGGACATGGAAGAGATGAACATGATGGAGCAAGTGCGTGCATAAAGAATGCATTATGTAGGTAAGAAATGAAATTCACAGATGGTCCTATCATCCAAGATGCAAAAACCAACGTTGAATGGTGTGTTTCAGTCATGGGGGGGGAGCAAGAAGGTAGGAAGATCACTCAACCAGGAAAGCACATATACATAGATATTTTTGGGAGGTGGTGGATGTAGATTGATCACAGTTATATGAGTACAAGACCATCCAAGGAACTCATGCATTTCATTCAGTTAAAATGTCAAACAATGCTATACTTGAAATGTGGACAAGGAAACTGTCATGTTTTTGTTCTCCATGCAGTAGTGGTGAATGGGATGAATGTGAATCCATGGATTGGGTTGATAGCTGGAACCGTGTATCACTCCCCATTGGTCAACAGATAGCTACATAATTATCCCACTTGGAGGAGTACCAATCAAGTATTTCACTAGACTATGACCACATATCAGATCTTGTACAACTAGGTTCGATTAATATTTTTATATTTTTGACAACTAGTTGTGTCTAATTAGCTGTGTATATTTTTAATATTTTTGACTACTAGTTGTGTCTAATTAGTTGACTGAAATGTTGGAACTATATTTTTTCTAGGGAACATATACGCAGTGGTTTCCCCGAGACGCAATGCATGGCACACTGACTATTGGTTGGCACGTTGCTTAGAGGGGAAGCAAACCCTAAAATGTCCCATTATGAGACTCCGAGGCCAATGATTTTTCGATTGGGTTGATGGTTAAAAAGGGATAATATTTGAACCAGGTTTCCCACTCAACAAATAGAAAAGGGTATACATATGAAGATTATAGACCGGGTGAGATTGTATACCATTATACAAACTTAGTTATTGGCACAAACCTCCAGCTGCAAACAATGCCAAGGAAGAACTCATCAAAGGAACGATACTTATTGCCTTATTCCAAGCACAATAGGTTAAAGGAAACCATTGATATTCGAGGTGATCCTGATGGTCTAGTCGACTGACCATAGGTAGGTAATTTGGTATGTGGTTTGCATGTTTTATTATGTACCTTGTTATAGGTATGTGGTGTACATGTATGCTATGATTTTGTTTCGTGGTCTCATTGAGTATTGACATGAATATTTTGACTATTGCAGCCATACATTGATAGCTTGATAGATTGATTAATTGCATAGACTTGGTACAACTTGATAAATTGCACAAGTTTTGTCGTGGATTTGTTTTCTTTGTTTTCTTCTCCCATCTAAGTAAACCATAATATTTGCATCCTCATGCCCATTTTCATGCTCACTAGCACCATCACCATCTTCATGCTCATTATCACTGTTAGATACCTAATTTCATCACCCAAAAACCTAGAAACCTAGACGCCCAAGACTTGATCATGGTGTCCATATTCAACTTGAATTCCAAATACTCCTATGAGAGGGATTCTGTCATGGTGTTTGACCTCAAGAATGTTAAGTTTGGAATTAAATCCATTGCCCCCCCAACCATGTTTATTCCTCAACACTTATTTATAGTGCATAAAACCTAAAAGGTCAAATTCATAAAAAGTTTGCATGAGAGTTTATGGACAATGCGCTCATGTTGGTCTATCCCAAACACACTTTCCAAAAATTACAGCATTCAATTTTGTTGCTTGGTTTGGTTATTATGCCCAAGGATGAATTTTCCATCTCTCCTTGAGACACTTTACCTAAATGAAATTGGAGGCACGAAATGAAAATTGTGCATTGAAAGGACATGTCATTAGTTGCAATACATCTATTCCATAATGAAATGAAAATTGTGCATTGAATTAATGCCTAGCTCTGTTGATGTTTAGTAAGATTCGATTGCTTTAACAAGAGTGTTGGAATAGCTTTAGAAGGGAAACGCTAGCCATAAGTTCCTGGTGGATGATTTTGCAAATTTGACCCCCGTGTGCAAAAAATGCACACTCCCTTACTGAGCAAAACCCTAGTTTCCAAAATGGACCTACAAGAGGACACCTAGGCCATGGGACCGACGGAGAGGGGAACCCCTAGCACTATCCCAATGTCCTGAATCCAACGGAGTCGATGGTTTTTCGATCCGAGCCACGGTCATCATTCTATGGATCATTCTATCTTGCATCCAAAAGGCCTTTAGGGACACCTATTGGGTACCTACTCGGGGCATAGAATTCCAACCGTGCAACAAAACCAGCTTCTTTGGAGACCTGGAAGTGTGTCTAGGAAGGTTCCAGCTGAGAATGCTATCCATAAGTTCTTGGTGGATGATTTTGCAAATTTGACCCCTGTGTGAAAAAATGCACACTCCCTTATTGAGCCAAACCTTAGTTTCCAAGATGGGCCTACAAGATAACACCTGGGCCATGGGACCGGTGGAGAGGGGCACCCATAGCACTATCCCGATGTCTTGAATCCAACAGAGTCGACGATTTTTCAATCTGAGCCATGGTTATCATTCTATGGCTTGTTCTATCTCACATCCAAAAGGCCTTCACGGACACTTGCTGGGTACCTACTGGGGGCATAAAATTCCAACCGTGCAACAAAACCGGGTGCCGGGAAGTCCTGCAAGTGTGTCTAGGAAGGTTCCAGCTGGGAATGCTAGCCATAAGTGCCCAGTGGATGATTTTGCAAAGTTGACCCCCGTGTGCAAAAACTGCACACTCCCTTACTGAACATCTGGTACGTTGATGCTTTAAATGGTGAACTCTTTCCTTTATGGCATTATAGGGATGCTTACCCTGCATTTAACGATGGCATTAATTAGTTAATGGCTTCCATGTTCGGAGCATAGAGAAAATCCTTGTCACATTACAAAATCCTTGCAACATCATATAAATTAATAGGGGAGGCTGCCAATATGATCTCAATTTACGAGAAGCTTCCATGTAGCAATAATTTATACTCTGTATAAAGTGAATATTATTACTTGTTTTAAAAAACAATTCCATCCCTTAACCCCGTTTTGTAGATCTGTGCTGGCTATTGTTTGGAGGGAGTTATCCTTCCCAATTCCGCGGCCATTTTCCGTTAGATTGTGTGAAAAAATATAGCATTTATTGCCCTCAACCTAGCTCATTTTACCTCTTCCTAGTTCAAAGGCGCTCATGCTCCTTTGTTTAAAATCACATAAATTTTGGATCGAGATATCGATGATGTGCAAGCAGGCTCGACCAATTGGTTGGTTCGGGTCCTAAAAAGATAGAAATACTCCACTCAACCCGTTAAATGAATTTGAGAAATAATACCCCTGTGACTCTATCGGGTTAGTTTCAAGGGTTAAAAATTTCAGGTGGTGCATCCCAGTCAGTTGCAGCTGACAAAATTATCTTGTGAATAGGATTGTCATTGATGACAACATTAATGACAAAGGTGTAAATGGCATGATGAAAAGCAAACAAGGTGACTTGACAAGGACTTGGAAAAGACAAGACAAAAGAGAAGGTGATGGGCATTAGCACACCTAATGAGCCAAATGACCCATACTATGGTCATTTGGAGTTGGTCCTAATACCCTAGACAAGGATGACTTATAGATAACAAATGACATGAACAAAGAAGCATGAACAAAGAAGCTTGAAGTTGACACTTTGCAAGGATATTGGGGGCATCCCTTATGGCATCTGTAGGCATCTAGAAATGAAGCTGATGGACATGCGGGGATGTGGACAAGGTGACATGGGGGCATCTTGAAAATGCATATGCGGGCATGTTTGTGGAAGCTGCGAGCATCATGGAGTCATGCCAAAGACCCCCATGCGGGCAATTAAAGAAGGTCTAGCTGCAGGCACGTTCAAAAGCATAAATATGGCCCTTGCGGGCATGAGTTACAAGCTAGAGCAGGCATGCTGAAAGCAAAAGAAAATGGTGATGATGTGGGTATGAAGACCACGTTTAAGTGTGAAAAATAAAGTCTAAATAAATATATACATATATATTTATAATTTATGAGGTGTTTATGGAAATCAAATTAAAATTTGATTTAAAATATAGGCTCACTGATTCACCCCCCCCCTCTCAATGAGCCATTGTGTCTAACAGGGTGGATGTAAAATTCATTAAGGGATTGATAGTATGGAGGAATTAACATATGTTAAATAACAAATTTTATAATTTTTAGTTTTGGTATTTCATTTACAAAGATTTTTAGTTTAGGGAAACATACAAATTTATATTTTTAATGACGAAATGGGGTAAGGATTTGGATGCTTACCTTTCCAATCCTCCTTGCAAGATGAAATCGGCCTTGTTGAGCTTCCAAATCTCCCTTGTTGAGCTTCTCCAATGCGTTTTGGCAAGTTGAAATTGCTCGAGCATTCGTGTCTGGAGAAACGATGGGTAAAACAGTGCCACGGTCCGCGGACTGTTTTTTGTTTGTTTGTTATGTTAACCAAAATGCGCACACGTTATAGTGATACATAATGCGTGCACGTTATGAATCACTATAACACGTGCACGTTTTGGAATCCTATCCTACATGTCAATTGACATGGTAGGGTCAGAGTCTGCCCATGCCTAGCTCTATGTAACACACGCACGTTTCTAATTTACACAATTCTCGCATGTTTTGCGAATCCACAATTGCACCTAAAGGGTCCCTCAACTTCGTGCGAGGGCCCATCCATAATTTAATTAATCAATATTCCCTTGTATTGAATGCATTGATATTTCCATGTCAGCCATTGAATATTTGCACACATGTAAACATGTAAATGTGATTACTCGAGAAAATGTGAAATTAGCTCCTTAAACCTTTTCTTAGAATTAGCATTAAAAAAAATGACTCCATAAAATGTGAAATTAGCTCCTTCAAACTTTTCTTGGAATTAACATTAAAATAAAAAACCTTTTACCAAATCTTAGCATAATAACCAATTGATTATTATGTGAAAAACATAACCACCTACCCCTTAACATTTACAGATACGACCTTATAACAACAATAACCTAGTTAGAAATGCTAAGATCCAAATCTCATAGAGATCTCCATTGTAAAGAGGGTTATTATGTGGTTATTCCCAATCAGTGTTGGAATTTCATTTCATCTCTGTTCTTGTAACTATTTTTTTTTGACATTTTGAACTTTTATCTTACTCCTCACACAATGTTTTAGTGAAAAAATAACTCTTCAACAATGAAGTTTTATTAAAAAAATACCCTTCACTAATAATGCTTTTATTATCCCCCATGACGAGTGTCAAAGTATGGGCCACACATCTCACCAAAACGTGAGCCCAAAGCAATCAACTATGGGCCGTGTCTTGTTCAATCAACAACCTCGAGCTATCTATCACAGGCCACACATCCTGTCCAAATGCGAGCCCGGAACATCAACATGCATAGTAAGAGGCATGGTAAACGAGCCCAGTTTCTCTTTCTTGTTTGCTCTATTGATCTAAGCAATAAATAACAAATCCAACTACACTTGCGCTCATCAAACTTAACGCAAATGGTTGCACGACGCCCTCAGCTCCACCCTGGACATGTTATCATGAAATATGTCGACTGCTCCTTTAATTATGGTTCAGTCTAGAGGCACATGCGAAGACCTAAGGTTATTAATGGGGCTCACACGATGCAATGTGTCTTATATCAACTGTCCTTTGGCCCCCTTCATATGTCCTTGCTTGAAGCTCTCATTGTGCATTCTGCTTTCCCTACTAAGCGGGCTGTCTGCGACCAACCTATCTATAACTTGGTTCCTAGGCTCCTCATCATCATGCTTTGCACCAAAATTACCAAACAATGCACTGTGAATTCTCCTCGCCGCTCCCATGCACCTGAGGAAGAGAAAGATACAGCAAAGCTCAAGGGTTTTTTTGAGAACAAGATTAATCATCACAATAAGGACTGCACTAAATGCTGAGAGAGGCGGTGCATTGTGAAATACCCTATCCCGCTCCTTAGGAACTCAGGAAAATATTTGATGGCATTATCGAAGATTCGAGGGATACGCGCACCAGAGATACTAGGCATACCCGTACTCTCGGCCTTTTTTGGGCTATGAAATCGATGATGACCCTAGCCTTCGAAGATTTCCTGGATGTCCACATTCAGTTGGAAGGTTTCCCCTTGACGGTGGAAGGTCTCCTAGCTTGCCTGGAGGACAACATGCATAGGCTGGGCCAAAATTAGAAGGCCATGAATGACAATTTGAACACTAGGATGGACGTGTTAGCTAGGGAGTTGGTTGGTAAGTGCTTCATGGGAAAGCAATTGGTCTTCAGACGTGATTCAGATGTGGTGGCTTGTGCTTCAACAACGGTTGCAACCTATGCAATGTTTGGTAGCTATGCTAACATTACTGAGATTCTGAAGTATCCTCTTTTCTCTGGTTTTATTTTTCTTTGGCCTTCCAGTTGTCTTCTCTTTGATATTATAGTCCCTAGTTTTATGGTGTAGTCCGGTCTCGTAGCTTTTTGTTTCCAAGGTCATAACCCCCGGCCAGTGGGCGATCAATTGAGTTTTGAATACTGCAAAGACATTTTCTCTAGTTCTAGGATGATGAGATGGAAACTCGGGTCTCGTTCTCTATTTTGGGCTCTGCAGATTTGACCTGAATACCTATGTACTCTCTTTTATTTTGTTAATATAATTTCGAAGTTAAAAAAAAATGTTTTTATTAAATAATTTAATTTTCAATTAAAAGACACGTTTTTATTAAGGAGTTTAATTTCCAATTAAAAGATAACAATAGACTCATTTAACCATGTTTCTTGTTTGTCACATGCTTTGAAAATTGAGTGTGGAAAAAAAACTACTAATAGTGACATAGACAACTGAAAAGTAACATGTGCTCGCGTTATGCATTTAAAGTACATTAAGTGATAAAATTAAGAAACAAACAAAATGTGGAACCTAGAATCAAATGTTAAAGTCAGGGCACATGTAATGCAACATGAACAATTTTGCAAGATTAACATGTTGGGTCAATGGTGTAATTGAAATTGTGACATTTTAATTTTCAATTAAAAGATATGTTTTTATTAAAGAGTTTAATTTCTAATTAAAAGATAAGAATAGACTCATTCACCCATTTTTTAGTTGATCATGTACTCTAAAAATAGAGGGAGGAATAAAACAACCTACTAACAGCGACACAGACAACTCAAAAGTAACATGTCCCGACATTATGCAGCTAAAGTAAGCGATAAACTCAGAAAACAACAAAAGGTGGAACCTAGAACCCTTTACAGAGGTTAATGTCAAGCCACATGTAATGCAACATACCAAAATTTTCAAGGTAAACATGTTTCATCGATTGTGTAATTCAACTTGTAACATTATTCCAAAGGACTTGAGTTAAAAGGCCATAGAAATATAATATGCCATTTGTAGAGGCGATTCATTAAAAAAACTCATTGCAATCGATATTGTACTATGATGTTCTCTCCCTCCTTTGTCAAAAGAAGTTTAGTAAGGATGTTTTTTCAAGGTATGGACTATTTTGGATTCCTCAACTATTATTGCATGTGAAGTGGAGTTGTCTATATTATTCCTAAACTATATTAAGCAAATATTTCACAAAAGTGGAGTTGCCTATATGTATTATCCATGATGCACTTTGATGAGAATTTGATAAAATAAATTTCTTTTGTTTTGCTTGATTCATAATTGAAAGCATTTAGTTCTCTAATATACAAGTAATTCATTTTATTTTAATTTTATAAAAATATAGAGCCAATGATGTGATACATTTTGTCATTAAAATTGACAACCATGGGGTTAAATTTAATTCTCAATTCAGTAGGTGCTTCTAACTTTCGAGGCCCATAACAGAAAAGCAAACGTGTCTAAAATTCCATAGGTGATGCTAGGCAAATTCAATATGCTTGGTGGGTGGCTGGGTTAATTCTTTCACTAACATAGTTTAAACTTACTCTTCAATCAAATGAGAAAGTTCCAATCTCCGTTATTACATATATAGTAAAAACCACCTATTGTCGACCACTTAGCTAGGCATACACATATCTTAATAAGCCTATTAATAAAAATTAATGATGATTTGAAAATATACTTAACAGTCATACATTGCCCATTCTTTAAGACTGTTTGTTAAAAATTTTAACCATATTTTGATGGTTAAATCCCCTGGTAACATGCATATACCAATCAAATTCCAACACTGCTCCCGATGTTACTGCCTAGGTAGCTCCGCACAAATTATATAAAAGTAATCATTTAAACATATTACAAAATGTAAACCAAAGCCTCAAACCCAAGTCGTTTAGATTGGTTTAGGCTGAGTTAGCCGGTTACAGTTAAATTCCCTCACTGGTTTGAAACTACAACAACTGGTGTTCAGTGTCAACTGAGCACGTTAGATTAGAGCTTCCTTTACCGTGTTTGTTAATGGTTGCTTCTTTAAGACCTTCAACTGATTAATCTGAAGAGTGAGATAATTGGGGCATGAAAGAAACATCCAATGCAGGAGCACAAGCAGCTGAAAAGTTGGCTCCGTGTCCAAAATTAGAACTCATAGATTTGCAAGTGTAGACTCAGAAAAGGGTAGAGAGTCTGATTGATCCTTCAACGCAAATTTCAGAAATAGCAAACGTGGATTGCAGTGGTCTAGGTACGCTGGAGCGCCATCCCAAAACAATTATATGAAATACCTGGAACATGCCACATATTTGAAAGAAAATGGACGCGAGCTGGCAGCAATTCAATTGTTATTATTAAATGCATACACTTAATAACTTTTAGAAACATGATTAAACTATGCAAAATTATATATAATTTTGTCATTTCAAGATCAAATTTTGCGTGACATGTTACGCTCTGCTTCTTCATAGATATGATAATTTGGGCAAAATAAAACCTACATTCTCAACTGCAAGTATCTCTTTTTCGCCTACAAAATAACGCAATTTTTCTTCACAATATGTACATTACATGCCTCCCTCGACAGTCGCGGTCACACACTGGATTGGGTAAAGTGATGAAACCCTAGTATTCCACTAATTCCAAATTCTTCTTGCTGTGGCGATGCAAAACCATTTTGAATGACTGGGTGTTCATTGAACTGCCAAATATCATCCTCCCACAGAGATCCATAGACGGTCTCAGTATAACCATACACGGCATCGGAATGCATATTGGCCATTGAGTCTCCATCCAAAAGGTTCATGATGATTCCGAGCTCGACAGCAGTATGGTCCACGAAGAAACCCAGCTCTGCACGAACATCGTCGTAATACGTCAAATTTCCTATATCAGGAGCTGAACTGGCTTCAGAATTCCAGTCTGTTATTTGTGTAATTAAACCGCCCTTCTCATCAACATCAACAGACTCAACATCATCTGTCGGCCCCTTCAATCCGACTGCATCTTCCAGAGATTTCATAACCCCGTTCAGTCTCAGGTCGTCCTCGAGCTGAATCGAAGTATAGCTTTCTTCTGGATGACTGTCAATAGCATCCATATTATCGATCATGTCAAGTAAAGCCTTGAGATCACTATCAAGAACCAACCTTACGCTATTGCTTCTTTTTGCATCGGGTAGAGCCAATCCGCCATTCAAATACTCATCTCTCCCTCGTTTATTCAGAGAAACTTGCGACGAGGAAACCATCTCTGCAAAAGAAATGTTGTAAACAATAGAGCCTGGTTTATCTTCCTCTCAGAGGTTTGATAGTTACAAAGCTTTAGATTGTTGATTAATCAACTACACACAACCTTATATTCACCCAGAAAGCTCTAAACTTGGGTGCAGATAATGGATGATAATAAATTTTGACAAGACTGTGGCATCAATGAAAGTTTCCTTAGAAAGTCTAAATTTAGACTTGCTCCATTCAAAGTGGTAGGACGGTGGGACCGATACAAAGCCGCCCGCCGCCGTCGAAATCAGAAAAGATAAAAGAAAGCATAGCTATAATCAGATCTCGACACGTCACTCAAAGTTCAAATTGACCACATTCCTGAATCAGATCTCGACACGTCTGATACTCTGCGACAGCCGCCAATGGCGCCTTTCCCGAGAAGTTGGTCCATGACTGACTTCTTCTGTGCTACAGTCCCTCACGTCTACTTCATCCTTCAAAATCACTTCGTGGAGACTGAAGTCTTCGCGAGTCCGCGACGATTATATTGACGCGCTCAGTCTTAAAGTCATTTTCGCGACGATTATATTTACGCGCTTTGATCAGTTGACCGGACTGTGATAGAGATTGAACAAAAATAATTCACTTAATCTTGGACAATTTATTCTTCAGATTAAAAGTCCGCTGCACGGATCTTTGATTTAATTTTATAGATATTGCGTTAAAAATATTCTAATTGGATAACAGAAATACGCACTTTCACATGTTTTCATATTCGATATAATATAATTTGTATAATTGTTCAAGTTTTATATTCATTTTAAATGTTGTTATATATTTGGGAGTTGTATAAACCCTAACTAAAACGTTTTTGCTTGACTGGAATCATGTAGAGTAATTTTGGTCAAAATAGCAATTTGGAGTGTTCAGATTGCAATTTCGATGATCTGAATAGTTTTAAAATTACTATTTTCCAATTTTAAACGGCCAAAAAAGTCGAGTTTTTTGATTGTCTTTTATCCTAGGCCTATATTGTAAATATTCAATTTAAATGTTCTTATTTATTTTGAATATTTGGTTATGGAGAAAAAATCTTCAACGTTGATGTGCAATAAAATTTTCAATAATAAATTTGTCCATAAATGTTTAATACTGTGTTTGTTTGTTTGTTTGTTTATTGCTTTCTTTAATGGATTCTTATTTAATATACAGATTTGGTTTTAATATTTTAGTTTATTTTTATTTGAAAATATTTTATAATAATAATGATTAATTAAATATAATTGTTAACAATGTAATTTTTTAAAATATTTTTTTTATTATATGTTATATAAAATTTATAACAATAGCTTTTAATGTATATTCTTAAACATTTTATTTATATTTACAATAAAATTATGTTTTTGATTTCGTGATATTATTATTTTTAATATTTACAAACGATTATTAATATTTTATTTCAAAAAACATAATTTATAGTTTTTAAAACTTAAAAGTGATAGATTAATGATTTATGTAAACATAAATTGGTGGAAAATAAAAATATTTAAACATTATACATTTTTTTTTCATTTTTTAATATAATAATTGCATAATAGTATAATGCAATTTCAATTTTATATAAAATAATTAAATAAATTTAAAAAATAATTAAATTTTTAATATGTTTCCTTGAAGATGGATTGAAGTAAAGGTACATTATTCATAATTGAATGCACTTTATCACTTAGCTCATGATTGTTTGTATCAATCGCACCATATCAAGATCAACAATATTTTTAATATACAATAACGTTTTATCTAAATTATATTATATTTTGAAATTATATTTCAATTATTTGTATGATAATCATAAAATTTCAATATTATATAAAATAAATATAATATTTTTAAAAAATATATTTAAAAATTGATATATAATAATGATTTTATCAAAATTATATTATATTTTGAAATTAATTGATATTTTTTTTCAGGAGAGAAAAAATGTACCAATATTATTTACCCGAATCAAAAGGTACATGATAGAATGTCTATGATCAGATTTTTTATACTTCTCAATCCAAAAAGCCATGAGATCATAAAGGTAACTATATCCAAAATTGATTTGTTGAGCATCACACAGGAAGTCATCCAAATCTCTGAGCATCAAGCCTCCAAAAATATTCAAAAGATATATAGATCATACATTATAAATAGCATATGATGTTACTAAAAAAAGTTCAAAACACCATAGTTTAGAATCTGAGAGTTTAGAGATTCCTCCCAAATCAATAAACCAATATCACCAGAATGTGCTTGCTTTGATAATTTACCCGCCAGCATGTTATGTTGCCTGTATATATGCTCAAAGGATATCCTTTTGAAGTGATGGATTGCTGCTTTAATCCTTTGACACCAGTGTGTAAGCAATAGTACTTTAATATCAGAGACACCCTGTGCCCATTTGATTGTAACTTTGGAATCACCAAAGATCTTCAAGTCATCTATACCAAATAGTTTAGCCACTTTTAAAACACACCAAAGAGCAATAAGTTCATCTTTCATATTGGATCCCAATCCACAGTTCATTTTTAGAGAGAAAAAATGAGATTCATTTATATAAATTGCACCTCCTACCGCACAAATGCCATCCTGAGCCGCTCCATCAAAGAACAACACTAGTCTATTGAAAATGGGATCAAAGGCACCAATACGTTTGACAACTACTGATTTCTTCCCTTTGAAGATAGATTTGTAAAGAGTGAGAACACGAGCTGCCCCAGATTCCACCAAAGGATCAATATCTTCAAAAACATATTTGTTTCTAATATACCAAATTACCCATGATATAAAAAGAGGCAGGATAGGGTGAGTTCTGCAAATTCTGAACCACTGTATTAAGGAAATCTCAAAAGACTCCAATCCCCATTCCAGATGAATATTTAGGTCAGCACAAACCTGTTTCCATATATCTCGAGTGAATAAGAAATTAATTAAGATATGCTGAGTGGACTCTGCTTCAGGCTTGCACAGTGAGCATCTATTCGGTCCAATCCACCCAATTCTAATCAAAGCATCCCAAGTTCTCAACTTACCTTTGAGTGCAAACCAACCGAAACATTTCAGCTTGACAGGCACCTTCTAGCTCCCTAATTTCTTGTACCACCACAGTTGGGTACAATAGTTACCAAAGGCTGTAATAAAATTATATGTTGATTTTGCTGTAATCTCACCTGAGACAGGGTTCCCAGCCCATTTCAAAACATCCTGCTGACAAGAGAGTCTGCAACCTATGGAATCCAGCCTGGCGCAATAGTCATCCCATTCTCTTTCATAGCGTCCCAGAAGGCCCAAATATACACCTTTAATCCAATATGCAGAACTGTTAAATGAGATATAGTTTCTCATACGGTATAAGGTAGTAAATTCCCTATCCCGAAGATAATCTAGGATTTCATCTGAGAGTGTGTAATCCTCATCCAGACCCAGAATCTGATCAATTCCAACCTGAATCAACCGACCCGATCCCACTTTCCAGGACAAATCATTGCTCATCCAGGTGAACACATTCATAAACCCTCACCAAATGACTGAAGAGTTTCTTATCCTTTTAACAGGATTTCTGATCCAAGCCAAGGTTTCTTGCTTAATATATTTCTGATTTAAAACTTTGGACCATAGAGAATTACCAAAAAGCCCTCTCCAGAAGCTTTTTAGACGAAGTGCCTTACCAAATATGTCCAAATTTTTTAGCCCCCAACCAACAGATTTTTCAAGAATGGTGATAGCTTCCCATTTTCCCATAATTAAGCCTTTTCGGTCCAAGCCACCTGACCAAAGAAAATTTGAACAAAGCCTTTTCAGTTTCTGCAGGACTGATCTTGAAATTTTAAACAAGGATAGCCAATAAACCGGTATGCTGGTAAGTACAACTTTGACTAATATAAGGAAGCCTCCAATAGACAGGAGTCTATTAGTCCAACATTTAATTATGTTCTCCATCTTCTGAAATAGCCAAGACCAATCCTTGACTCTGTAGTTGTTTGGCTTTAAAAAATACCCCAAATAATGGAAACCATCATCTAAATTCTGGATTTTGAAGTGCAGAACATTCTGAAGCTCCAGAATTTGTGCATTGTCTAATTGTGCTGGAACAGTATGGATTTTCTATCACTCACTTTCATACCAGATGCGCAGTAGAAGAGAGAAATATTGTCTCTATAACATTTCCACTCCCGAGTAGAATTTCGACCAGCAAGAAGTACATCATCTGTGACTAGGAGATGAGAGATAGATGTATATTTGGAAAATTTTAACCCCCTAATAAGTCCAACAGATTTTGCTTTAAGCATTAATCTAATGAAACCATCCATTATCAGCACAAAGAGAAGGGGCAACAGGGGGCAACCTTGTCGAATACCACGAGAACATTTGAAGAAACTGGATGGAGCCTCGTTAACCAAAACAACAATATTTGTTGTAGTAACACAAGACATAATCCATTTTAGCAGCATGGGTGACAGCCCAATTTGTATAAGAATGAATCTGAGATAGCACCAATGCACTCGGTCAAAAGCCTTTTCAATATCCAATATATAATAATGATTTTATCAAAATTATATTATATTTTGAAATTTTGAATTGATATTAAATTTCTAAACCGATTATTAACATCAAAAGATATATTTATGTGGTCAGGTGCTTATATAAGAAAGGTATGGTTTGGATAAAATGGAAAGCATTAGCCATGCCAAAGAGCATGGGTGGCTGGGGTTCAAAATTCCTACTTTGTTTGCAAAATCCTCAGCTGCAAAGAATATTTGGCATTTGATTCAAGGTACATGGTTATAGGTCAAGATAGTTCTTCATAAATATATAAAGCTTCTATTAATTGAGGATTGGATCGAAACTACTGCTAAGTCAAAGAATAATATTTCAAACTGTTGGAGAGCAACTATAAATGCCTTTGAGTTGATTGGCTCAGGTTTATCATGGAAAGTTGGAAATGGATCTAAACTAAGATCGAGAGAGGACCCATGGATGGGAAGAGCAAATGGACACTTGCTTCCGTGTTAGAAACAGGTGACAACGGGCTATGATGGTAACTATGTAACTGACTAACTAAATATGCAGTTATTAGTAATCGTGTAAGAAATGTATATGTTTCTTGTATTATCGTAAGAAAAGATATTGGAGAGTTGTGAGTTGTTGTAAATCTTCAGATTCTGAATAATAAGAAACTGATACCATTGCTCCATGGATGTTTCCCTAAGAGAGGGTTTTAACACGTAAATCTCTGCGTATATTTCATGTGTGTTTATTTATTTTCTTTCTTATTTTATTTGCTTCCGCTGCATATTGTGTTCTGTGGCTGTTAGATCCAACAAGTGGTATTAGAGCTTGGTAGAAAGCCAAATGATCATTGTTCGTTTTACGGGTCAAAAGTTACCGGAGGAGAGAAGCTTGAAGCCTGAGGAGAAGGGGCGGTAATCTTCAACTACCGTGGGTCCATTGCTTAGTGAGGCGCGGTAGTATTGAGGCACACTTGCGAAAACCAAAATTGTGAAAATTGCCGCGGCACAGTACCATCGGGGAGCGCGGTGCTGTTCTCTGTTTGAGGTAAAGCGTGAAATTTTTTTTTTTTGGTTAAATCGTGAATGGGTAAATCGTATTCTTCAAATTGAATGAAGGTATTTAATGAGTGGATGCGCAAATATGGTTTGAGTTTTATATATATTTAAAAAGGTGAATATATATTAGAGCCATGATTATAAAAAGGGAGTTATAAGGGATGGTTTATTAAATTTTTGCTATAAGGTTTAAAGGTGGGAGTTATAAGGTTTAAAGGTGGGAGTTATAAGGTTTAATAATATATTATTTCTTGATTGTTTAAAAAATAAAAATAAAAATAAAACCTTTATTCCATTGTTTTGGAATTTTAAAATTATAAAACCTTTATTCCATTATTTCAAAAAGGGTTTCCCTTATAAAGTTTTTTGACCTGGTGTTTTCTTGAGAAAATGGCAAAAACGCAAAGTGTTAAGTTTGAAATTGAGAAGTTCAATGGGAGCAATAATTTCGAGTTGTGGAAGGTCAAGATGCGGGATATGCTCGTGCAGCAAGGAGTGGCGAAGGCACTGGCAGGGAAAATAAAGAAACCCGCAGATATTTTAGATGGAGACTGGAGCGAGATGGATGAAAAAGCTCTCAGTGCTATTCGTCTGTGCTTGGCCGACGATGTTTTATTTAACATTGTGTCTAAAACTACAGCAGCAGGTCTCTGGACAAAGTTGGAAAGTTTGTACATGACTAAATCCTTGACGAATAAAATCCTCCTGAAGTGGCAGTTGTTTACCTTGCGTATGAAAGAAGGTACAAAGATTTCTGAACACTTGAATGCATTTAATACTCTTATTTGTCAGTTGACCAGTATGGAAGATATTATTAAATCTGTAGACAAGGCGATTCTACTGTTGTGCTCTCTGCCTGAGTCGTGGGCACATTTTGTAACCTCTATCAGTTTTAGTTCTACTGAGTCTATTACCTTCGATGAAGTTGTGGGAGCCTTACTTTATGAGGAAACTCGAAAGAAATCTAGTCTTGAAACCTCGACATCAGAAGTAATGGTGGCTAGAGGAAGAACCAGTGAAAGAGGACAACATTCAAAGGGTACATCAAGGTCAAAGTCGAAGGGCAAAAAGAGTAAATTGAAGTGCTGGTACTGCAATAAAGCAGGACATCTGAAGAAAGATTGCTGGAAACGCAAACGAGCTTCTGAGGAGGAGGACTCTACAAAGGAGGCGAACATAGCCGAGAATGATTCAGGTATGATCGATGAGGTATTATCTACATCTATTGTTTCACAATACCATTCTGACTGGTTAATTGATTCTGGAGCATCTCACCACATGTGTCTTCATAGAAATTGGTATTCATCATACCAATCTATAGATGACGGGGTAGTTTATATGGAAAATAATGTTACATGTAAAACTGTTGGGGTAGGGAGTATCAGAATTAAAATGTATGATGGGACTATTAGGACTCTAACAGATGTGAGACATGTACGTGAACTAAGGAAGAACTTGATATCAATGGGAGTTCTTGATGATGCTGGTTACAAGTTTACAGTTCAAGGTGGAGTTGTGAAGGTATCGAAAGGTATCTTGGTTGTCATGAAATCAAACAGAGTTGGGAACCTATATAGACTTGAAGGGAGGACGGAAGTTGATCATGCAACAGTAGCATCAGTTGGTGCAGCAACAGACATTACTCGTCTATGGAATCAGCGGTTAGGTCATATCAGTGAAAGAGGTATGAAGGTACTTGCTGATCGAAAGTTGCTTCCTAGTTTAAAATCTGTAGATTTTAAGTTTTGTGAGCACTGTATTTATGGTAAACAGGCTAGACAAAAATTTAAATCTGGAAAACACACTAGCAAAGGTATCCTAGACTACATACATTCTGATATTTGGGGTCCATCTCCAAAAATTTCTTATGGGGGATCGTCATATTTCATCAGTTTTATAGATGATTACTCGAGGAAAGTTTGGATCTATTTATTAAAGAGAAAAGCTGATGTTTTTGATATATTTAAGCAATTTAGAGCTTTGGTTGAGAAGAGCACTGGCAGGTTCATTAAATGTCTTAGAACAGATAATGGAACTGAATTTACTTCAAAGGAGTTTGATAATTATTGCAAGCAGGATGGGATTGAGAGGCATAAGACCACTGTTTACACTCCGCAACAGAACGGCATTGCTGAACGCATGAACATGACTCTTCTTGAAAGAGCAAGGAGTATGCTCAGTAATGCAAAGCTGCAACAGGAATTGTGGGGAGAGGCATTGCTTACAGCTTGTTACCTGGTCAATCAATCACCATCAACAGCAATTGACTGCAAAATTTCAGAAGAGGTATGGACAGGTCAATCATGTGATTATTCTAATCTTAGAGTATTTGGTTGTGAAGCCTATGCAGTTATTCCAAAAAATCAACGTTCCAAACTAGATCCTAAGTCAAGAAAATTGATCTTTGTTGGATATGGTGATGGTGTTAAGGGATATAGGTTGTGGAAGCCTACTATTCACAAAATCATCATAAACAGAGATGTAAAATTTGATGAACTTTCTATGACAAATTTAGATGTAAGTAATGATTTGAAACAGGCTAATGTACCACAGTTTCAGCAAATTCAGTTTGATACACAGTCATCAGCGAGGGGGACTCATGAGGATGTCCAGGAAGAGGATATTCATGAGGACACTCCTCAGGAAGAGGATGAGCAAACAGAAATAGAGGAAATACCACAACAAACTCTACGGAGATCTACGCGGAATAGAACTTTTCCAAAGAGGTATGATGATTTTGTTTTCATTTCTAATGAAGGAGAACCTAACAGTTATAAGGAAGCATTAGAAGTGTCTGACAGTGACAAATGGAAACATGCAATGAAAGAATAAATGGATTCTTTGGAAAAGAACAAAACGTGGGATATTGTGGAACTTCCAAAGAGTAGGAAAGTGGTTGGCTGCAAATGGGTGTACAAACTGAAGAAAGGAGCTGATGAAACTGTTCCGAAGTACAAAGCGAGACTGGTTGCAAAAGGATTTTCTCAGAAAGCAGGTATTGACTTTCATGAGATTTTTTCACCAGTTGTAAAACTTATTTCTATCATAATTTTGTTAGCACTAGTTGCTTTATATGATTTGGAGTTAGAGCAGCTAGATGTCAAAACAACTTTCTTACATGGAGATTTAGATGAGGAAATTTTCAAGGAACAACCAGAAGGGTTCGTTCAAAATCGCAACAAGAGGTTTGTTTGCAAGCTCAAAAATTCATTGTATGGCCTGAGGCAGTCTCCCAGGCAATGGTACAAGAAGTTTGATTCTTTCATGGTGAGTCATAATTTTATCAGGAGTGAGTATGATCATTGTGTGTACTTTAAAAAGTTGGAAAATGACATGTTCATTATTTTGGTATTGTATGTTGATGATATGCTTGTCGCAAGCAAGAGCATGTTTGAAATCAGTAGGTTAAAGGTTCAGTTAGCTAGGACATTTGATATGAAGGATCTAGGAGCAACAAATCAGATCTTGAGCATTCAGATACACAGAGACAAGAAAAATGGCAAGCTGTGGTTATCACAAAAGAAGTATGTGGAGAAAATACTTCAGAAATTCGGTATGGATAAGGTGAAACCTTCTAGTATCCCTTTAGTTTCTCATTTCAAGCTTTCTTCAGGTTTGAGTCCTAAAAATGATGAAAAAAAGCAGTATATGTCTCGTGTACCATATGCTAATGCAGTAGGAAGTTTGATGTATGCGATGATAAGTACAAGACCAGATATTTCACATGTAGTTGGTGTTGTCAGTAGATACATGGAAAATCCAGGGAAAGAGCATTGGGAAACAGTGAAATGGGTGCTTCGGTATCTTAGAGGCACAAGTGACTATTGTATCACTTTTGATGGTTGCAGTGATAAAGTCTGTGGTTATGTTGATTCTGATTTTGCAGGTGATTTGGACAAGAGGAGGTCCACTTCAGGTTATGTTTTTACTCTTGTAGGTGGAGCTATTAGTTGGAAGTCAAAGCTTCAGAATATTGTTGCTTTATCTACTACAGAGGCAAAATATATAGTTGCTTCACATGCTTGCAAATAGGCAGTCTGGTTAAAAGGTTTGCTGGGTGAGTTAGGAAAGGTTCAGAACTCTATAAAGATTTTCTGTGATAGTCAAAGTGCTATTCATTTGGCTAAAAATCCAGCTTATCACAGTAAGACAAAACATATTCCTATAAAATATCATTTTGTAAGACATGTTATTGATGAAGGTGGAGTGGTTCTTGAAAAGGTCCACACTCAAAAGAATAGTGCAGACATGTTCACGAAGCCAGTTACTTCAGAGAAGCTATGGTGGTGCTTAGCTTCTCTAGGGTTGCAGAAAAGGTGATCAATAGAGCAATGAGCAATGGTATCAGGTAAATTGTTGTCAAGGTGGAGATTGTTAGAAACGGGTGACAACCGGCTATGACGGTAACTATGTAACTGACTAACTGAATATGCAGTTATTAGTAACTGTGTAAGAAATGTATATGTTTCTTGTATTCTCGTAAGAGAAGATATTGGAGAGTTGTGAGTTGTTGTAAATCTTCAGATTCTGAATAATAAGAAATCGATACCATTGCTCCGTGGATGTTTCCCTAAGAGAGGGTTTTACCACGTAAATCTCTGCGTATATCTCATGTGTGTTTATTTATTTTTTTTCTTGTTTTATTTGCTTCTGCTGCATATTGTGTTCTGTGGCTGTTAGATCTAACATTCCGGAACATATGAAAGTCTTTCTTCGTGATATATGCTTTTTTACACTTAGTATCATAGTGGATCACTCTGCCTCTACATTCTTGGGACAAGCATGGTTAAATTCAGATATATTGGGTTTTAGGCGAGAAGATAACATGTTGTGGAAAGTCTTCATTTCAAACTTAAATTCTAGCAATATCAGGATAAAATATGAAGATGACTCTTTAGCACGGAGCTTATCACCATCAAGAGTTTAAGTGACTAAGAGGGGTTATATAATTTTATGATGAACGCAGAGGATAGACAAGATACTGTCTTGTGGTGGAAAACTATCTGGAGATTCAGTTGTCTAACATAATCTAAATAGTTTATGTGGTTTTGACTTGGGATGTTATCCAAAGGAAAAATTACATAGGTCCTGGAAGGTGTTCTTTCTGCAAAGAAGTGGAAGAAACAAACTATCATATGGCTGTCTCTTGTCCTTATACTTTGGAAGTTTGGGAAGAGATTGGAAAGATGATGAAGACATATATCCAGTAGCCTTGGAAATTCACTGGAGAATTGTCTGAAATTGTGGTGCTCAAATAATGCATATGATGTGTTTAGAGCTATGCCTTTAATTATTGCCTCGGGCATATGGTTAGCAATAAATGCCAATTTTTTCGAAGATAAATTTACCTTACCTCTCCAATGTGCATCACAAAGTTTGGGCATTCTCAGTTTTTTGGCGTAGGAAAAAAAAAGAATAAGATAAGAAAGGTTGAAAAGGAAGAGATAAACTTAAATGAACCGTGGGCATATTTTGATGGAGCAATCCAGAAACAAAAAAATGATAGTGGAGTGGGAAGTGTACGTTATATATCGAAGGATCATTGGTATAGATTTAAAGCAGGAATTAGGCAAGGTTCAAACCTTTTTGTAGAACTGAGCTCCCTAAGACTACTTTAAGTACTGGCAGTGGAACTGGGTCCAGATAGAATTCAGATTTTTGGAGATTCACTGTTAATTGTAAATTGGTTAAATGGAAAAATGAGAATTCATAATCTGATGCTGGAGGCTCTCTTGCAGGAAATTTTTTACCCCGAACAAATGCTTGGTCAGGTTTCTATAAAGCATATATATAGATAAAGAAATGAAAAAGCAGATGAACTTGCAAAAGTTGGAATTACTTTGCAAGTGGGAGAATGGTTCATAGTTGAATCAATTAATGGGGAAACAAATGGTCATTTTCACATTCCTTTTCGTGCGCTATAAAATTTGGTTTCATCTGGAAGCACACTCAAGTGCTCATGAGTTCCTGTTTACCTGCCTGAAGATATGTGCGACTCGCTCCGTGAGCATTCTGGTTTTTTCTTTTTCATGAATAATTTAGGAGGAAGTTCTTGTTACTCCTGTACATAATAGAAAGAACTGGAGAAGTTTCTATATGTTTGAATGAGCCGAAGATGACAACTAGTAGGCTCATCTATATACTGATATGTACTGATAATTAATAGTTTGTTTCTTATTTCAAGGCGAAATCTCTCTGCTTTTGAAGAAACATTTTTCTTTTTCTGAAAAGAATTTTGGTTTGTTGATGATTTCAAAATGATTTTGAAAGGAGACTCATCGAATAATTATTTGAAAAAGAGCATAAATATTTTTAATCTAGTATTTTGAGATGAAATTTATGTCATACAACTATATTCTGAATAGCATAGACTAAAAATTTCATATCCACAATATGAATGATATGTTTTTATAAAAAATATATAAAGAATGTAATGATCTTTTCTCAAAAATAAAGTTATGGTTTTTTTTTTATAGAAAAAAACATCAAAACATATAATGAAAGAAAACAATAAAATTACCACAAACTTAAGAAAAACCTTCAATTTATATATATTTTCTTCAAAATTTGACGACCTTTACTTGTTTTATGTTCTAACCAAAACTATGAAAACATTATGATTCTCCATTATCATCCTTCTTTTGAAAATAGCTTCCCATATGTCATGCTTCATTTTGAAAATAAATGATCTCGGTGTACCTTGAAATATTATGGTTCCCATAGCTTTAACTTTGCTTTGAAAAATAACATGGACAACCCTAAGTTAATTATTATTAAATAATATTGTTTACCATAAGTTAATTATTATTCATTTGAGTGTGTCACATTTTTTTTTAAAGCGGAAAATTCACCTTTCTGCTATTCCGAAGGAATTAAGGAAAGCTAATAACATATGGAAAATATCAACAAATTTCCTCACATATCGTATATGGTAGATCGAAAAAACCATCAGTCAGTAATCCAATCCAAAATATGACTTTGATATTATTTGTAAGATCACCCATTTGAACAGTTAATTATTATCAAATAATATTGACTACCATAAGTTAATTATTATTTATTTGTGTGTGTCACTTTGATGTTATTTGTAAGATCACCCACTTGAACATAAACTGTTTGGAATTTGGAACTTGTGATGTACGCAACTTGGAAATGAATATAGTATTTAATTATTATCAAATAATATCGAATACCATAAGTTGATTATGATTTATTTGACTTTGTCACCTTGATGTTATTTGTAAAGTCACTCACTTGAAGAGGGATTGTTTGGAACTTGTGATGTACGCAACTGGGAAATGAATATAGTATTATTGATGGTTGTAGTAATATTGAGATATATAAAATAAGAGGAAGGAGAAAAAAAAAGTAAAAGACCATATTTAAATTTAAATTTGTTTTTTATTTATTTATAAAATTTAAATTTCATTTTAAATAAAAATAAATTATATTTTATTTTAAGTATTATTATATTTTAAGTATCATTTTAAATAAAATTTAAATCATTTTTTAAATATCGATAATAATGTAGAATTACATACATAAAAAAATTGTAAAATAAAATTACGATCAACTTCATTTAATCAAGATACAAAATACACATGAAAACATCAATTTGATGAAATATATGTAAAATATACTAGTATAGATCCAAATCCTAGGCTTTATCAAGCATCGAGAGGGATCAAATCTCTCAAGGTGCAAACCTCTTCTTCAATAGCTCTTTGAGTGTGAGCCACCTAATCGTAAGCTCTAAAGTCTCTAGTTTAAGTCTCATATTTACTTTTTACTTTGCATTATTCTTTTTTGTTTATGGCCAACATAATATTTATTACTTTTACTTTGTATTATTCTTTTTTGTTTACTTTGTATTATTTTGTTACTGGACAAACACACTAAAATCTCATATTTAGTTTTTACTTTGTATTAAAAGTAAAAAGTAAAGTCTCTAGTTTAAGTCTCATATTTACTTTTTACTTTGTATTATTCTTTTTTGTTTATGACCGACATAATATTTATTACTTTTACTTTGTATTATTCTTTTTTGTTTACTTTGTATTATTTTGTTACTGGACAAACACTCTAAAATCTCATATTTACTTTTTACTTTGTATTAAAAGTAAAAAGTAAAGTCTCTAGTTTAAGTCTCATATTTACTTTTTACTTTGTATTATTCTTTTTTGTTTATGACCGACATAATATCTATCACCTAATCCTAAGCTCTAAAGTCTCTAGTTTAAGTCTTATATTTACTCTTTACTTTGTATTATTTTTTTTTGTTTACTTTGTATTATTTTGTTACTCGACGAACTCTCGACACATGTTACAAGATCTCCCTCATACTGGGCTTAGAGCGCCTCTTGGCACAATAACAAAATATATGGAAAAGTCTATATCCAAAGTATAGACCCTTCCAAGCATTTTCTTCACAAGATGCCAGATTCTAGTTGAAGTAATGATTTTACATTAAGTAATTCAATTATAAACTTATCTATTCTAGATAGAGAGTTGAATTAGTTTTTGGAATTAATGGTTGAGAAGCATAAAGATAAAGTCCAATTCTACATATCAACAATGCAAATTGCAGTAGGAGGAAAATCCGTGAAGTTTTTTATAAGGAAAAGAAGACATAAATAAGAATAAAACTTATCTTGAAATTTAATAGATCTAGTGATGTCTCACAAATCTCCCATGCCTACTCTTATCTGGTGCTCCAAGCATCCCATAAATTCATGTGAAAATGAAGTACCTCTCGGAGAACTTTTAAATTTATGATAAAGATTTTCTAGATGACCAATAATGTGATTAAATATTTGTATATGTGCATGAAGATCCTTTTTTTGGAAAAGTTGTGATATGGCTTCTTCTACTATAGCAACAAATTCTAATCCCTTGTAGATTTACTATGAAGTATGAGTGGTATGTGGTTGTTCCATTTTTAAAATATTGATGGTGATAAAAGAGATCGTAGTATCTTTATTGTGTAGTTTTAGAATGATATGTGGGGAATAGAATGAAAGACATATAAGAAACATATTTCCTAAATATGTTTTTACAATAGGGTGGATGCAAGTTAATTAGAATTTTTTTTACGGGTTAGATGTAATAGAAAATTGAAAACAAAATCATCTCAACTTACATGGATATTTTGAGATACTTACACAATGAATCTTGCTTTGAGTAAAAAAAAGGAAATGTAGGAAATTGAATCATGTTTTTCAATATATAATTTTTATCTATTGAAAATGTTCATAATTATCTCAAGTTTGATCTTTCCTAGGTACATTTTTGGGGGCAAATGTTAAGATATATGTCTTTGTGGGTGCAACCTTTGAGTGCCTAAATGATGGAGTCAACCTACAAAAACTGCTAGACATATAGAGAACAAATAGTACTAGTGCGACGCTAATATTTCAAATTAAATTTAATAATTTTTATTTTTATTTTTAATTATCTAAGTGGTTGAACCTCGAAAACAGTATGCCAATTTTGGTGCATATTTTGAAGGTCTTAATGCAATGATCATGAAATGGTTTTTCAATAGCATGAAAAAATGCTAACTATGTGTTTTTTGAGCTAAGGAGTAATGACACAAGAAAAATAAAAAATAAAATATTTTTTAAAAAAATTACATATTTGGAATTTGCAGAAAAAATGTTATCTTGGTCTAAAACTTCATAAAGAATGATTGTGTGTCTGAATATTGTAACAAGTGGTAAATACAAGCATATTGAGAAAATAGTTGGGATGCCCAATTAGCTATAGTTTACCATATTCCATAGCATAGATTTGGTTAACTCGAAGCTAACTCTGAAGTAAACACATAGGAAGAGAGATGACACCAAGATAGGTGATGAGGCTTAGTCTTAGTGCTACGAAACACAATGCATTTCTTTTAAATTTGAATTTCTCACTCCCTCCAAAAACTCTTGGTGGAAAACAAAACGTGTTCTTGATATAGAACTATAAAAGATACACACGATATATAACTATAAAAGGCAAATGCAATTTCTTTCACACACGATATCTACCAATACAAATATATTATGTATTGCACTAAGGATTAGTAAGGGTTAGGGGGAAGGCATGGGGGATTCACCTTGTTGACCAGTATCTTATCATGCGTTCATTCATAATGCGGGGGTTTTAAATTGTGAAAAATAAGGTCAATATATTGTATGTATTGTGGGGCCGGTGAGTAGGGCATGGGGGTTTATAGGTATTAGGGGGTATAGAAAGGGGTATCTAGTAAAAATAGGGAATCTCTCATAAAAATGTGGTTTTTAAATTTGAAATATGTATTGGGAGGGGGGCTCAACAAAAGGTTTTTGGTAGGTATTTATCACGGGGGCTTCACTAAATAAACCGCTATCATAGCACGTTCATTCGTGGCATATGAAACAATACCCCTAATTTCACTAAATATTGGAAAACACCTTCCAAAATTGTTTTCTTAACCCCCTTGCAATATGCCTTCCCAATTTAAAAAAAACCCCTATTTTCAATAGATATTGTATGTATCAATTTTTTCATTAACATTTTTCATACCCCTTTATATTTCTACCTGGTATATTGATATGATACCCCTCTTATGACTCCACATGCATTCTACAATGCACCTTGCTTCTTTCGATGTATATTGTGGATGCACATTATTTCACCCACAATGCAATTACTCAACCACATATCATTATGATTTGCAACATCTAATGGTCTAATGAAGAGATAGGAGATCACTTCTTGTATGTCACTAGAGCCAATGCACATAGTACAACATTTAGATTGCATGTTACAGTTCCCCAATTGTTGACTAAGCCTGTTGTGGGCTAGGTATCCAAGCCCCCAGGGCCTGTAACAAGCTCTAGGAGGATGACTAAACCTCCCAAGATCTGTAATAGGAATGAGTGGTTGGGTATTCAAGCCCCCAAGGCCTATCGAGGGCCTATAATAGTCCCTGGAGGGTTAGAGCCTACCAAGGCTATTGGTAACAACTAGCTGAGTGTCATTGGTAACAATTGGTTGTCATTGACCATTGTCTCTTGACTATGATTGACTGGAAACCCACTTCACCACGAAACCCCCTAGCCTCAAGCATGCCTCAAGACATGATTTCTCTGCATACTGGTAAGCCCAAGCCTTGCCTCAACCCGATTTCTTGCCTCAACCTGATTTCTCATCCGACCATGATCCCGCCATCTCCATTTGGCAGATATTTGTCGGCCCGCCCATATAAAAAAGACCCTAGAGTATTTTGAATTGTTACATTAAATAAAAAAACCCTTTGCCCCTTAATATATAAGCAATATAATTTTTAGGTTTTCATGAATATTTAATATCGCAATATGAATGAACGTGGTATTATATTGCCTTCTAGTGAAGGCCCCGTGGTATTTATCAATATCTAGTGAAATTAGGGGTATTCTTTAGTATTCCATGAACAAAGGTGTTATAAAATAGTTTCAAAAGTAAATAGCCCATGGGGGAAGGGGGGAGATAGAGAAATAGAGGAGTAGTGGGTGAGAGGAGAGAGAAAGAGTTAAAGATCAAGGGGGTTAGGGGCATGGAGAGGAGTAGGGTGATTAGAGAGAAGGGGGGTATAGGTGAGGAGTGGGGGGTTGCGGTTAGAGAGAGAGAGAGAGAGAGAGAGAGGGAGAGAGATGGTGGGGTGTTAGTGGCATGTGGAGGGGGATTCAGAGAGACAATGATAAAGGGGGTTTGCGGCTAGGGGAATTAGGAGAGAAATGGAGAGAGGGGGGGGATTAAGGATGGGGGAGTATGAGATAGATAGAGAGAGGGGGGGTTGTCAAGGGTTTTGAGGTATAGAGAGAGAGGGTGTTATGGGGTTAGAGGTAGAGAGAGGGGGGGTGTTAGGAGGTTGTGGGTAGGTGAGTAGGGGAGAGAGTGAGAGCGGGGGTTGGTACGGGGGAGAGAGAGGGGGTTTAGTGGTATAGGGATGTGTACATGTGTGTGTGATAGAGAGAGAGAGAGAGATAGTGTGAGTGTGTGAGAGAGAGAGAGAGAGAGAACCAATGGGGAAGTGGGGTGTTAGGGGGTTAGGGGAGAGAGAGAGGGGTGGGGGTTAGCTATAGGTGGAGGAGCAAGGGAGTGGGAGAGAGTGAGAGAGGGGGTTAGTAATGGTTAAGGTGAAGATGGGATAGAGAAGAGGAGGAAGGGGGGGGGAGGTTAGAGGTAGGCGAAGAAGAGGGCAGGAGAGAGAGAGAGAGTGGTGGGGGCTGTGTTAGTGGATTGGGGGAGAGAGATTGGGTTAGGAATTAGGGGTAGGTGGAGGATTATGGGAGATAAATACTGAGAGAGGAGGAGAGGGGTGAGAGCTAGGAGGAGGAGTAGGGGGGTTAAAGAGAGAGCAGGGAGGGCATTGTTAGGGGCTTGGGTGAGAGAGAGGGGGGTAGGATTTAGGGTTAAGTGGAGTACTATTGGATAAAAAGAGAGTGAGAGAGGGGGATAACAAAGGTTAGGGGGGAATATGGGAGAGAGAGGGAGAGGAGGGAGGGTTTAGTGGTAGAGAGAGAGAGAGGGGGGGAGAGAGGGATGTGTGATTTCACGGTAGGGGGAGGAGGGAGTTTGGGGCATAGAAAGAGACAAAGATTGAGAAGGTTATGGGTTTGGGGAAGATTAGGTTGGTTAGAGAGAAGGGGAAATATAGGTGAGGAGTGGGGTGTTGGGTTAGAGAGAGAGGGAGAGAAATGGGGGGGGTTAGTGGTAGCGGGGAGGCCCAAGGGATTCACCTTCTTGACCAATACCTTATCATGTTCATAAATAAATGGGGTTTTTTAAACTATGAAAAATAAGGTCAATATATTGTAGGTATGTAACATCCCGAAAATTCATAAAAATTTAAAATTTTTCTAAGAAGGCATTTACGACAAATGTTAATGTGCGGAAATAAAATAAATGTCGAACTTCTCAATTAATGCATTATTACTAATAACGTCTTTTCATAATTTTTGAAACATATTACAACAATACTTTGCTTATGATAAACTCTGAAATTATGTGATGTAATTATGTTCACTTGCGATACCGTTTTCTTTATATGTGCTGATAGTTTGCTTTCTAATGGTGATGAAGGGGTGCTTGATGAATAATGTTCTGGATAAGTATTTAGATAAGTTTGTAATCGTGTTCATTGATGATGTTCTAATCTATTCAAAAACTAAAGAAGAGCACGACGAACATTTAAGAATAATTCTGCAAGTGTTAAGAGAACATCAACTTTATGCTAAGTTTAGTAAATGTGAGTTTTATAAAGATAAAATATAGTACTTAGGTCACATAATCTCTAAAGACGAAATTTTTGTAGACCCAGATAAAATAAGAGCAATTAATGAGTGGCATGTCCCTAAAGACGTAATTGACATACGGTCATTTATGGGAATAACAGGTTACTAAATGTCGTCAGTTAGTTTTCAAGTTTTAAAAGAGAAAAAGAATGCTAGAAAGAAATTCAGTGTGAGATCTAAATCGATTTGTTCCTTTTCTATAACTATAATAAGTTGTTCATATGGGGTTACATCTCCAATTCTTAGTGTATAAGTTGTGTGTGTTACACATTGATATGTTGAGCATTTAACTACAGTATTAAGACGTTTAACAAATCATGGTGAAAAGATCATAACTAAGTTTCAAATCATTTTTAATGTATTTCTATAATTTATCCTTCTGTCCTATCAGAATAATTCTAACTCATAATAAGATGTTACTAGGGATATTTTGACATAATGCATTTAGTATTTCTTTTCCACTTTGTTTAATGCAATGAGTATTTTAATACTTTGAATATTGTAATAGTTACTCTTATTACAAACTATTGGCTAAATGTATTGGTGCCAAAGTCTAAACCATTGATAATGCAATGCATAGGGTACAAAAGCATTGTAACTAAACAATAGTTATTGATTTAGTCCTTATACTATGCTTATGGTTTGATAAAAGTTGGTTTACATAATATGTAACATAATTTTGGTTTTATACATAGTACAACCATATAACATTATAGTGATAAGTCCTAAAGTGATATATATTCGAAACCTTGTCCTAATATTTTCTTGGGATGACAGGTCATTCGTATTATCACAACAAGGTTATGACTCAAAGGACTTATGATAATGTGAAAGTTTGACCATAGGGTTAACTATATGGAAATGTTTGAGCAATGATCCCGATGCATGATCTTGTTGGCAAGGATTCTATGTACCTTGGTAGCTATGGTTCATAAAGTGCATTAAAGTGTGGTGTAGTTGAATGTCTAAGTGGCCTCGGCGCGGCAGTCATCATGTGATAGATTTTTCAAAGTTGGTGTTACCCTAATCGCTCTCTTGTATTAGTTCGTTGTGGGTGTAGTTTGACATTCATTCTTGCAAGAGTGGGGTTCGAACGAGGCCGACAGGCCTGCGATTCTTTAGGGTTTGCTGGTGGGGTGAGGGCACCTCCAGGTTTCGATATCATGACCCGAGACTATGTAACTTGAATCTCAAAGCCAAACTTTTTTATTACAGTAGTTAGTAGTTTGAATAGTTCTAGGGTTATGATAGTCCTGTGAGTAATTTGGACTAGAGGTCAGTTTTCCTTGCATGTAAAGGGTAGTTCTCAGAATTGTATCCATTCTTCATTGCATTTGCTAGTGAGGTGATGGATCTGGTTTCTCGTTAGCTGTGGCGTCTCTGCTCCAAAAGTAGCATTCTAAAGGTAATGGTTCGAATCTTGGACTACTATCGTTATTTGTAATTTGTTTTCAAAACTCCGAAATGTATCTTTTAACCCTCGATTATTTTTATGGCAGGTACTTCATGTCTACAGGTTGTAAAGATTGAGGCTATTTGGTGATAATGCTCAAACAACCGGTAAGCCTCGGTGGTTTATCCCCTGTAGGTTATTCTTGGGAACTGTTGGCCATTGTTTTGGTATTAGCTAATAAACTGGGGTTTGGAGATTTGGCCATCGTGGTACTGTAAGGAAGATGTATCTTCGACCTACTTAGATGTTTGCATCTTTTCGCTGTAGAATTGTTTGTTGAAACGTAACTTTTGTTGAAGGGATTTAACCCTTAGTCGTTTAATGGAATGAGAAGATTCTGGTACAAGTATTTTGTTGTGGTTATATTCGTCGTGTGTGGGAGCAATTCTCCAGGACCTGTAGGTTTATTTTTTTAAGAAATGTTTTGCATAAATAAAGGACGAAGCCAATGCGCCTTATACTAAAATTGCAGACCATGAACTTATTTCTTTTGTTGAAGAAAATATCTTGACGGTTTAAGAAGTCGAGTTAATCATGTTATCTTGATGCTATAATCCTTAATAGTTGATAGTTTGTTGTTGAAGTCGAAATGTTTTCTTTGTTTAAATAGACTATGTATGGTTAATGATCAACGTAGCTGTGTCTATAAAGGTTGAGTAAAAGCATTGAAATTAACATTTCAAGAAGATTAAGGGTTAGGCCATGTGAATGGCTAAGCACTCGTTTGATAATATAGTTATTTTGATTCTCTTAGTTTTTCGAATGTAACCTAAAGCTGAGGAAGAAAATAAAGATAATGAACTCTGTCTTAGCAAATTCTAAGTGATCTGTCAATATTATTGTTTACTGTATGTTTTGATGTATGTAGCTAAGGTTCTGTCCAATGGGACTTTCATCAAAAAACAGAGTTGTCTATTTTCAAATTCAAGAATGTGGATGGCTGTTTGATACTATGTAAACACACTACGGCTTGGTTAAGAGTCTTATTAGGAGATTTGTAAAGATAGGTACAATCATAAGAGACTATAATATCTTCTTGTGAACATTTAGAAAACATGGAAGTATTAAACCCTATTTTAATCTTTTGATACAATTAGTAGAGATAATATAATATTGGAATAATATAGCTATTTCTATGTTTGATTTATAGCTTCTTAAATTTCATAAGTATTGATAAAAAACTAAAGTATAGTTTGAATACTAAGAGTATAAAAAGGAAAAGCAATAAGAGCATGTGAAATTTGTATTTGCTGTAAGCAAACAGATAACTTGTAACTAAAGCCTAGATTATACAGAAACCTGTAACTATTTTGGTTTCTGTCATTTATTTTTGTTATAAAAGTGAAGATATTCTAATGTCTGTATAATATACATGTAATTATATTTTTCTATGACAGAGAGAATAAGATATTTGTTTAAATCCCAAACATAACAGAAAAAGGAAATTTAAGGAAAACATAACAGAGTTTAGTCTGTTCTTTCAATGCATATCATTTATCTATATTAATTCTCCCTTTCCTGTATTGGAGTACGATACAAAAAACAGTATGTGGAAAAATACAGGGAAGGTATTTTATTCTATCAAATCATATACTTATTCAATAGTCTACAGAATCATTAACAGATCAGAAATTCAATATTTACTTCTGCATTGTTAGTATTTAACTAGTGTATATTAAATCAACAGGTACAAAAAATGAATTATAGCTACTTAGAAATGAATTAACAAGTAGAACCTGCAACTGTAGATAGGGTGGAAAAACACCCAAGGTGGCATGTTCCTCCCAACCTTCTCCAAAAGAAGCAACCAAACTACTTGCCTCCTTTGGACCCCCGAGCATGTTCACTGAACCACTAGGTAGAAGACTCTGTGTAGAAGCAAGGCACTCAGGTTGTATAACCAACAATAAATGGAGACTTGCCATACACCTCAATCTCTGTACTCAACAATAAAACTCTGCACTCAACAGTAAAAATCTACACTCAGCAGTAAACAAGGCAGATTTACACCATGATAAAAAACCTAGTCTTCCCCTCATCGAATCTTTTGTGTGCATACAACAGAACCACAAGTTAAGTTTCCTCATCAATAAAAGTGTTGAACCTTAGTCCAAATTTGATGGCTCTTAAAAAGATGCCTAGGTTTTTTTCGTGGTCAGTTTTTAATAAATGAGCCTCAAGCTCCAGTCCCATTTTTCAGGGCACTATGACCACAATTTAAGGGAGTTGTCCCATACCAACAGCTAGTTACTTACCTCATGATGCTGCCACTTTTCCATTGTCTTCTACCCTAGATTCCATTCCACCTAGTGGGTTAGTAACACTCTTTCAACAGTTCTCCTTGTGTGAGTGTCACATATTTTATTTATTTAAATAATAATATTATGCAATTACAGTCATCCTTGGACACTTGTCCAAATATAAAATTTTAAAATAAAAGTTAAGATAATGTCTTCTTCAAACATAAAATGTTTTCAACATAGGGGTATGTTACAAACAACCCCACTTATGCTCAACAGCGTCCTCGATGTTGCTTATTCTTCGTCAAAGACTCCCTGGAATAGAACTGGATATGTTTCCTGCATGTTGCTTTCCAGCTCCCAAGTAGCTTCATTAGGGCTAAGGTGCTTCCATTGCACCTTTACCTTCCCTATGGTACGATTCCGGAGCTTAATTTCCCTCCTGTCGAGAATACAGTCCAGTTCCACCTGAAAATCTCCTTCGGGTTCCACCTATATGTCATTCCAATTCAGCACATGAGTAGCATCCTTTAAAACATAAATGTTAAAAACATTATGGATTCTTAATCTAGATGGCAGAGCCAACTGATATGAAATAGGTCCAATCCTTGATAGGACCTCAAATGGTCCACAGTACTTTGGTGCTAGTTTAGCACAACTCCCAAGCTTAAAAGAACTTTTCTTGGGTCTTACCTTTACAAAGACATGGTCTCTAACCTTGAAATTCTTTTTCAGTGCGTTTCAGATCTGCATAACTTTTTTTCCTATCTTGTGCAACTTTTAAGTTTCCTTGTACATGTTTCACGGTTAGCTCCATCTCTTTTAACAAATCTGGTCCTAACATTAATCTGTCGACAGAGTTATCCCAAGAAATAGGAGTACAACATTTTCTTCCATATAAAATCTCAAATGGACTAAGTCTAGTAGATGCTTGATAATGATTATTGCATGCAAATTTAGCTAAATGAAAGTAGTCTTCCCACTTAGTTGGATGATCTTTAACATACATTCGTAACATGTCTTCCAAAATCTGATTAACCCTTGCAGTCTGTCCATCAGTTTGTGGATGGAAATAAGTACTGAAATTTAATTTAGTATTTAAACCCTTAAACAATGTTGTCCAAAAATTTCCAGTAAACTTGGAGTCTCGGTCAGAAATAATTACCTTTAGAATCCCATGTAAGTGAAAGATTTTCTTCATAAATACATCTACAATGTTAGCAACTTTGAAAGTAGTCTTAATAGGAATAAAATGAGTAGATTTACTAAGTTTATCCACGACCACCATTATGGAGTCATTCTGCTTTTTATTCTTAGGTAAACCTGTAATAAAATCAATACTTTTAATTTCCCATTTCCATTCCGGAATTGGCAATGGTTGCAATAGGCCAGCTTGGTGTTTATGTTCAACCTTAATGGTCTGACATTCAAAACACCTAGCTATGTACTCAGCCACTTCATTCTTCATGTTGGGCCAAAAATAATCCTTCCTTAACATAGTTATCATTTTCTGATAACCAGGATGTCCCGAATAAGGACTTTTATGAACTTCATCCAAAATCAATAGTTTAACCTTTGACACATTAGGTACATGAATTCTGTTTTTATATGTCATTAAGCCCTTTTCATTAATGCTATAATCTGTTATTAAATTTTCAAATAAATTTTCAGCAACTTTATCATGCAATTTTTTATAGTTTTCATCTTGCTTAATTCCTTATTTGATCTGATTTTCCAGATCTATCTTAAATGTGCTGATTGCTGCCATAAAACTTAATTTGGCATTTATGCTCAAGGCATCAACAACTTTGTTTTCTTTACCCTTAATGTGTTGAATTTTGAAATCATACTCGCTAAGGAAAGTCAGCCACCTAGCTTGCCTTGTGTTAAGATTTGTTTGATCCAACAAGTATTTTGAACCCTTATTATCTGTCATTGGTATAAACTTTCTTTCAATTAAGTGATGGTGCCACATTTTCAGTGCATGTATCACAACTGCCAGCTCTAGATCATAAGTTGCGTAGTTGATCTTTTCATGGATTTTTAACTTTCTAGACTCAAAAGCAATAGCATGACCTTCTTGAGTTAAGACCCCTCCAAGTCCTTCGTTACATGCATCAGTGCATACAACGAAGTCCCTATTGGGATCAACAATTTTTAGTATGGGTGTTGTTGTTAATAACTCTTTTAACTTCTTAAAACTTTCTTCGCATTTTTTATCCCAAATGAATTTCTTCCCCTTCTTTTGCAAAGAAGTTATGGGATTCGCAATTCTAGAGAATCCTTCAGTAAACTTTCTGTAGTAACCTGTTATTCCCATAAATGACTGTACATCAGTTACATCTTTAAGGACATGCCACTCATTAATTGCTCGTATTTTATCTGGCTCTACAGAAATTTCGTCTTTAGAGATTATGTGACCTAAGTACTGTATTTTATCTTTATAAAAGTCACATTTATTGAACTTAGCATAAAGCTGATGTTCTCTTAACACTTGCAGAATTATTCTTAAATGTTCGTCGTGCTCTTCTTTAGTTTTTGAATATATTAGAATATCATCAATGAACACGATTACAAACTTATCTAAGTACTTATGCAGAACATTATTCATCAAGCACATGAACACTGTCGGTGCGTTAGTTAGCCCAAAAGGCATAACTACGAACTCATGGTGCCCATAACGAGTTCTGAAAGTAGTTTTGAAAATGTCTTCATCCTTTATTCTAACTTGATGATATCCAGACCTTAAATCAATTTTAGTGAATTTCTCTTCTCCGCGTACCTGATCGAATAGATCGCCAATGCGGGGCAAGGGATATAGATTTTTAATTATCATTTTATTAAGTTGATGGTAATCTATGCACAGTCTCATGGTACCGTCCTTCTTTTTAACAAAGACAATTGGTGCTCCCCAAGGAGACACACTTGGCCTTATGTAGTTCTTATCTATTAATTCTTTCAGCTGAGATTTTAATTCATTTAACTCCAGAATGTTCATTATGTAGGGAGCCTTTGTGTTTGGTACTGCACCTGGTACTAACTCAATGGTGAAATCAAGTTCCCTTTTTGGAGGTAGTCCTGGAATTTATTCCAGAAATACATCATAAAAGTCCCTAAGGATGGGTATATCTTCCAAATTATCTTATCTTCTTTAGATGAACATTCGTCATTAATAACATTCACAACAAACATTTTACAACCCTTTCTTACAGCTCTCTTTATTTGCAAAGCAGAAATTTGTCTTACAAATGTTTTCGTAGGAATTCCTTTTACTGTTTCTGTATTACTTTTGTTATTCAAACAAGTAAAATATTTCTCATAACAGTTGAGCACTACTCTATGTTGTTCAAGCCAGTCCATGCCAATTAACAAATCATATGACCCTAATGGAAAAACATTCAAATTAACTTGCATTTTTAGTTGACTCATAAGTACATCACAAATTTTGACAAATTCTGTAATCTTTCTTTTAGTGCCTGTTGCTAGTTGAACTAACCATGAATTATCAAATTTTTCTACCTTTAACTTGCAACTTTTCACTAAATCAGGTGAAATGTAACTCAAACTTGCAGCTGGATCCATTATAATGGAAATAGATTTGTTTTGTATCATACCTTCAATTTCGACCATAGACGTTTGATGGTTTGCTTGACGATTTTCCAGTGTTGCATTTATCCTGGGCATTTCTCTTGCTACATTACCAACTGTCGGCTATGTTTGTATGGTGTGAATGTTGTTAACTATCTTTCTATTGCATGGGCATTGAGCTCTAGTATGGGGTCCACCGCAGTCTTAACACTTCAAAGGTGCCCTCTGTTCAACATTTCTGGTGTTGTTATTATTATTAGGCACATTCCTTGCAGCAGTAAAATTCTGTGGTGCATTACCCTTGTAATTATTATTACTTGGAAAATTTCTGTTATTAAAATTTTTCTTAAAACTTTCAGAATTCTGATTAAAAATTTTCTTTTTATGTTCAAAATTATTAGACTTATTACTTCTCCAACTCGATACACCTTCTCTTCTCTTGTTCTGTTCAAAACAGAAATTAGCCTTCCTCATGGCTTCTTCAAGGGTTGAAGGTTTATCGTACTCAATTCTGTCCTTGATGTGGAAGAGTAAACAACTTAGAAACCTTTGTATCTTAGGTTTTTCTTCAGCTAGGTAAAGTACATACCTTAACAAGATGAGAACTTTGCTACATAACTCCTTCATGGTCATTGAACCCATCTTTAAATCATAAAATTATTTTGACTTATCTTCGTAGTACTGTTCGGATAAAAACTTTTGCTTAAACATGTTCTTAAATGTTCTCCATTTTATGTCTTTATTCTTAAGATTTTTAACTCTTTTGACATCTTACCACCAAATATCTGCCCTTCCAGTCAAATTGTACATGGCCATCTTAGCTTTTAATTGTGATGAGTAGTTATAAATCTGAAAATACTTCTTCATCCCGGACAGCCATGCTTCAGCTGCCTCTCCCTTTTCATTTTCGCCATTAAAAGTTGCAGGTTTTATCTTTTTAAACTCTCTTGAAATTTGTTCATAATTGTTACGTCTTTTCTTAGGACCACAGTCACTATCACAGCTGTCCTGATCAAAATTATATTTTCTGCGATAAATTTCATCATCAGATTAAGAAGAAGAAGAGTTACTTTCAATTTTATAATATTTATCTTTCTTATCGCTATGTTTGTAGGACATTGTTCCAGATTCAGTTTTTACTTCTGTTCTCTTCTCTTTTTCATCTTGATGGTACTTTTCCAGCAGAATCTGATTTAATTCCTCTCGTGCTCTTAAAATCCTTTCGTTTTCTTCCTTAACACTTTTTATTTCAGATTTTAAATCCTTAATAGTACGTAATAATTCAGATGATTGATTATTGAGTTCTACGTAGATTCCTTCATTAATATTTTCATGTTCGTTATTATTATGTTCATTATGAGGAGATCTGTCCTATGTTGATTCTTCCGGTATATCCACACCTGTAAATTAAACGTCAAATTGTTCTGTACAGAAACAAAATTAAATAAAAGTCAGTAACTAAGTTTTCTGTTTTCATTTTCTGTTTTGTGCGCGTGAGCCTATTTTAGGCCTAGAGTTTGAACTCGTGCTCTGATACCACATTTAACATCCCGAAAATTCATAAAAAAATAAAAATTTTCTAAGAAGGCATTTATAACAAATGTTAATGTGTGGAAGTAAAATAAATGTCGAACTTCTGAATTAATGCATTATTACTGATAACGTCTTCTCATAATTTTTGAAACATATTACGACAATACTTTGCTTATGCTAAACTCTGAAATTATGTGATGTAATTATGTTCACTTGCGATATAGTTTTCTTTATATGTGCTGACAGTTTTCTTTCTGATGGTGATGAAGGGGTCCTATGGGGTACCCCGAGGCTTACTTAGCTATGTAGCTATAGCATTTGAACGTTCTTTTCGCAGATCAAAGGTAAGAGAAAGTTAACATTTCAAAATTGAAATGCAAAGGTTCTAAATGTCATCAGTTAGTTTTCAAGTTTTAAAAGAGAAAAAGAATGCTAGAAAGAAATTCAGGGTGAGATCTAAATCGATTTGTTCCTTTTCTATAACTATAATAAGTTGTTCATATGGGGCTACATCTCCAATTCTTAGTATATAAGTTGTGTGTGTTACACATTGATATATTGAGCATTTAACTGCAATATTAAGGCGTTTAACAAATCATGGTGAAAAGATCATAACTAAGTTTCAAATCATTTTTAATGTGTTTCTATAATTTATCCTTCTGTCATATGCAAAATAATTCTAACTCGTAATAAGATGTTACTAGGGATATTTTGACATAATGCATTTAGGATTTCTTTTCCACTTTGTTTAATGCAATGAGTATTTTAATACTTTGAATATTGTATTAGTTACTCTTATTACAAACTATTGGCTAAATGTATTGGTGCCAAACTCTAAACCATTGATAATGCAATGCCTAGGGTACAAAAGCATTGTAACTAAACAATAGTTATTGATTTAGTCCTTATACTATGCATAGGGTTTGATAAAAGTTGGTTTACTTAATATGTAACATAATTTTGGTTTTATACATAGTACAACCATATAACATTATAGTGATAAGTCCTAAAGTGATATATATTCGAAACCTTGTCCTAAGATTTTCTTGCGATGACAGGTCATTCGTATTATCACAACAAGGTTATGACTCAAAGGACTTATGATAATGTGAAAGTTTGACCATAGGGTTAACTATATGGAAATGTTTGAGCAATGATCCCGATGCATGATCTCGTTGGCAGGGATTCTATGTACCTTGGTAGCTATGTTTCATAAAGTGCATTAAAGTGTGATGTAGTGGAATGTCTAAGTGGCCTCAGCGTGGCAGTCATCATGTGCTATATTTTTCGAAGTTGGTGTTACCCTAATCGCTCTTTGGTATTACTTCGTTGTGGGTGTAGTCTGGCATTCATTGTTGCAAGAGTGGGGTTTGGAGGAGGCCGACAGGCCTACGAGTCTTTAGGGTTTTCTGGTGGGGTGAGGGCACCTCCAGGTTTCGATATCATGACCGGAGACTGTGTAGCATGAAGCTCAAAGCCGAACCTTTTTATTACAGTAGTTAGTAGTTTGAATAGTTCCAAGGTTATGATAGTCATGTGAGTAATTTGGACTAGAGGTCGGTTTTCTTTGCATGTAAAGGGTAGTTCTCAAAATGGTATCCATTCTTTGCTGCGTTTGCTAGTGAGGTGATGGCTCTGGTTTCTCGTTAACTATGGTGTCTCTGCTCTAAAAGCAGCATTCTAAAGGTAATGGTTCAAATATTGGACTGCTATCGTCATTTGTAATTTGTTTTCAAAACTCTGAAATGCATCTTTTAACCCTCGATTATTTTTATGGCAGGTACTTCATGTCTGTAGGTTGTAAAGATTGAGGCTATTGGGTGATAATGCTCAACCAACCGGTAAGCCTCGGTGCTTTATCGCCTGTAGGTTATTCTTGGCAACTGTTGGCCATTGTTTTGGTATTAGCTAATAAACTGGGGTTTGGATATTTGGTTGTCGTGGTACTGTAAGGAAGATGTATCTTCAGCCTACTTAGATGTTTGCAGCGTTTCGATATCGAATTTCTTGTTGAAAAGTAACTTTTCTTGAATGGATTTAACCCTCGGTCGTTTAATGGAATGAGAAGATTCTGGTACAAGTATTTTGTTGTGGTTATATTCGTCATATGTGGGAGCAATGCTCCAGGACTTGTAGGTTTATTTTTTAAAGAATTTTTTTCCATAAATAAAGGCTGAAGCCAATGCACCTTATACTAAAATTGCAGACCCTGAACTTATTTCTTTTGTTGAAGAAAATACCTTGACGGTTTAAGAAGTTGAGCTAATCATGTTTTCTTGATGCTATAACCCTTAATAGTTGATAGTTTGCTGTTGAAGTCAAAATGTTTTCTTTGTTTAAATAGACTATGTATGGTTAATGAACAACGTAGCTATGTCTATCAAAAGTTGAGTAAAAGCACTGAAATTAACATTTCAAGAAGATTAAGGGTTAGGCCGTGTGAATGGCTAAGAACTCGTTTGATAATATGGTTATTTTGATTCTCTTAGGTTTTCGAATGTAACCTAAGGCTGAGGAAGAAAATAAAGATAATGAACTTTGTCTTAGCAAATTCTAAGTGATCTGTCGATATTATTGTTTACTGAATGTTTTGATGTATGTAGCTAAGGTTTTGTCCAATGGGACTTTCGTCCAAAAATAGAGTTGTCTGTTTTCAAATTCAAGAATGTGGATGGCTATTTGATACTATGTAAATACACTACAGATTGGTTAAGAGTCTTATTAGGAGATTTGTAAAGATAGGTACATTTGTAAGAGCCTATAATATATTCTTGCGAACGTTTATAAAACATGGAAGTATTAAACCCTATTTTAATCTGTTGTTACAATTAGTAGAGATAATATAATATCGAAATAATATAGCTATTTCTATGCTTGATTTACAGCTTCTTAAATTTCATAAGTATTGATAAAAAAACTAAAGTATAGTTTGAATACTAAGAGTATAAAAAGGAAAAGTGATAAGAGCATGTGAAATTTGTATTTTCTAAAAGCAAGCAGATAACTTGTAACTAAAACCTAGATTATACGGAAACCTGTAACTATTTTGATTTTTGTCATTTATTTTTGTTATAAAAGTGAAGATATTCTAATGTTTGTATAATATACATGTAATTATATTTTTCTATGACAGAGAGAATAAGATATTCGTATAAATCCCAAACATAACAGAAAAAGGAAATTTAAGGAAAACATAACAGAGTTTAGTCTGTTCTTTCAATGCATATCATTTATCTATATTAATTCTCCCTTCCCTGTACTAGAGTACGATACAAAAAACAATATGTGGAAAAATACAGGGAGGTATTTTATTCTATCAAATCATATACTTATTCAACAGTCGACGAAATCATAAACATATCAGAAATTCAATATTTACTTCTGCATTGTCAATATTTAACTAGTGTTTACTAAATCAACAGATACAAAAAATGAATTATAACTACTTAGGAATGAATTAACAAGTAGAACCTGGAACTATAGATAGGGTGGACAAAGACCCAAGGAGGCCTGTTCCTCCCAACCTTCTCCGGAAGAAGAAGCCAAACTACTTTCCTCGTTTGGACCCCCGAGCCTGTTCACTGAACCACTAGGTAGAAGACTCTTTGTAGAAGCAAGATACTCAAGTTGTATAACTAGCAATCAATGGAGACTTGCCATACACCTCAATCTCTGTACTCAGCAATAAAACTTTGCACTCAGCAGTAAAACTCTGCACTCAGCAGTAAACAAGGCAAACTTACACCATGATAAAAAATCTAGTCTTCCCCTCATCGAATCTCTTGTGTGCATACAGCAGAACCACAAGGTAATTTTCCTCGTCAGGAAAAGTGTTGAACCTCAGTCCAAATTCGATGGCTCTTAACATGATGCCTAGGTCGTTTTGGTGGTTAGTTTTTAATAAATGAGCCTCAAGCTCTAGTCCCATTTTTCAGGTCACCATGACCACAATTCAAGGGAGTTGTCCCAAACCAACAACTAGTTACCTGCCTCATGATGCTTCCACTTGTCCATTGCCTTCTATCCCAGATTCCATTCCACCTAGTGGGTCAGTAAACACTCTTTCAACAGTTCTCCTTGGGTGAGTGTCTCCTATTTTATTTATTTAAATAATAATATTGTGCAATTACAGTGATCCTTGGACACTTGTCCAAATATAAAACTTTACAATAAAAGTTAAAATAATGTCTTCTTCAAACATAAAATGTTTTCAGCAAAGGGGTATGTTACAAGGTATGGGGGGCTAGGGAGTAGGGTATGGGAGGTTTATGGGTATTGCCAAGTATAAAAGGGGTATTTAGTAAAAATAGTGATTTTTAATTGGAAATATGTATTGGGAGGGGGGCTCAACAAAAGGAATTTGGTATATATTTATCAATATCTATGGAAATTAGGGGTATTCTTTAATATCCTATGAACGAAAGTGCTATGGAATAGTTTCATTCAGTGAAGGCCCCATGTGGGAAGGGGGATTAGGAGAGACAAATATAGAGGGAGGTTAGGGGTAGGGAGAGTATTAGAGAGAGAAGATGGGAGTTAGTGGTAGAGGGGGGGGTACTTTTAGGCGGTTGGGGGAAAGAGAGAGTAGGGGTGTTATTAGGGGTAGGGGGAGGATGGTGTTTGGGGAAGAAAAAGAAAAAGTGATCGACGAGATTAGGGGTTTGGGGAGGAGTAGGAGAGAGAGAGAGAGAGAGAGAGAGAGAGGGGGTTAGGGGTAGGGGGAATGTAAGAGAGATAGAGAGAGGGGGGTTATTAGAGGTAGAGAGAGAGGGGGTGTGTTAAGGGATTTGAGGTAGAGAGGGGGGTTGTTAGTGGGTTATAAGTAGAGAGGGAGGGGGGGTTAGGGTGTTAGGGGTAGGGGGAGTAGGAGAGAGATATAGAAAGGGTGGGTTGGGTTAGGGGTAGTGGGATAGAGGTTGGGGGTTAGAGGTAGATAGGGTGGGGGGTGTTAGGGGTAGGGGTAGTAGGATAGAGATAGAGAGAGGGATGGTTAGAGGTAGGGGGATAGAGGTAGATAGAGAGAGAGAACAAGGGGGAGGGTGGGAAGTGTTACAGGGCTAGGGGTAGGGGGAGTAGGAGAGAGATAGAGAGAGGTGGGTTAGACCTATAGAGGGGGGGTGTTATGGGGTTAGGGATAGGAGGAGTAGGAGATTGAAAGAGAGAGGGGGGATTAGAGGTAGGGGGAGTATGAGAGAGATAGAGAGAGGGGGAGTTGTTAGAGGTAGATAGAGAGGGGGTGTTGTTATGGGGTTAGAGGTAGAGAGAGGGTGGTGTTAAGGGGTTTTGGGGAGATAGAGAGAGGGATGGGGTTAGGTGAAGATGGGAAGGTAATTTCACCTCGGTTTTAGAAGTATTTTCATAGTTGTTATTCTTTATTTGATATTGGTAATTGTTTTCCATTTAGAAGTTTTGAAGAGAAGCTTGATTTCTTAGTAACGTCTATCATTTTTTTTAAACAAAAACCACTCATGGAAAGTGGAGATGCTACACTGACTGAATGCCATATTTGGCAAGAAGAAGATAACAAAGGAAGTGTGGAGAATCCCTATTCCTATTCTCGCACCTTGAAGGTGCAGGGTTTAGGGATTAGGATTTAGGGGGATAGCTAAGAGTGGTTTGTATGGTTTTGTCAAAGTTTTATCACTATTGAGTATTTATTATTGAATTCTTGATCTAAAATATGTGTTATTTTCTCCACATTATGGTCACAAGAGACTCCTAGAGCATTGGTCCCATAAAAAAGGAGATTCCATATATGAATTGTGCTATAAGGTTCATGGATTTTTATTTCACAATTATTATTTTTTGACCAAACATTACAATCAATCAATCAATATATATATATATATATCTGTGTGTGTGTGTGTGTGTGTGTGTGTGTGTATTCTTACAAAATTATTATTACCCGACCATAATATCTTGAATCAACAATGTGTCGATAATTTTATTTTCCTTTGTCCATTTTTGTTTTAGAACTTGAAAATATTGGTGGAAAAATAAACGCATACGCAATATATAACTAAGAAATGTGTGTGCAATTGTGTTCACAAAATCGCATGCACGATATGCACCGCTACAACTTTATTGTATATAATACTAATGATTAGTAAGGTTTAGTGGGTTATATGTGAGGGTCCCAGGGGGGTGGGTGGTTGTTAGGGGGTTAGGGTTAGGGGGAGTACGAGAGAGACAAAGAGAGGGAGGGTGGCGGTTAGAGGTAGGGCTAGTAGGAGAGAGATGGAGAGAATATGAGAGAGATAGAGATAGGGGTAGTTGTTAGGGGATTAGAGCTAGAGAGAGAGGGGTGGGTGTTAGGGGGTTATAGGTAGAGAGGGGGGTGTTAGGGGTTTTCGGGTAAGGGGAGTAGGAGAAAGATAGAGAGAGGGGGGGATGTTAGGGAGTGAGAGGTAGAGAGAGGGGGGGGGTTAGGGGTATGGGGTTAGAGGTATATAGGTGTTAGGGGGATAGGGGAAGAAGGAGTATGAGAGAAATATGGATAGGGGGCAGGGGGTTAGGGGTAGGGGGAGTATGACATAGATAGAGAGGGGGTGGGCTCTTAGAGGTAGAGAAAGAGTGGGGTTTTAAGGGGTTAGATGTAGATAAGGAGGGGGTTGTTAAGGGGTTAGAGGTAGATAGGGGGGTATTAGGGGGTTAGGGTTATGGGAGTATTAGAGAGATAGAGAGAGGGGGGAGTAGGGGTCGGGGGAGTATGAGAGAGATAGAGAGAAGAGGGGTTATTAAAGGTAGAGAGAGAGGGGGGGTGTTAGTGGGTTAGAGGTAGAGAGGGGGGTGTTTAGGGGGGTTAGAGGTAGAGAGAGGGGTGTTAGGGGGGTTGGGGGAGAGGGAGAGAGGGGTGGGGGTTAGGTGGAGACAATAAGCTAATTTTTCCTTAGTTTGAGAAGTATTTTCAGAGCTATGCATTCTTATTTTGATATTGGTATTTGTTTTGTTTCTAGAAGTTTTGAAGAGCAGCCTAAGTTCCTACTAATGTCTATCATTGTTTTTTTAATCAGAAACCACTCATAGAAAGTGGAGATGCTACATTGACTGAATGCCATATTTTTCAGGAAGAAGACAACAAAGGAAATATGGAGAATCCCTATGGAATGTATCGATAATTATATTTTCCTTCATCGATTTTGCTTTTAGAACTTCAAAATTTTGGTGGAAAAATAACGCGTACGTGATAAATAACTAAGAATGTGCACGCAATTGTGTTCACAAAATTGCTTGCATGATATTCACCACTACAACTTTATTGTATATGAGACTAAGAATCAGTAAGGTTTAGGGGGTTAGAGGTAGGGGGTGTTGTTAGGGGTGGGGGGAGTAGGAGAGAGATAAAGAGAGGAGGGGTTATATGTGGGAGGATTACAGGTAGAGGGGTTACAGGTAGGGGGAGTAGGAGAGAGATAGAGAGGGAGGGAGGTCAAAGGTAGGGGGAGTATGAGAGAGATAGAGAGAGGGGGGGATATTAGGGGGTTAGAGATAGAGATAGAGGGGAAGGTGTTAGGTGTTAGGGGGTTATGGGTAGGGAGAGTAGCAAAGAGATAAAGAGAGGGGGTGTTAGGGGTAGGGGGAGTATGAGAGAGATAGAGAGAGTGGGGTATTATTAGGGAGTGAGAGGTAGAGAGAGAGGGTGTTAGTGGGTTAGGGGTAGGGGTAGTTACAGATATATAGAGAGGGCGGGTAGGGATAGGTGGGTATGAGAGAGAGAGGGAGGTGTTAGGGGGTTAGAGGTAGAGAGGACGTGGGTGTTAGGGTCTTAGAGGTAGATATGGGTTGTGTTAGGTGGTTAGGGGTAGGGGGAGTATAAGAGATATAGAGGGGGGGTTATGGGTAGGGGGTATGAGAGAGGTAGAGAGAGGGGGGACTATTATAGGTAGAGAGAGAGCAGGGGTGTGAGGGGGTTATAAGTAGAGGTTGGGGGGGTGTTAGGGGGATAGAGGTAGAGGGGTGGTGTTAGGAGGTTAGGGTTAGGGGAAATATGAGAGAGATAGAGAGAAGGGGGTCAGGTGTAGTGGGTTATAGGTAGGGGGTTAGAGGTAGAGAGAGAGGGGGGTGTTAAGGCATTAGAGGTAGAGAGGGGGGGTAATTAGGGGTAGGGAGAGTAGGATATAGATAAAGAGATTGGGGGGGATAGAGGTAGAGAGAGAGAGGGGTTTTAGGGCTAGGGGAGTAGGATATAGATAGAGAGGGGTGGTTTAGGGGTATGGGGTTAGAGTTAGAGAGAAGGGGGTTGTTAGGGGGTTAGAGTTAGAGGGTGGTATTATGGGGTTAGGGGTAGGGGGAGTAGGAGAGATATAGATAGAGGGTAGATTTAGAGGTAGGGGTTTAGAGGAAGGGGATTAGAGGTAGATAGATGGGGTGTTAGCGGGATTTAGTGGAAGTGGGAATAGGAGATAGATAGAGAAAGAAGGGTTAGGGGGTTAGAGGTAGGGGATTAGAGATAGAGAGAGATAGGGGGGGGTTGAGGGGGTTAGAGGTAGAGAGGGGTGTGTTATGGGGTTGGAGGTAGAGAGTGGGGGAGTGTTAAGCGGTTAGAGGTAGAGGGAGTATGAGAGAGATAAAGAAGGGGGGGTAGGGGTAGGGGTTTAGAGGTAGAGATGGGGGGGATGTTAGGGGGTTATAGAGGGGGGGTGTTAGTGGTAAGGGTAGTAGGAGAGAGAGAGAGAGAGGGTGGGGTTAGGATTAGGGAGAGTATGAGAGAGATAAAAAGAGGGGGGTAGTTAAGGAGTTATAGGTAGAGAGGGAGGGAGGATTACGGGTGGGGTGTTAAAGGTGGGGGGGTGTTAGGAGGTTCGGTGTAAGTGGAGCAGGGGAGAGAGAGAGATTTAGATATGGGTTTAGTAATGGTTACATAGAGAGAGAGAGAGAGAGAGAGAGAGAGAGAGAGAGAGAGAGAGAGAGAGAGAGGTGGTTGGCTATTAGGTGGCTAGGGGAGAGAGAGAGAGGGGTGAGGGTTAAGAGTTTTAAGTTGATTGGGGTTTTATGTCGATGGTTTTATTTAAATTTCAATATTTTTTTGGTCGCCGCGACCAATATATGCAAATTAACATTGACAAATGAAGAATGTATTGTATTGGATATTGCAACATTACACGGTGAGGAGGGTTAACCGAATGTTGACATGATGTTTGAACATCTAGATGGGGAAGGTAGGTCTCAAACTATTATGCCACTTATGTTCTCATTGGTATAATGGTAATCCTTTTAGTGTTAATTCTTTCACACTACTTACAATATGGAAAGGAAATCCCTGAGGGAGGAACATATACATGGATCACCATCATGCTTCATCAACACCATGCATCTCACATTGTTCCAATCCCACTAATTGATAAGCAGAATATCATTTTTTTCTATGTTGTCTTACCTTTTCATATTCGTAAACAACTCGATAAATTGCACAAGCTTCGTCATGGATTCATTATATTTCTTTTATTGCTATCATCCAAGTACACCATAAGATCCCCATCCACCATCATCAACTTGCTTCACCATCCTCATCCTCATCCTCATCCTCATCATCCTCATCGTCACCATGTTCATTGTTACTATCACCATGCACATTGTCACCATGACCATTCAAAAACATTAGAAGAGGGGAAAATTATATTTGTTGCAATCTTGATATAAAAGCAAGTAAATAAATATTACGTTTTTGGAAAACTTGAATAACTTTTTAATTTTGTTTTTTTAGCTTTGACAAATGCACTTAATTTAACATAAATTCTTTACAGTTATTATATAATATGCTAACCTTACCTATGCTAAACTAAACCTAGATTTTCCCACCCCACTAAACAACCCTAATTTAGCGTAAAATACCCCAACCTAAGTTTCTACCTTAACCTCACCTGCTAAATTCTTAAATTAAACTACCTTAATATAACCTAGTCTACACTCACCTAAACCATTGACCTATCCTTAGCTTGCTCAAGCCAATGAACCTACTTAAATTAACCATATATTCTAACATAGGTTGCTCCACTATTTAACCTACCCAACCTGTTAGGAACCCATGTCTTTACTTTGTTAGTATGTTGTTGTTGGACGCATATGCTTTGTAAGTCGTCCCGTAGTATTTGTTGATCAATAGTTTGTGTTATTGTTGTTGGCGCATATGCTTTGTAAGTCGCCCGTAGTATTGTTGATCCATAGCTTGTAACGGCCCATGGTTTTGACCCATAGTATTGGCGCCTAGAATTAGTATATAAGTGTGTGTTGAGACCTATGAAGGCACGGTGAAGTTATTTGTATTGAGCTTGCCCCCTCGAAGTGGCCTGTGTTCAATATAAAAGTGATTCTGAGTTCTTTTATTTCTACTATTTCGCATATTCGTATTAAGTAATTGTTGCAGGTGCCTCACATCTTGTATCAGAGCACTTTCTTGGGCTCGCTGGGTGAAATTTCTGGCCAAATTTTTTTTTTCGCATCTGTTGCAAGTTCGGATTTGGGAATAATCCCTATCCACTTAACTATGGGAAGTACTTGGGCATAAGCCCTAAAAATCATTGTGAGGAGTACCACAGGAACCCCGAAGTAGCTCTCCCATTGAGAGGACCTGCCAGCGAAAAGGGCAACGACCCCTACCTGATTGACTAGTTCCCACCCATGAGGTAAACCAAGAGCTGTCATTTGTGGCAAAGCGGTTATCAGTTTTACCTGAGCCATGGAGTGAGGGGTACTGCCCCAATACGCAAGCTGTCAGACAGCATTGGTGGTTGAGTGAAACCCTTGAGTATAAAATTCAGTTTTTATCCATATCTCCCTTGTTTTCACTCTGTTTCCCTTGAAATTTTTGGGGAACCCCTGTCACCCCATTCTGCATATTTCATTCCTGAGGACCCTATCCACAATTCCCCTTCCCAAAGCCCGAAATCCCACATTTGTCTATTTTTAGGGTTTGCCATAACTTCCTCAGATTTCACCCAATCACCCTCAAATTTTACCACAGAGTTCATTTCTGAATTCTACTTCTTTGTTCCCCTTTGCCAAATTTTCCCATTCTTTCACCCCGCTTCTGGAATCCTCATTTTTGTTTCCATGTCTATTCAACAGTATCCAAAACCTAGTCAAACCCCAATTACCCTTCAGATTTTTTCCCTAGTCCAGATTTTCCCTTACTGAAGTAGTTTCTGTTTTTGTTTTCCTACCCAGTCAACCGAAAAAAAAAAACTCCTGGTTATGGTTGTCACCCGTGCAGGAGCAAAAGCCATGGAGGAAGCACTTGCAGCCATTCAAGCCAAACTCCAGGATCTGGATGAAAAATTTATCGGCCTCCATCTTGAACATTCAGCTATGAACAACAAACGGCAGTCCGAGTCTTCATCAGACAATGGGTTCTCCTCTTCCAGCAATTTTTGTGGTCTGAAGCTTGATTTTCCTCGCTTCAATGGTACTGATCCAACTGGATGGATCTATCATGCAGAACAGTATTTTAGTCTGCATAATACTTTTGATGTCAACAAAGTTCCGCTGGCATCCTTTCACTTGGAACATGAAGCTCTTCAATGGTACTGTTGGTACATCAAGGCTCATATAGAGCCCAAATGGCCAGACTTTTGCCAGCTCCTTTTGCAACAATTTGGTCCTAGTGCTTTTGATGACTTCACAGGATCCCTCACTAAACTTCGCCAAATTGGCACGTTGAGAGAGTATCAAACCGAATTTGAGAATCTAGCCAACCACACCGAAGGATTGTCTGATGACTTTTACTGGAGTTGTTTTATCAGTGGTCTAAAGGATGCCATCCACTCTGAGGTCAAAATGTTCTGTCCCAACACAATGATGGAAGCCCTAGGGTTGTCTAAGTTGACAGAAGACAAGATCGCATCCCAACAATGCTCCAAACCCACTTTTGTTCCCTTCCAAAATATGGGTTCTCAGCGACCACCTATAACGCAGGCTCCTCGACCGACTCCTATCAAGCGTTTGTCTAAAACAGAGATGCAAGCACGTAGAGAAAAGGGGGTTTGCTATAATTGTGATGAGAAATTCACTTGGGGACATAGATGTGTTCAGCAAAATCTCTATATCTTGGATGTGGAGTCTCCGCCTGCCTCTAAAATTGGTGATGAAGATCCAGAAACACTGGATGCTTTGGTCAACATTCAGGAACCGCCTATTCACCCTCCATCTCATGATGACCAGCCAGAGATATCTCTCCATGCTTTAGCTGGAATCTCCACCCCCCAAACAATGTGGGTCAGGGGTTACTTCAAGAAGCTTCCTCTTACAATACTCATTGATTCTGGTAGCACTCATAATTTCATTGACCCTCGGATCGCCAAACAAGCTGATTGTTTTATCCATCCTTGCTCCAACTTTGAATTCATGGTTGCTAATGGGGGCACCTTACCTTGCAAAGGGAAGTGTCAAAATGTGTGTATCTCTATGGAAGATTATACCTTGCGCTCTGACATGTTTGCCTTGCCCTTCGGCGAATGTGATGTGGTTTTGGGCGCTCAATGGATACGCACACTTGGCCCTATCTTATGGGATTTTACTGAACTTTGGATGCAGTTTTCCCTCAATGGACAAAAACACACATTGACAGGATTACAACCAAGTTCTCTCAGCATCATCAGTTCACATCGCATGGGAAAACTCCTCAAGAAGAATTCACATGGTGTCATTTCTCAGATCCATTCCATCCAGATGCAACCATCAGCGGTCTCCACTACTCCTTTGGATCTACAACAAATTCTGGATCGATATATAGGTGTCTTTACTGAACCAGTGGGATTGCCACCTTCCAGGCCAGAAGACCATCGTATTCAGCTCCTTCCTGGAAACGTTCCTCCCAACATCAGGCCCTATCGCTACCCATTTCACCAAAAAACGGAGATTGAAATGCTTGTTCGGGACTTATTGAAGCAAGGTATTATTCGCCCAAGCACTAGTTCCTTTTCTTCTCCAGTTATTCTTGTCCGCAAAAAAGATGGGTCATGGCGCCTCTGCATTGACTTCCGAGCACTTAATCACCTCACCATCAAGGATAAGTTTCCAATTCCTGTTGTTGATGAGATTCTTGATGAGCTTCATGGGGCTCACTTTTTCTCCAAGTTGGATCTTCGTTCTGGGTATCATCAAATTCGGGTTCATGAGGATGATATTCCTAAAACAGCTTTCCGCACACATGATGGCCATTATGAGTTTTTGGTCATGCCCTTTGGCCTCACTAATGCTCCTTCCACATTCCAAGCCTTAATGAATGAAATATTTCGACCCTACTTGCGGAAATTCAGTCTGGTATTCTTTGATGATATCCTCATCTATAGTAAAACATGGGATGAACATCTCCAGCATCTGGATCTTGTCATGCAACTTTTCTCTGACCATCATCTCCATGCTAAGCAGTTTAAATGTGTTTTTGGACAGAAGGAAGTTGAGTATCTTGGACACATTATCTCAGCACAAGGGGTTCGCGTGGATCCTACCAAAATCGACGCCATGAACAATTGGACGCATCCTCAGACACTCAAGAGCCTTCATGGTTTTTTTGGGTTGATTGGCTACTATCGCAAGTTTGTCAAGGATTATGGGAAGATTGTAGCTCCATTAACTGCTCTATTGAAAAATGATTCTTTTACATGGACACCTGCTGCTCAGTGTGCATTTGACAAACTAAAACAAGCTATGTGTACTACACCTGTGCTAGCTATGCCCGATTTTTCCAAGCCCTTCACTATTGAGAGTGATGATTGCGGCAATGGACTTGGTGCTGTTCTCCTTCAAGATGAACACCCCATTGCATTCACTAGCAAAGCCCTTTCAGGTAAGAATTTAGCTGCCTCTACCTATGAGAAGGAAATGATGGCTATTTTGCATGCAGTACAGAAGTGGCGCCCATACCTATTAGGGAATCATTTCTGCATCAAGACTGATCACCAGAGTCTGAAATATTTCTTGGACCAGCGTGTCTCTTCCTCGGCACAACAGAAATGGGTTAGCAAACTCATGGGTTATGACTATGAGATCACTTACAAGAAGGGTAAAGACAATATTGTGGCAGATGCTCTTTCTCACACATTTGATGCCCAAGGATCTCTTTCAGCTATTTCTATGCCTGTTCCAAATTGGTTGCAATCTGTTCAATAGGGTTATGTCAATGACTCTTCCTTATCTCAAATCATCCAATGCTTGACCAACAACCCTTATGTTGTACCACATTACTCTTGGGATGGTGCTTCTCTGTGATACAAGGGTCATCTGGTGCTTCCCCAGAGCACAGATTTTCAACAGGCTGTCTTCTATGAACTCCATGCTTCTCCATCAGTAGGGCACTCTGGGTTCCTCAAAACGTATGAACAAGCACGGTGTAACTTCTTTTGGCAGGGCATGAAAAGGACAATTCAACAGATGGTGGCCGAATGTGATACCTGCCAGCACAATAAGAGTGAAACAACACTCCTTCCAGGATTGCTTGAACCCTTTCCCATACCTACACGGATTTGGACAGATATTTCTATGGATTTCATTGAAGGGATCCCTAAATCTAGCGGGAAGACAGTGATTCTCGTTGTGGTTGATCGACTCTCCAAATATAGTCATTTTTGTGCTCTCAACCATCCCTATACAGCCTCCTCCGTCGCTCAAATTTTTCTGGATTAGATCTTTCATCTTCATGGCATCCCTTCTTCCATTGTCTCGGATCGTGATGCGACTTTCACCAGTCATTTTTGGACAGAACTATTTCACCACACTGGCACCAAATTGAAGATGAGTTCAGGGTATCACCCACAAACAGATGGTCAAACTGAAATTGTCAATAAATTCTTGGAAACTTATCTTCGTTGCTTCACCTCGGAACAACAACATCAGTGGGAAAAGTGGCTCCCTCTCTCTGAATGGTGGTACAATACCTCTTACCACACTTCCTCTAAAATGACCCCATATGAAGCAGTCTATGGTCAGGCACCTCCATCTGTTCTTCCATACACCCCCACCAGTTCACCAGTTCAGGAAGTTGACATGGTCCTTCGAAACCACGATCAGATTCTTCGCATTTTGCGGGACAATCTTCACATGGCAAGAAATCGCATGAAGCAACAAGCTGATCAGCACCGTTCGGAGCGCACTTTTCAAGTCGGCGATATGGTTTTTCTTCATCTCCAGCCGTACAAACAATCCTCCTTGAAACTCAAAGGGCGTCATAAGCTCGCTCCAAAGTTCTATGGGCCATGTCGGATTCTTCAGAAGATTGGGTCCGTTGCTTATAAATTGGAACTTCCTCCTTCTTCCTGCATTCATCCAGTCTTTCATGTCTCTTGTCTGAAGAAAGTTCTTGGCACCAACATCAGCGGACAAATGATTTTACCCAAACTGGATAATGAAGGATCCATCCTTTTGGAGCCAGAGGCCATCCTCAATCGATGCACATGTCAGCTTCGCTCTCGCTCTATCACAGAGGTCTTAATTCAGTGGCACGGCATGCAACCAGAGGATGCTACATGGGAACCACTCCTTCAGATTCAACAACAATTTCCACATCTAAAGCTTTGAGGACAAAGCTTTTTTTTAAGAGGGAGGGGATGTTAGGAAACCATGTCTTTACTTTGTTAGTATGTTGTTGTTGGACGCATATGCTTTGTAAGTCGTCCCATAGTATTTGTTGATCAATAGTTTGTGTTATTGTTGTTGGCGCATATGCTTTGTAAGTCACCCGTAGTATTGTTGATCCATAGTTTGTAACGGCCCATGGTTTCGACCCATAGTATTGGCGCCTAGAATTAGTATATAAGTGTGTGTTGAGACCTATGAAGGCACGGTGAAGTTATTTGTATTGAGCTTGCTCATAGGAGGTTGCCCCCTCGAAGTGGCCTGTGATCAATATAAAAGTGATTCTGAGTTCTATCATTTCTGCTATTTCACATATTCGTATTAAGTCATTTTTGCAGGTGCCTCACACAACCAAACCTAACCAAACCTATCATATATAGATTATCTATCTAATCTAGCTTAAACTACCCCAACCTCACCTACTAAACCCTAATTGGTAGTCTAACTCCAAGTTTGTAGTGTAAACCTTAGCTTGTATTCTAGGCCCTAGTTTGTAGAATCCCTAGTTTTAACAATCACTAATATAAAATGCAATGTCATCATCACTGATATATACTATCAAATATTCATACCTTCACAACTTAATCTATCCCTAGGAATGTAATTTAGAAACCTAGAAACCAAATCTACAAACCTAGAAACCTAATATAGCCCTAGAAACACTAATCTAACCCTAGAAACATAATCTAGAAACCTAGAAACCTACTCTAGAAATGTAGAATCCTAGAAACCTAATATAGCCCTAGAAATCCTATATGTCTTCTTTCGTCCATCATTTTTTATGGGCAATTATATGTCTTCTTCATTGTAGGCTCACCAATTGGGCTCCCTTAACAATATTGGGTGCACATGTGAGATAAAGGGTGCATGCATGAAATGCTGAATTCACATGTGGCATTGGAGAATGCACATGCAAGCTTAGAGTATGTGTGTGGGGAGATAATGTGTGTGCACATGTTTTAGAATTTTGTGTGCACAGTTACACTTGCACCAAATGTTAAAGTTTTCATGTCATCATACTCATCATCATCATCATCATCATCATCATCATCATTTCCATCCCAATCCTCATCCTCATCCTCAACATCCTCATCATCATAAGCATTAGGATCATCATCCCCATCCTCATTATTATTAGCGTTGGCATCGTTTTTTGGTAGGGAGGGATTTTATCTAGTTGGAAAAGACATTAGGGTATTGCTTAGTGGAACACATGGCAATTATTGCACTAGGGGGTCTAATTCCACATAACCCACCACAAAATCCTCTCGTTATCCTAACCAATTTTTCCATTCCCAGAAACACGTTCCCAAACTTGTGTAAATTGATTCAAATGCTCGGTGTTGGTTTCAAGCCATAAGACCCATTTTGCACATGTCCTTGAATGGCTATAGGGAGACACTTGCAATTGGACATAGATAAAAAATTATCTGGTTGGATCATGAAACCGTCAATTCCATTGGATTCTTGGAATTGAATTACAGGTAGGGGTTCCTAACTCTTATGAGTCCCATGGATGGAGGAACCTTTTATTCATCTAAAAAAGATAGTAGTGTTTTTCTCAGTGGAACACATGGAAATTCTTGCAATTGGGGTCAAAATCCAAACCAGACAACATAACTAGCTTCCGTTAGTTCTTTTAAAACCTTTAGGAGACAAGCTACAATTGGATATGAACTGATGAATTTGTATCATATCGATGAACTATTGGATTCATTAAATTGGAATAGTTCTAGGGGTTCCTCTTCCATGTGGGTCCATGGCTTAGAATGTGTCTTGTTTGACGATTACAAAAACTAGGGTTTTGGTCAGTAAGAGGCAATGCAATTTTTACACTAAGGGGTCAACATGGGAAATACCTCAATCATGAGCTTGTGGATAGTGTTCCCATGTAGATCCTGCCCAAAAATAATTGCAAGATCTCACATAAATCATATATGTTGCTCAGTTCAAATCCTATGCCTGTAGCAAGGATTCTTCATGTGTCCCTGAAAGCCTTTAGGAGGCGAGCTGCAATTGGCCATAAAATGATGACCGTGGATTATATCAATGAATCATCAACATTTTTGGATTCATGACATTTGAATAGTGATATGGGTGCATATTTCCTTTGGGTCCATGGCTTGAAGATCATTTTGTTTGATGGTTTCCAAAACTAGGGTTTCCCTCCGTAAGAGACATTGCATTTTTTGCACAAAGGAGTGAAATTGGGAAATAACTTGAACTTGAACTTGTGGGTAGCATGCCCACATCGACCCTACCCAAAAACACTTGCAAGATCTTATGGGACTCATATGTTTCGCCAAGTTTGAATCTTATGCCCCTAGCAAGGATTCACCATGTGTCCCTCAAAGCTTCTAGGAGGCGAGCTACAATTGGACATAAAATGATGACCATGGATCATAGTATTGAACTGTTGATTCCATTGGAATATTTCTAGGGATTCCTCTCTCGTTTAGTTCCATGGCTGAAAGATTGTCTTGATTGACAATTTTCGCAACTAGGGTTTTCCTCAATAAGAGACATTGCATTTTTTGCACAAAGGGGTCAACTTTTTTTTTTTTGTAAATAAAAGCATTATATTACTGCATGAAAAAGAGATACATGTCGCTCTTATAGCGTTGTTGAGTTAAGAGTCTGGAACCCAAAACACCACAGACATATGCCCTATTAGAGTTACGACATTACATATCGAGCGTCCATACAACTGGACCTCATCATCCGCAGTAAAAAATTTCACAAAACAATAACCATAACCCATATCCCGAATTACAACTTTCACAGTGCCCCCTACCCATATCCTGAATTATAGAAGAGATACAAAAAATAGAAGACATAAGGACCTTGACCCGAAGACCTTTTAAAGGTAGATCCGAAGGTCCGATAGCACCTTTCTCCAACACATCTATGTCCGCCACCATCTTCTGAGAGAGATTCCCGCCTTGAATAACTACAACCGTCGGCCGAGGTGACCCTTGCTGGTGCGATTTGCTGCTGGGGACCGAATTCCCCTGAGCATCCAGGCTCGGGTATGAGAAAGAGAGGCTCAACATCTTAGCAATTGAATCAATTTTATAGTGCATTAACTTGTTATCTGCATTGTGAGCCTTCCACGCCTTGACAGGTTCTTCATCTCCTTGGCGCTTAGCATTACCTCACATCGCCACATGAGATAATAGGTTCTTAGTGACCCAGTAAACCATAACCATTCTATCATAGGAAGAAGCACGACCCGCGGTGGTACCAGGATCAGTGACCCACTCCTCCACCTCATTCTTGACTTCTTCAAATGGGAGGGCTTGGAATTCATTCCACAGGTGCTTCTCAATAACCTCAATGTCATCCCTAATGGTATCAAGGATATGTTCACAGAAGAAAGTGGCAGCAGAATGAGCTCGGATTTGAGCCTGTGTTACCCTACCCGGGCCACGACCTACAAATTTGGCCTTGTGTTTACCTTTCTGGGTTGTGTAAGCAGAACCAACCCCAAAAGAATCACGAGTTTCACACTTAGGAGCCATTACAGAGCGCAAAATAGAGAGAAAACAAGAATCAGGGGGACAAGATTGTGCAAACCACACCCTGGGAGGCACTCCTAAACAACTAACAACTAAGAAACAAAGGCAAGCTTTATCACACTCAGGCCAGCAGTGAGCCCAACACAGAAGGGAGCTCCCATATAAAGGTCGACTGCAAATGATGATAGAGTCAGGGAAATAAATGGCCAAGTCCCATGAAGAACTAACCAGAACCCGGAGCTTACCCTCGCCATTACCCTGAATAATGAGGGCCATGATGAGAAAATATTGGAGCCATAGCAGATCCAACAAACTGATTGAAACAAGCATGGAGCCATACTTCACCTTTCTTCCCATAATAACCAACCTGTGGGAATTATCACTTCTCTGTATTAATGCACTAGTCATCCATTCGTCATTGGAGTGACCTCTGCCTCGCGTCTGTCACCTCCCTGGGGCATGTGTTGGACATCCTCCACCAGTTGGCTTCTTCTAAAGTCCTCAACAACCAGCTGGAGGCACTTGGGGGCCCAAACTTCCTTCCTAAAATTAGCCATGTGGCCAGAAATGTGACCGCCACCTTGATCAACTCCCAAGTTTGCTAGATAATCGGCAACCTTGTTACCGTCTCGTCAAACATGGTGGAAAGTTAACTGACTATTGGTGCTAATGAGGAAACACAGGGCATCCAGCTGGTGGGAAATCCTCCAATTAGAAATGACATGTTCGGGCGACTTCCCTTGCGTCAGCTCTTTGGCCATGTGGATAATGATTTTCGAATCCCCCGCAATAGTGGCCGGGAATAAACCTCCCTGAATGATCAGCTACACACCATGGATGAGACCATCAAGCTCTACTGATTTATTCGTATCATGTCCAAGGTACCAAAGAAAACCTATAAAACTATCCCATCCGCATTTCTGCACACCCCATAATAACCAGCAGCCCCAGGATTTCCACCTGATGCCCCATCAAAATTAATTTTAAATTTCGTCTGCCCAGGTGGAGACCAGAAATTTGGGATAATGGGTTTGTAGATCCTTCCCCACCTTCGTAGCCAAAGCATATCCTCCCAGTCGAGACCCCATCCTTTGGAAATTAGCAGGTCCCCCTCTGTGAGACTTCTGTCCTCGTCAGTCCACTGTTTGCTTCTAATTGTTTCCTGAATGTTGTGGACCAGAGCCTCCCAAACCTCCTCCTTACGATTATTTTTATCCCTGAATATCCTCCCATTTCATTCCTTCCAGAGGTTCCAGCAAACCATACCCGGGAAAATTTTCCAAATCAATGATAAAATCGGATTGCTAAAGGTTTGGTCTTTCCAATTGCGTAGAGTATGGTCAGGTTGGACAAGAGCATGATCACTTTTTTGAAAAATCATGGCACTTCTGTCCCAAAGGAAAGAGGAGAATTCACACTCATCCAGCAAGTGGCTAAGTGTCTCCTCATTATTTTTGCATAAGGGACAACATGAGGGGCCTTGTATGCCATGTTTCTTAAGGTTTTCTCCTGTTAGGACTCTTTTCCAAATGACCATCCAACAGAAAATGGCCATTTTTGGCCAGGGATTCATCTTCCATAGTTTTCCCCATGGACCTTCATCATTAGCTTCCCTGTTAGTATACAGATCATACACCTGCTTAATGTTGAACATCCCTTTCTGCCGATATCCCCACTGAAGCTTATCCGGTCCGGTTCTTTTGCGAATGTATCTTTGTTGGAGCAATTCACTAAAAGCTCTACCATCATCTTCATTAGTTATCTCAGTCCACCACTATTGGTCTAACCAAGATCTGCAAGTCTCTGGGGATGGGTTGGTCTAGTAGTGACAAACCTTGAGTTTTCCTTCAGTCAGACCATGGTCCCTGATATTCTTCCACCTGTGATCAGTCCCCAGTTTAGGGAATTGATTCCATGATTCATCCCAGAAATTTGCCAACTCACCATCACCAATTTCCCAAAAGATTTGATCCTGAACCAGCTTTCACCCTTTCTAATACTTCATCCATATATGAGATCCCATAGTATCAACATTGTATTTGATCAGCTGATTCGGTTGGTGGTCCCTATCATATTTGAATTGACAAAGCTTCACCCATGGCTCATTTTTGTGGTTGAACCATCTCCACCATAACTTGGAGCCCTGAATATCACTGAACACCTATGGATCTCTGAGCCCCAAGCCTCCCTTTTCCTTAGGACGTCATAAGATATCCCATCTGACCAAATAAAATTTCAATTTAGATTCCTTTCCACCCCATGGGAAGTTGTGTTGGATGCCCCTGATCCCTCTGAGAACTGATTTAGGGGTAGACAAAAAGGAAAAGAGGTAAATCGGCATAGCCTGCAAGACTGATTTGACAAATGTTAGCCGGATGGGAAAGTCTAAGGGTCTATTAATCCATCTATTGAGTCTGCTCTTTATACGGTCCAACATGTCCTTCCAAGAAATCCCTCAAAGGGTGCCCTCTAAGAGTGGAGCCCCCAAGAATTTGGTAGGAAGGGATCCTTTAGAGAAATTAAGGGTGTGAATAATATTGCGCTGAGTAACATAGGGAGTGTTGAAAAAGAAAACCCATGACTTATAGGGATGAACTTCAATCCTAGAGGCCTTTGCAAAAAGTTTTAGGCTTTTCTTAAAGGCATGGGATTCTTGGACTGAAGGGTGCCCCATTAACATACTATCATCAACAAATTGTTGGTGGGTTTGTTTCGCCATACCCTCATGGAGGTTCATACCTATGATTTATCCCTCCGCGGCTAGGGAGAGGATAATACGGCCAAGCCCTTCTGCCATAAGGATGAAGAGAAAAGGGGAAGTGGGGTCTCCTTGCCTTATGCCACGGGATGAATGGAGGAGCTTGGTTGGATAACCATTATGTAGAATAGAAAAGAAGGGGGTAGTGACTAGATTCATGATCCAACTAGCCTAGACCGCGTCAAAACCATAGGCCTCCAACATACATCGCATGTATTCCCAACTTAATTTCTCATAGGCTTTAGCAATATCTAGTTTGATCATCATACCAGGTTTCTTGGTAGTTTTCAAGGAACGAATAGTTTCATGGCCTAAGATAATACCATCAAGAATCTGTCGGCCTTCAACAAAGCCAGATTGCTAAGGGCTGATCAGAATTGGGAGCAGAGGCTTCAAACGATTAGCAACAACCTTAGTAATGATTTTGTAGATAACATTACATAAGGCAATCGGGTGAAAATTGCTTGGCACCTCGGCCTCCTCCTCCTTAGGAATCAATGTAAAAAAAGTGGCATTGAAGGCCTTCAGGACTCCACCGCTTCTTCAGGATTCTTCCACAATATCCGCAACCTCCTGTTTAATTAAATCCCAGAAGAAATGGAAAAAATTAGTGGTAAAACCATCTGGGCTAGGAGCTTTACCTAAATCCATCTACTGTATGGCTTCTTCGACCTCTTGCAAAGTAACAAGTTTATTTAGGATCTCATTATGCTCGTTGGTGACCAGTTTGGGGATGTGTCTTGTAATCCGGGCGATAGCATTGCTTCAGTCCACTCGATCCTGCTTAAGAATATCTTCAAAGTGGTGAACAAGTTCATCTTCAATTTATTTCCTAAACTCATCCTGGCTGCCATTAACTTAATGAAGCTTATAAATCTTGGATTTGTGACGATTGTGGATCACAGAATTGTGGAAACATTTTGTATTCCTATCCCCTTATTGGAGCCACTGATTCCTAGATTTTTTCCTCCAATAAATCTCTTCCTCTTTTTCTCTGGCTTCTAGTTGAATCATCAGATTGTATTCATGCTCCTTGAGCTCATCGGTCCACCCTTCTTCCATTCCTCTCCTATGTAAGAGCTCGAGTTCTGCTGCAACCTTCGATTTATCCTGAAAAATGTGCCCAAAGTCTTCTTTGTTCCATGCTTTTATTTTGGCTTTGAGAGCCTTTAATTTCTGTTGGAACTGATACATCCCAGTTCCTCTGGGGGGGAACAATTTCCTGCCACCATTGACCCACCAACTCTTTAAAGTCCTTATGTTCTAACCAAAATTGCTCAAACCTAAAGGGTTTGTATAAAGAGGCATTAGACCATTCCCATTGGAGGAAAATGGGCCAATGATTAGAGTCAGCTGAAGGAAGGACAACAACGTGGGCCTCCCCCCCCATCTCTGACAAGATCCTCAGTGGTCAGGAAATGATCAATTCTAGAAGCAACCAGATGAGTTCCCCCACGTTTTTTATTCTAGGCATAAAGGCCATTTCCAGTCTCAATGTCAATGAAGGGGCTTAGAGTGATGAAATCGACAAAGGCTTCCTGAAATTTATCTAGGACCCTCCTACTCCCTTTTTTTTCTTCAAGAGACAAAATCAGATTGAAATCTCCCCCTATAATCCATGATCCTTCAGAGGCTTGGTCTTTCGGCCATGATAAGTATTAAATAAATGCATTTTTATGGGGGAAAGCACTGAGGCCATAGATGTTCACCAACCGACCAGAGAACCCAGAAACCCGATCAATAAACTTAGCACTCAGGGAGAAGTGGTTATCCCACCAAGTCGATAGACACAGGGAATCAGGCTACCAGAAGACCACCAAACCACCCGCCATCCCTGAAGCATCGATGGCCATAAATTCACTACCTCTCCAAATTTTCTGCTTCATCTGCTCCAGAAATTGAGAACTACACTTAGTCTCTTGGATAAAAAGAATGTCAGGTGTTTCCTATTTAATCTTTCTAGCTAGGGTCTTTAATTTCCTGGGGTGATTGCACCCCCTAATATTCCAAGAGATTTGCTTCATTGATTAACCTTATTGAATTCAGAGAAGGCTGCCAATATGGCAGGATACTGGCCAGAATCAATTAACTTGACTCCTATCTCTGCAATCCTTTGTTCATTCGTCTTCCTGCCTCTTTTCAAATCTTCCTCTGGAGAATTCCTCTTTCTTCCCTTCTACGGATCTGAGGCTATCCCTAATCGTCTAGAGACTTTAACACTAATTATTGCCGCTTGGAGAAGTTCTAATTGTTGTTGAGTGACATACCCTTTCCATTTCTTTTCACATTCTCTCTCAATCTCATCAAGATTGAGTTTACCTAATTCCATTTCCTCGTCTCTGTCTTCTACCATAGGCTCCACTTGATTTTCTGATTCATGGCCCTGCTCAACTTCCTCGGCTACACTCTCCATCTGGTTCGATTTCACTTCACCCTTATTCTTTCCACTCTCCCTTTCCTCTTGTTGTTCTTCCAAGATCTGGAAAGGATTGGAAGTTTCAATTCCTTTTCCATGAGTCTCCTTAATAGCCTTGCTTTGTCCTGTCAGTTTATTTCTTCGCCTATTACTAACCTGCGTAAACCCTTCCTTGTCCGTTTCACTTGTCGGGCCACTTTTAGGGAGAGAGGAAGGAGACTTTACCTGGGGACAATTTCTTCCTAGATGACCATATTTGTGACACTGGCGACAACGGAACGAGAGTTGTTCATAACCCAAAGGATGAATCCATTCCTCGTCCTCCCAATTTAGACTGATCGCCTCTAGAATCTCTTTCGACATATTCATGTAGACACATATCCAAGCATACGCAGTATATATTTATTGTTTGGCCTGGTCTGCCACTTTAACAAATTGACCAAGTGTGTTTCCAATATCCTACAGAATCTCCAGATCCCAGCATTCGCATGGCAGGGAGAACAGCCTAATCTAGACTGGGCAACAGTTACGTCCTCAGTATCCGGATTAAACTTTTCCTTCTAGGGTATAAGGTATAATCCTGCCGAGAAAAAGAAGTAAGGGCCACCTTCCATCATTCTATATCTATCCTCAGTATTAAAGAAGATGATGGTGAAAAAACCCTTGGCTCCCAATTGCAGATCGTAATTCTCTTTGGGTTTCTAGGTAGTTTTGATCCAATTCACCAGATCCCGTTCTCTTGGTCAAACCCCCACAAATTTTCCTGTTAGGGATTTTTCCCACCAATTCTCTATCCAATCATGGATCTTCTCCGATTTGATCTGCATAGCCAGAATTTTCAGAGTTTTGGGGAGGCAGCCACCTGACCCCATTCTCTGCTTGGACCCTTTCTCAACTTCACTTGGTTCAGCATTAGATTTTCCTACCGTATCATCTAACGGCTTTGAGCTCGTGGGGTTGCTAGTCCCCATCTCAGGCTGCCTGGGGAGAGGTCCCCTGCCCAGATTTGACAAATATGTCAGATTGACATCCACAACACACCTGTCGTTGCCAGTCCCAGCGCACGAGAGTACAAAAGCACCGTCGTTTTCCGAACTCTGCACCTAGGGTTTCACTCAGAACCTCATTCCGTCATGAGATCACAAAGGTGTCAACTTGGGAAATACCTTGACCATGAAATTGTGGCTAGAGTTCCCATGTTGAACCTTCCCAAACAAACTTACAGTATATCATAGAATTATGATCTACTGCGTGGTTCGAATCCTATGCCACCAACAGGGATTGACCACGTGTCTGTGAAACCCTCTAGGAGGTGAGTTGCAACTGACCATAAAATGATGACTATGGCTTGTATCAATGAAATTTTGACTCTGTTGGAATCATGAAATCATAATAATGCTAGGGGTGCATCTCTCTTCTATGTCCATTTCCTGAAGGTCATCTTGTTTGACAATTTCTGAATCTAGGATTTCCTTCAGTAAGAGACATTGCATTTTTTGCATTAAGGGGTTAAATTTGGTGTTGGATATACTCATCATATGGCCACCATTCCTATCTTGAAACCCTAGAAAAGGATATGAATATTTGTGGGGCAGTCATGGGTATCTTTGGTCAAGTTAGTAGAAATATTAAATGTACAATATACCTTTAAGTTTATAAACTTAACTCATATTTTGAGTTGGTAAATGATTTACAACTTTAAATGATGGACTTATAATAACCTTGTCTCTTTCAATTTATTATTTTGAGCGATATGGAGTTGTAATGATAGGATTGGTAGTTTGCTTATCATTTGTTTTGAGATCATTTATATTTGTTTTATTATTTTTCTGTCGTTTCACCTCATTCCTTACTAATGTTTTATTGTAAATTACTCATGGATTTGATGCAATCTAACTCAACATCATTTGATGCGACAAAATGCAACATAATTTTACCATGTGTACTTGAGGTTGTTTACCTAAACACAATAGGGGGCACAAAATAAAAACTAAAAAGAAGTGTAGTGATATAAACACATATGTGGCTAAGAATGATCAAGTTATCCCTTTGAGTGCATGAAATACAGAGAAATATAGCACAACACATGGTTTTAGGGAGAAGTATAGATGGAATTGGTCCTAAGGGTTTGACAAAGTAAGGGTGGTTCAATTCAACCAAGCCATGCTTAGGGCTTAAAAAAATTGTTTATGAAGAGATGTTGCCTTATGAATAAATTAGGGGCTTTTAAATACCCTAAATTATAAAAACTAGAAATTGGGCCCTAACAAAGAGATGTAGGTAACATGAGTAATGCATGGGGTAGTAGGTCATGCAAAATATATGGCAATATGGAACTAGGTAAGTGTGAAGCAAATCACATACCTAAATTGGAACAATGTGACTTTACAACTTATGTACTTTTATCAAATATCTATGCCAAGTTTTTTGATAAAATACACGCACTAGATTTTCATAACACACTTGTAACATTGAGATGAAACAACATGTCAAAAATAGTTAGATCCAAATTGGAATTTGTGATAAGATCATTGAATCAAGTTTTCATAAATTTTGAAAGGCCATGTACCATAGCTCATGAAATGCACAGTAGAAAATTTGATTAATATATTTTAACATCTCAAACATTTACAAACTATCTAGATATGGATTGAGATTAGCATAACTATCTCATTTGTTTGATAAATTACAATGGTATGTTATGCCGTACTTACCTTTTAAAAAAAATTTCTTCTTCACAAATTATCATAGTATAGAGGTAGAACATTAGGGTGGGCCAACCTATTAAAATAGATTTGTTAAGATTTATCAGGGTGGGACAACTTTTATTAATGTAGATTTATGAATATTTATTAGCGATGCTCATAGAGTTATGAAGGTTTATTGACTTGAACAAATTATACAACTAATTTTTCTTGGACTTCTCTCATGTCACATACCCACTTCATGCCCTCTTTCGCAAACTTGTTAAGAATATAACATTCCAATAATATTTAGTGTAACCACAAATATAGACCAATGTCTCGTATATGAACTCATGTTTTCCTTCTACAAAGCAATATCCTATTGTACATTAGTGTTTTTACTCCTTCATATGCCATTAGAATTACTCAACGTTATAACTAAGATCTCCATGCAATCATCCAAGCTATCAAACAATGGAAAATAATCATATAGAAACATTATTGGCCACACATATATGATCACACTGAAGACTTTTGTGAAGATTTCAAGAGAAAATATGAAATAAATTATATTGAGCAAGTTATGTATCAAAAAGTACCATGATGTTACACATGTATCCCAAATTACATCTTCCTAGACTACATGTTAAAACTCGATCTTCCTCTTGTTTTTTCCTAACTTTAATACATCATGCCTCTATCTAGGACCGGTGTGCAACTATGCAGTATGTGGATCAAAGATCAAATTTATTGCTCAACTAACTGCACTAAAACATTAGAAATAAAAAAAACTTAAAAAATTAAATTACTACTCAATTACTTATAAGAAACACTCACTGAAACCATCTAGGGTATCGATGCTTGTGGTGTCCTCCTTGCTGAAAGCCTCTATACAATTGTGATCTGAAAATAAAAGATCATAACTTGATTATTTCAACAATTAATATCAACATGTGCATGTAAAAGTACTAAAACACTTTGTAATGAATGAACATATCGCTGAAAAAATAGACTTTGGGACATGAGACTCGGTTTCTTGTGTATCAAGCAGAGCCATTGGTTGAAAATCAGGCTTGGTTGCATCCGTAACTGGATTGGAGGGGCTAGGAACTGCTTCTTCCAATTACTACAGTAACCAAATGTTGAATTAGTTAGACATGTATGAATAAACAGTCTAACGTGAATACACTATGTACAGATATTGAAATAGATACCTCTATGCAACTTCTTCCCATCATTGATGCACTGATAATTGCTGGATCAACAACCCCACTGAGGTTTGGAATGGAGGACTCTCTAGCATGATGTTTTAAACATGTGAAATAAACATTAATAAAAACAATTTTTGCATGGAATTGAAAGTTAATCAAAACTATCATTAGAGGCTATACATTATTGTGGAAGCAGTAGATCCATTATCATAGAAACCCACCCTCTTTCTAGAAGAGGTCCATTTGATAAATACATAACCTTTGGAAGCATTTGGACTTCAGGGAGAACCAAATAAAAGTTGTGGTGCTTAGGTTTCGGTTGATTCCTGCAGTCACAGAGTGTTGTCGTAGTTAGACATGCACATGTGCATTAATGAAATAACACATATTCAAAAATTAACTTGTTGAAATAGTTACCTTAGTGTGATCATTCTCTCCACCAAGGGGGGCTTCACTAGTGCCAAATCCTTGCCCCTCTATAGAGGCATCTATCATCTTCATGTTTAAAAAGTCACCAAGTGTTGATTTAGTTAGACATGTATGAACCAAATTATTTACTAACATGTATTAACAAACTAACATACATTTGAAATTTTTACCTCAATGCGAACAGTCTCTCCACCAGGGGGTACTTCAATGGTGCAATAGTATTTCCCCTTTGTAGAGGCATCTAACACCTGCAAGTTTAAAAGTTATAAGTGTTAGCAATCTATACATGTGTATATTAACGAAAAATAAGTTTGACTGTGATTAATTTTAAAAGCATATACTTACCTCACTCGAAAACCTAGTAAGGTTAAGATTTGGGATATCACTAGACTCATTGTTTTTCTCAGGCTGTTGAGGATCTAGTGGCTACAAGTTTAAAAGATTTAAATATTAGATAGTATAACATTAATGATTTAACATGTATTAATGAAATAAAATATATTAACAAACGGACATGTTAAAATAGCTACCTCTATGTGAGTTGTTTCCACCAAAAATATGACAACACCTAGAACACCAAAAACACCTATAGATTCTAGTACACTGGTCTCTCCACCGCTAGTGCCAATGCTTTTCCCTACAATAGTTTCATATAACATCTACAAGTTTAAATTTTTTAAAAATTAGCAATCTCTCTCTCTCTCTCTCTCTCTCTCTCTCTCTACATATATATATATATATATATATATATATATATATATATATATATGTACAATAAGGAAAAAATAGTTTGGACAAGATTATTATTAACCTTATACTTACTTTCCTAGATAACTTGGAAAATGAAACATCTGATGGTGCATGACCATAGTAGGAATGGTTGCATGATGTGCACACATGAGAATAGGTGGTAGTCTCCTAATGTGTTTATCCACCCCAACCCACTACTAGATGGTCCTGCACCATAGGGAGGTGATGTCTATACAACAATATGGAGATATGGCCCTGCCTGGCCCATACGATCAATTACCGTGCTATGGTGGAAAAACACTTGTGTTACACTAAAAAATGCTTCTCATGTCTATCCTATCATATCATGCGTAGGCGGGACATCTGGCCTAGGTAGCTTCCTGCAAGGTGGAGGTATTTGGTGATTGGCATCTCGATGTATGGCATTGGGATGGTTTTTAGGAATCCCTTGACCAATGCCTTGGAACTCCAACATGTAAAAATAATTGACATGTTTTCCCAGCACAAGCTCAACATACATCTTTCTAAGGAAATATAATGGAATTTCCTCGTTAATATGAGGTGGCACATCAAAAACCATATACCATCGATCCATCCAATTTTCTTGGAATGGTGGATATATTCACCACTCAATAGAGATGTGGGGTCTATATATGTTTGTAAATTTTCCTGTTTGGGGCTCTCTAAACAAGGAAAATATATGCTCTTTCATAATCTTTAGTTTTTTTTTATGTCATTTTAAGTTAATCCATCCACATACTGTTGCCTTTTTTGTTCTCTATAGGATGCAATGTCGTATAGGGAACCATTTGATTGGGTAATGGTGTCTATAATGCCATTTAGTGACTCTACAAGCAAGTTGTGGATATGGTCTCCACCCCTCCATGTCTCCCCAATATCCCTGATCCTCGCTATCTCCCTAAGTATCTCTACATCGGGATCCATGTTAGCAACTATAATCATAAATACAAAAAAAATACTTTAGAAACATATACATGGTATAATGGCATCTATTAGAAATGAAAAAATGTACAAGAAGTGTTACAAATAATGACATGAGTATTTATAATTTAAAAATGAACAATTACGCTAGAACATGAACATGCATGCCAACACACTAAGATGTTCCTCAAATATGAAGAACTTTTATTACTATTGCAAACTAAGCTTTGTGACTCTAACCTTGAAGGTCTTTATATCCTTGTAGCTTTGTGGAAAAGAGTTTTGAGTTAATCACATTGATACATGGTAAGGAAGGTAAGCTTGGAAGATGTTACAAAATGCATGTGTTTTAGAATTAAGTTACATTATAAAATACATGACCAAGATGATTATTGTCTCATTGAAAGTGGTCCCAAACCACCTTGGCTACTCTTTTTTCTTTGAGTGTGTTATGTTGGTTGAGTTACCACCACTTTATGTAAGGGATTATTGATAACCAGGTACACTTTTTAGGTAGTGTTTCTTCTATGTGGTCCCTCTTGGTTACATGTTGGTGTTAACATAGTGCAATTTTCTTACTATCCAACTAATTTCAAAATTACTTGGCCTAACCATAGGAGGTCTATCACTAATAAGATTTTGCGCAATACTAAAAATGGAACTTGGTGCAACTATAACATTAGATATCTTAGTGCAAAGAAATGTTGGGGCAATGCGATTTTTTCTTGTTCTAGCACACCAAATCTTGTTAAGTTTCTAACATGACAAACAATAGAAAGGTTCAAGTAAATATTGAAAAATCTATATGTAGTTCAATTTGAATAAAGAAAAACCTCAATATGGGAAAATATTCCCTTATACCCCACCTCAAACTATGGGAAATTGCATACTATTACAATAAAATCAGGTTTGCAACTCTATGAACTATGTAGATTCTTCCAAGAAATTAATTAGATAGGTGCATGCAAATCATAATGAGGATCCCTGCGATTCTAATGTCTCTTTTGAAAAAAATTAGAGCTTTCACAGTCAACCTCAAAATGAAAGTTGTCAAGTATAAATGGACAATTTGGGGAGTTTATGCATCAAGCCACTACAAGGCAAATTAGGAGTATTTTTTCCATGTTAACAATACCTAAATAAAAAAAATGGGGTCATGTTGATTGTCTCACACATACACCAAACCCTCTCACAAATAAGAAATATATTCTTTGAATGTGGAAAATTGTTTTGTTGGTTCAAATAAACTGTATTTTCTTTAAATGTGGAATTGTTTTGTTGGTTTGTGATTTTGTTTGGTTATTTTGTAATCTTTTAGAGTTCATTGTAGGGTTTTTTTAATGTTTTTTTAGCATAAAAATTGAATGAAAGTAGAAAGAGGGAACAATATTTACCTGTGGGGGAGAATAAATATATTGAAGATGATTCTATATGCCAAAATCATTCACACATTTCACCCTCATCATTGTCTAGAACATAAATTAGTAGAATGTGAAGAATGGGGACACGAGCTATTTTGGGGAATAAAAACTGTGTTACGAAAAATCATATGCATTTTTTCTCTATAAAAACGTGCACATTTTGGAGAAAAAAACACGTACGCACTTTTCCTCTCCTATCCTTTGTAGCATCCTAGTTGGCTTCCTTAGGCTTGTCCATTCCTAGAACTAAGAAACACTTATGTGTTTCTAAATTCTAGAATGGATGTGTGTTTTGCAAAACATCAATTGCATCTAAAAGGCTCCTCATCTTTTTATGAAGGCCCAATATCCCCTTTCTAATTTAAATACTTTTATGTTTTATGCTGAAAATTCAAGGGCTTTAAACTAAGAGTTAAATATATACCTATTTCATTTGTTGCAATGGATCAAGAAATGGATGATATAAAAATAAACTTGTAAAATTAAATTTTGGTGATTAAGTAAAATTATCAATGTATTATGTGTATGTTATGTGTGTGATAGATTAAGTGATTGGATAGTGTGCAATAAAAATAAGAGGTCTCAAAGTCAAATCCCTTATCTCTATAAACAAAATTTATTTTTTATATCTAATATTTTAATAAAAATATTTATATTAACAAAAATATTAAATGAAATATCTACTAAGGTTCAAACCTTACTAACATAGAGCCTTGTATATTATATTAATTCTACAAAACTTATTCATAAAAATTAAAATAAAATGTCTCATGCATATAAACTCACAAGCATGGAACCTTATATATCTATGATTTGTGCATGGCATTATTATTATTAGTCCATGCTGCATAGCAATGATTTTTGTAATTGGCTTGTCGTTTTACAACAAAACGGCATGCAAATTTAAGTATCATTTCCTCATTTAACCAAAGTTTTCGATGTTTTATTTTTGAGAACTTTTTCATGCACCAATCAAATCTTTTAACTTTTTTTATCCACCAATCATTTTTTAAGGTCTTATTTGGCCTCATACTAAGGCCAAGGCGAAAATTATGTAATGGGTTTCCTATGTTCCATGCTTTCAAGACATAACTATTATGGAATTTGTTTCCTATGTTTTGAGCTTATATAATCATGTAAAGATTTAGGTTATGTAACTCGTTACTTGGTTCAAGAAAAAAAATGAGTGCCATAGGATGGCGATGTCCTTGTCGTTAGATTTATAATGCATAATATTCTGTAAATATGTATGAAAATAACTTGCAACTCATGGTAGAGTTTTGATAATGTATTTAACATGTCCTTACTAAGTGGAAGGAATTACTAAGTGGAAGGAATTTGGATTTATTGAATGACATTAGCAATGTTGAAAACCTTTAGATAATTTTTTGAGTAAAACCTATAGTTGTTTCCCATGTTTATCTTTCATATTAAATACATATTACTTTTATAAAAATGTAAATAAATAATCAATGTTATATTTGTGTGCTCGATATAGAAAATAAGTACTATAGTTAAAAAGTGTTTATATATAACCCAGGTTCAAGGATTGAAACCTTGAGAAGATATTTAATGGTGACTATCCAAACACTATGAATTAAGTAGAAACAATCCATATATTTTTATAAAAAATATTATAATATTACCACAAAGATTTCAAAGTATGGGGCAGACTGAGCATTTACCCTCTATCTTATAAACAAGAGTCTTAGAATAAGTACTTGTTGTAAATAGACATGAGGAATAAACCTCGGGTCTTTACTAATCTATTGGAGACAAAAACAAATCCTTATATAAGTCGCAACCACAGACCGGAACCCTAAGAGGGTAAAATGCTATTAAACAGAAATAATATATAAGTTGCAGAGCATTTGATATCCAAGTCATGGCTGTCGTTCTATACATACTTTAGTTTAAATGGGTTGTTACTAATAGTTAGGCATTTTGTAAAACTCTTTAAGCATGGTCTATTAAATATATATATAAATTGTCTAACAAACAAGGCATGAATACGGGTCGAAGCTTGTAAGGAATTGTGACTTGCATAATATTTTTATATGTTCTCAAAGAAGCGACCCAAGGTCGAAACCCTGAAGAATTAACATCATTATCTAAACCACATTTTATTTAAGTATTTCCACAATACTCGACGACCGGCCAAGCAATGGTTGTGTTTGTCTTATCTAATCTAAATATCAAATATATATCCAATGAAGTAAAAAACAAAGATTGAGTGAATAAGTTGACTATTTTGTACAAGCTATATGCCGACGGGATGAAACATTGGGATCATCCCTTTTCGTTTTAACGGCACAGGATGAAAATGGGTTATAATGAAAATAAAGGTCGAACCATGGGCTTTGCTTGAAACAATTATTAAAAATAAGTCTCAGAGATGATGCCGTAGGCATGTCCCTTGGAACCCTCCACAAGTTCATATGTTGATCCCTTTAACTATGCTAACATACGTTATATTCAAATATGTCCTCTTGCAGCTCAAGATATGTAAGATTGAGAAGGATGACTCTCAAATGGTCATCTTTATCATCTCCAAGCTTGGTCTACTTTTGTTTCTTCTTTCTATTATACTAAATTGGCTCTTGTCTCTCAAATGGTCATCTTTATCCTCTCCAAGCTTGGTCTACTTTTGTTTCTTCTTTCTATTATACTAAATTGGCTCTTGTAGCTTCCTACAAAATGCCTAGCTTGGATGTTTTTGTTGCCTCCCTCCTTCAAGAGAAAGATAAGCTCTCACAAATGGGCTTCCAAAAGACCTCAAAGGTGCATGCATTTGCACCCAATGAGGATAATAAGGGTACAAGCAAGCAAAAGCCCCCATACAAGGGAAAAAAGGAGCAAAAACCAAGGATTTCTCATCAAGACTTCGACTCCAATGATGGAATTACCAAAGAGGATCAACCATGATGTCCTTATTGCAATAAAGAACCTCATAAATAAGCATATTGTAGGTACACACATTTCTTTTTAAAGAAAAGAAGTACAACAAGAAAGTTGTCACATCCAACTACATGTATGCACTTTTGCAGTGTCCACTCCATGCATTCTTGATTCAAAAGAATTTTAAGAACTTGTCCCAAATCAAGTTCAAATTGAAGAAGCCATTAGAGAACTTGTCCCAAATAAAGTTCTCATTGAAGAATACCTCCAACATGTCTCTTTAGTCTCCAGAAGTACAACCTTTACTCCTACTACTCACCAATTTCCACACAAATGTTTCTTAGTAGATTAACTTTTGTTACATTCTCTTTTATGGGGTGGATTTACCATGTGGATTTTTCCCTCTTTCCCAACTTATAGAGATTTTTTTGTGTGCATCGGTACCTAATATGGTAACAAATTATCGAGACCCATTTTTTATGTGTGCATGGGTACCTAATATGGATGAAATTTGTCAGGACCCCTTTTTTTACTTACTTTTTTTCTCACCTAGTTAGGCTTATCAGGGGTGTTAGATCATATGACACTCTACCTAGCCACGTAGACCCTATTTTGATGACTCTAATGGGCCAAATCAAACCTAAATTGTTCAAGTGAATCAACTCGGAGTTAAATTCATAGATTTGGGGGCACCTTCCTTGATTTGGGGGCGCATTCCAAGATTTTGGGGATTCTCCCTAATTTTATGTGGCAGTAAGCTAAGGACTAGATGTGCTCCACTAGTCTAGGTCCTAACTGACCATAACTAACCCATAACAGTCATTAGCTCCCCAGTTTTAAGTCAGTAGCACCCTAGTTGAGTAGGTTTAGGGTTTTACATGCACTTCATTACTTGAACTAGTGCTTTGAGAGTCCTAGAATTAGTTAAACTTAGTCTCTAAGTGTGTGTGCATGGCTAACTAAGGGTATCTAGATCTAGTTTCCTCCTGGCCTAATTTGGATTGCCTCCCTATAAATATTGTTCACCAACACTAATTCATGTTAATGAAATACATCATTCTTTTCTTCCTATCTACTTCTAACTTTTGTGTAATGATCTATGATAAAATCATGTGTTACATGATTTAAAGTTGTTTTCTAACTTGATTTTCACTATATATCTCTTTAGTATCTTATATTGGATTGTAGGTACCATTTATGTCTAGATCTCAATTTAGTGAACTGGGGTCCATCATTGTGCAAATCTTATTTGGCGCCTCTTGATGTTTTTTTACACGTCTAAAGCTCTCCAGTAGCTTAAAAATCACTCTAATCAAAGTTTGTATGTGTAAATTATCCCTCCCACTAGTTGAACTATCCTATTAATGACCATGGTATCGAGTGGATGCCACACAACTTCCATTACTCACACATGTGGGGCTAGTCATGTGTGGACATTCAAGAATATTCTAGACCATCCAAAATCATAAAATTAATTGGGGGCTAAGACATACAAAAACCCTAAGTTCAACCTAGATGACTATCAGGGTATGTCAAATATTGGGAAAATAGGAAAACAAGGGGTTCCATTCTATTTGTATGGTTATTATTTCATAATCAAGTAGAGTGTTTGGGAGTGGTATATTGAAGCATAGCAAAGGAAGTAAGAGATCTCATTAAGGAGCAATTTAGGCCATAGTGTCCATGGAAATTCTATGGTGAGTGCACTCTCCTTTTACTGACATTTCATGGCTACTTGAACAAAAGAGTAAGATCGCAGGCCTTCCCTTGTAGCTAGGTTATTTTTCCTCTATTGGTTTTTCTCGGGGTACATATTTTGTTCATTGTGTGGATGGTGTGCTATTTTCTTGCTTCTTTCATTTCAATGTCAATTATCTTATTATTTTCATACCAATACCAACATTAAATCTATAATATAAAGTAAAACACTAGATAATAAGAGATTGTATAATATTATAAGACCTATTATGATGAACTATTCTTTTGGAATATTCATGTAAAACGTCAATTTCATTAAATTTGGACAAATTAGGCAAATTTTGGACTAAGAAAGTGTGAATTTAGACTTTGAAAGTGTCAATATCAACCTTTCTAAAGTGCAAAAATGGGTTCTGAAAGTGGCAATATTGGATTTGAAAAGTGTGTTTTTATATTTGAATAGTGTGTTTTTTGACTACTTATGAACCTTAAAATTGCACTTTTTTTGTTATAAAACTATGAATTTCAATTCAAAATGTGTGAATTTCAAATCAAAAAATGCAAATTTTGATTTGAAAAGTGTGAATTTAAAATTAATAAATGCAAATTTTGATTTGAAAAGTGTGAATTTCAAATAAAAAATGCCAATTTTGATTTGAAAAGTGTGAATTTAAAATAAAAAAATGCAATTTCGGATTTGAAAAGTGTGAATTTCAAATAAAAAAATGCAATTTTTTAATTTGAAAATTGCAATTTTCATTTGTAAATGTTCAAAATTTTAAGGTGAAAAAATCAATGTCTAAAATATCGAGTTATTGTTTCAGTAACAAGTCAATCTGCTAAGTTATAACATATAAAAATGGTTTGTCCCAACTTCTATTTTCTGACAAGAAGGATCGCCCACCCCTTCTTTTCATAGTTAATTGTGAAAACATTTATCCAGCTATTCAGCTATATCCATAATGGAGAATGTAAGAAGGATCGACCGACCCTTCTTGCAGTGTCGAGCTATTATGAAAATAATATTGGGAATAAGAAGGGTTGGTCGACCCTTCAATTTCGAGGGAATTGTTAAACTAGAACACCTTGGAACTTATAACATATAAAAATAGTTTGTCCTGACTTCCGTTTTCCGACAAGAAGGATCGGTCGTCCCTTCTTTTCGTAATTAATTGTGAAAACCTTTATCCAACAATTCAGCTATATCCATAATGGAGAACACAAGAACGATCAACCGACCCTTCTTGCAGTGTCGAAATATTATGAAAGGAATATTAATAATAAGAAGGGTCGACTGACCCTTCTTGCAGTGTCAAACTATTATGAAAATAATATGGGGAATAAGAAGGTTCGACTAACCCTTCAATTACGAGGGAATTGTAAAAATAGAACACCTCGGAAGTTATATCATATAAAAATGGTTTGTCCCGACTTCGGTTTTACAACAAGAAGGATCAGTTACCCCTTCTTTTCGTAGTTAATTGTCAAAACCTTTATCTATCAATTCAACTATAGCCATAATGGATAATACAAGAAGGATCGACCGACCCTTCTTGCAGTGTCGAACTATTATGAAAAGAATATTAGGAATAAGAAGGGTTGGTCGACCCTTCATTTAGGAGGGAATTGTAACAATAGAACACCTTGGAGAAAGAGCGGTCACTCTTTCTATGAGAATATTTATACTTTCCAGCAAAGTCTTTAAAGCAAAACTTCTATAAATTTTGCGACACATGGAATGCTTATATTGTGACATGTGGCATATTTGATTTTTAAAATTAGTTTAAAGATTGTTTAAATGAATATTAAGGATATTAATGGTACCATTTAACGTTTGGAGACTGTTTTAAGCTTCTACGTTTTCTGAACTAGCAATGACGATGTTATATGACCGGGGTCCAAATGAGAAGTATAGCTTGCAGTTTGTGGAGAAATGAGAAGTAGTTGGAGATGAATATGGTGTAAGGAATTTATGGTTGAGTTGCTGAGTAGAAGTTCCTTAACGAAGTTTAAAACTGGTACACTACAAATCAGTTTTAAACTGATAATAGTTGAGCTACCCCATTATTCCTCGAGAATGGGGTAACTCCCCAGTAGACAGAGCAGAGAGAATGGGGCAGCTCCCTAGTAGATAGAGTAGAGAGAATGGGGAATCTCCCCAGTAGACATGGAGCTGCCCCAAGGTGAGGGATTTTTTGAATGTGTAGAGGGCCGAGGTACTAGAGTTGTATCCAGCTATCCGGTGAAGGGACTTTCGAGCGAAGAATCAAGAAGGAGCCATAAAGCCACACATGTGAGGGCAGGCAAGTGGAAGCAAGGGAGGTGGTATATTGCATGGGGCACGCGTGCCATGTTATGGGTGCTTGGGTCGAGGCTCCTCCCCCATGTGCCCTCCTCGTGTCAAACACGTGGCCCCTTGTATAATGGTGACACTATAGGGACCCCCTTTTCGGGGTCCCGCCCCCAAAAAACTTCCAATACGATTTTTCAGAAAAAATATAAAAACCACAGATCTAGTTCCATCTATTGTGGTACATGAATGTCAATATATAAAAATATATACTCATATTTATTCATTCTCAAAATATTTAGCAAAAATAATTAAAATAAAAATACTTCAAACCTGTTTTTCGACGGTTGGTCCAGCGAATCGATGGAGTCCTCGAAGTGGTTTCTGCACGATCCAATCCAATCTCCTGACGAAGTACCGAGTGACCCCTCGGTTGACCACCCTACCGTATCGAGGCTAATCTTCTTCACCTCGAACCCCCGAGCTAATGGGGTCGTAAGAACACACTTAGATAGCCTCCCAAAAGGATCTCCAAATCCCCGTTCTGGCTCTTCCCAACTCCAAGGATCATAACATAATCCGAGATTATGATGACCATCTAGCATTAGGGAGCAAGAGATCCCTCTCTCTTTCTCCTCCCTCTTTATATAAGAAAATCTCCTATGCCATGTGTCTATCCATGCACATTATTTAATTTAATTTAATATTTTAATTAACAATATTCTCAAATACATGTGTCTCCATGTCTTCAAGGTGCACCTAATTCTCTAGATCAGTGGGAGTTAGGTGTAGGAGAGTTCTACTTCTCTTTTGATTCTCCATTAGTTTTCTCAATATCTTTTAGTAACTAGTTGTTTTTAATTTATTCAAATTCTTTTAAATAATAAAAACTTTATAACAGGATTTGTTTCTTTTAATGAAATAGCATCTGAATTTTTTTTAATTTTTGAGAGATTAAAAGATTAATATATATATCAATATATATATTCTTTTAATTTTAAATAAAATACTTATTCAAATAATTATTTATTCTATCTACAGTCTTTTCTTTTTCTTTTATAGTAATAAGGAAATATTTAAAATAATTCTTTATTCCATTTAAAAAAAATATTTTCTTTTTGAAATAATTCTAAGATATATATTTCCATTAATTTCTAAAAGAAGAGAACATTAACTTTTCTAATTTTCAAATTCCTTTTTCAACCATAATAGCAGGAAGGACCGGCAAACATTGGTTAAAAGCAGAGATTCGAGGCAATCACGAGGACTGTCATGATTGTTATCTCGTCCCTTAGTGGTCAGTGACATATGGGGACCCAAACCGACACAACTTTTATGGAAAGCAAAGATTCCGACAAACAAACAAAAATAATTACAACTGTGGGTTATGGGCCCACCAAAGCTTTCAATCCCATGCATCATGATAATAATAATAATAGAATATTGAATAATTTATTATTAAATTCTCTAAAACTTTCACATGTATATTATTTAATTATGTATGTATGAGTAGTTTTATTTTTCCATTCTTCTTTCGTCTAGGTACCTCTTCGGTGGGCCCTTCCAACAGTATCTTTCTTTCTTCTTATGGGGAGTACTGCGTAGCGATCGGGAGTCATTACCGCAATCTCTCTACTACGCTCCTTGGAGACTAAGGGATGTTGAGGGATAAGACTCTCCTTATTGCGCGCTCCTCAACTCATCGTACGTGACCAAATCATTATGGCCTTGCTCGTACGACATACGCTTCCCCGGGTGAGCTGAAACGGCTCCACCTGTGCGTGTATTGCTAATCCAGGGTCGACAGTCAGTCGTTGTACCCCTATGTGTTCTTTCCGTTCTTACGACCCCTATAATTCCATTGTGGGTCAGTCGGTAAATCGTCTTACTTGCCACTGCACACACACACACACTCAAGCACACATTAGTAGTGTTGCACTATAAAATATTTCATCATCCATCATAATATCTTAGTCAGTCGAGCACATATTTCATTCATCATTTTCTCTCAATCAGTAAATCATATGTATCATTCATCATTTTATATCAATCAGTCGAGCATATGAAACATTCAGTCATCCTATCTCAATCAGTCAAGCATATCTAATATTTAGTCATTCTATCTCAATCGGTCAAGCATATCTAACATTTAGTCATTCTATCTCAATCAGCCGAGCATATCTAACATTCGATCGTTCTATCTCAATCAGTCGAGAATATGTAACATTTGGTCATTCTATCTCAATCAGTCGAGCATTCATTTATTAAGTAAAGTAATAGTTTCTATAACTGTCGTTCAAGCATTTTCAAAGTAAATTCAAATGGTTCGCGTTTTACTTAGCCAGTTTATTTCGAAACTAGTCCCTTCATCAGTCTAATCAGTTTAAGTACCGAGGCGGGCATTACAGACACCCGCATCCAGGGTTAATATATGGTATACTTGATTCACATAAACAATTTTGTTTCTTAAAAACAATCATGCGAAGTAATTGCATAATTCAATATATGGTATGCTTGATTCACATAGGCTAAAACTTACGGCGAATATTATTCAGCCTGCTGTAGGAGCCTACTGTAGGCCATTTAATGCGCTGGCAGCAGGCATGTTCATCGTTGGATTTTCAAGGAATCGATTGGAGTGATACGTGTATGATTAATCCAACAAAATATTTTTAATCCATCAACACAATGACCACTCACTATATATAGGCTAACCATGCCCCATATCACAGCAAACTGAAATCGTCCGGGAAGCCATGGAATTTTCTTTTACTTCCTCTATTGTTTTATGAGAAATGCTTGAGTCTTATGATCGCTCCCCAGTTCTCCTCATGATATATGAGTTTTTACCTCGAACCTTTTCGTTTAATTATTGCCTATAGTTGATTATAATTTTTTTTCCACGAACCTTTTCGTTTAATTATTGCCCGTAGTTGATTTTAACTTTTTCTCGCGAACGATGGAGCATTTCATTTAATCATTGCCCGTATTTGTCATTATTGTTCCATAGTTGCATATTCTTGCTAGATGTCAATGATTATAAGTTTTGCGGGCGAATTCATGTCCTCTGTTAGAAAACGACGGCTCCATTCCATCCATATATCCATCAATGGTAGACCTACCAATCTCTTCCAGTCATGTTGTCAGGTGCCTAACATTCCAAGATGAGCAGTTCTGTGTACAAATGATGGTTCCTAACAGAGATGTAATGGGTTTCTTGACAACTACGTTAAGCTTTTCATTTATTTTATTGCTCGTAGTTGATATATGGGCATTTCGAGCCAAGTCCCAATACATGGATTTGTCATTATGTTCCTTGGAACCAATCACGTTTTCGTCCGTCACTCTTCTTTCAATAACTGGATTTGTCATTATGTTCCCCGGTATGCAACGAGGAGGGGATGGAGCCGTAAGGTTCATGGAAAAAACTTATACTCAACTACGAGCAATAATTAAACGAAAAGCTTAACGTAGTTGTGAAGCAACCCATTACATCTCTGTTAAGAACCATCATTTGTACACAGAACTGCTGATCTTGGAATGTTAGGCATCTGACAACATGACCAAAAGAGATAGGTAGGTCTTCCATTGATGTATATATGGACGGAATGGAGCCTTCGATCTCTAACAGAGGACATGAATTCGCTCGCAAAACTTATAATCACTGAAATCCAGTAAGAATATGCAACTATGGAACAATACATGTGACGACACGCAATAATTCGACCTGAAAACGTGACCGGTGAGATAGATCTGCAATAGATGGATGTAAGGATGGGATGGAGTGGTCTTCAATAGTTACAGTAGTCGTCGAATGTTGTTTTAGTACCAGACCATGCTTTCAACTTCTTCTTACTGAGCCAAGTAGAAGGTAGAAAGACTGTGCTTTCATAGTTAGCAATGTTTTGTTCATTCAACTCTAGTTATTTTTTGATTTCTTCGAGATGAAGAAACAGATTGTTCGTGCGGGAGACGTTGGAGGATCTTAGGTCAGCCGCCCGACTAGGTCCTCTGTTCGACCACTTCAGAGAACATGTCAAACCATCGTGTCGATAAATGTTAAATTTTAATTAGCATTATAGTGTGTCTAGGAAGGCATGCATGAGTCGCTTGTTTTTGAAATTATACATGGAATGTGTTGAATATAATTGTACCACTAATGAAAAAACTATTCATTAATGACAGTCTGTAAATTTCCTTCCTTTCTCTGTTAATTGTTATTTCCCACAATGACAATCTGTAAATTTCCTTCCTTTCTCTGTTAGATGTTATTTCCCGCAATGACAATCTGTAAATTTCCTCCCTTTCTCTATTAATTGTTATTTCCAGTAGATATTTCCATTGTGTTATTCTTCATGCTTGGATGAAACTAATATTAAATCAGAATTCATATGTTTATGCTTTGGTTTACCGCATCTAAGTATTCACCAATTTTATGCTAAAATTGATATTGGATTCATTTATGACCAATGCCCAATATTAATGGAGAGCACAAGAAGGATCGACCGACCCTTTTTGCAGTGTTCAACTATTATGAAAACAATACTGGGAATAACCAGAGTCGGTCGAACATATAAAAATAGTTTGTCCTGACTTTCGTTTTTCGACAAGAAGGATCGGCCACCCCTTCTTTTTGTAGTTAACTGTGAAAACCTTTATCCAACAAGTCAGCTATATCCATAATGGAAAACACAAGAAGGATCAACTGAACCTTCTTCCAGTGTCGAAATATTATGAAAAGAATATTGGTAATAAGAAGGGTCGACCGACCCTTCTTGTAGTGTCAAAATATTATGAAAATAATATGGAGAATTTTTTATTTGAAAATTGCAATTTTCATTTCTAAATGTTCAAAGTTTTAAGGTGAAAAGTTATAACATATAAAAATTGTTTGTCCCGACTTCCATTTTTTGACAAGAAGGATCGGTTGTCCCTTCTTTTCGTAATTAATTGTGAAAACATTTATCCAGCAATTAAGATATATCCACAATGGAGAACACAAGAAGGATCTACCGACTCTTATTGCAGTGTCGAAATATTATGAAAATAATATTGGGAATACGAAGGGTCAACCGACCCTTCTTGCAGTGTCGAACTATTATGAGAATAATATTGGGAATAATAAGGGTCGGACGACCCTTCAGTTACGAGGTAATTGTAAAAATAGAACACCTTGAAAGTTATATTATATAAAAATAGTTTGTTACGACTTCCGGTATACGACAAGAAGGATCGGCCGCCCCTTCTTTCATAGTTAATTGTGAAAATATTTATCCAACAATTAAGCTATAGCCATAACGGAGAATACAAGAAGGATTGGCCAACCCTTCTTGCAATGTTGAACTATTATGAAACGAATATTGGGAATAAGAAGGGTCGGCCAACCCTTCATTTAGGAGGGAATTGTAACAATAGAAAACCTTGGAGAAAGAGCAGTCGCTCTTTCTCTGAGAATATTTCCACTTGCCAGCAAAGTCTTTAAAGAAAAAATTATTTAAATTTTGTTGTTAAAATTTTGATATTTGGTATCCTAGGGTGACACGTGGAATGATCATATTGTGACACGTGGAACGATCATATTGTGACACGTGGCATATTTGATTTGGAACTTTGAGCAGACCCAAAAGTATATTGTTTTTATTTAAAAAAAAAACATAAAGAAAAAATGTTTATGTCTGGTTAATCGTAGTCATAATCATTCCAACTAATGGCATCACTATCTGCATTATCGTCTAGGAATGTCCTTTTCCAACACAGTATCCTGCTTAAATTTTAATTAGCATTATGGTGTGTCTGGCAATGCATGCATGTGTTGCTTGTTTTTGAAATTATACATGGAATCAATGTTGAATATAATTGTCACTGATTTTGTATCTACCCCATTGCAATAAAAAGTAAAATGTTTCTATTTAAAAAAAAAAGAAAAAAGAAAGAATGTTTCTCTTTAAAAACTAAAATGTTTCTATTTGAAAAAAGCAAAAAGAAAAGGTAAAATGTTTGTATTTAAAAAAGACAAAAATAATGAATGTTTCTCTTTAAAAAGATAAATGTTTCTATTAAAAAAAAAATGTTGGTGCATTTAGCAAGTTGGAAAGAATCAAAATGGAAGACACAATTACTGAATACAATTACAAACGAGTGCCCAGCAGCTCGTGCCATACTGAGTATGGTCAAAAATCCAGAAAAGATCAAACCGAGGAGCATACAACTAGGCTGACTGCAGATAAAACCCGTGTTGACTCAACTCTTCTCGAAAGGGGTTCTCACTGTCGTCAACAAGCACCAACAATCCCTTATACACTAACCCGGAAAGAAGTTACCATTCCCAGCAACACCTGCGAAGCAAGTGAGTTCTCACCCGAGGCGGATAAGGGTGCTGTAGGAACCAAGTTTCCGCAATGACGTTGAGAATATGCTTTACCCACAAATCTCTTATTGCAGAAAGTTAACCAAAAATCATCAACTTGACAGCATACTATTTACTCATCATTCGCATATTATGTAAGCAATTCGTAGATTCAACATAAAGTAAACATTATAACATATCCATTCTACTTAATCGCATGAACCATTATCATTCAATCCACTACATAATAGACATAATGCAACATTCACAACCTCCCAGAGACAGAGACAGAGACAAAGAAAGGATAAGAACAATAATCGGACATCTTCATGCATTCATTAAACTCTGCAGTAAACCCGTCGCAGGAACAATCAAAACATAATGTTGTGGATCCAAATTAGACCAAAAAGAGCAGTTCTCCACTATCTCTCTTTTCTAATTTTTCCTTAGGCTTACAATTCCCTTCTATTTATATGCTATTCAATGGTCCATATTGACCGATTAAACAATTGAATATTTATATGATATTCAATGGTCCATATTGACCAATTCTAACAATTCAATATTGACCAAGCAGCCCCCATAACAAACCCACGCTAACATCTGGAGTCTGCACCGAGACTGAATTTCCAAAGACATGGAAAAATACATAGAAAAAACAACGAGCCACCAGTGAAAAATCCACAGAAAAAATAGTGAGCCGGACGCTGACCACTAAGACCGACATGAACCCAGACCGGGAAGACCAATTAGGGAGCAGGGTGCTCCCCTCGTGGGGAAACTAGTTCTTCATGATGGAAGTCCCTCGAGGTATCCATGTAATCTTTCAGAGCAGACTTGAGCAAACGAACACTGGCCGAATGAGTTTGTTGGCCACCTTTTATAATTTGGAGGGCTTCACGGAGGTTGTGAGCCAGCTGGTTCCTTGCTTGAATTTCGTGAGCGAACAAGATCCTCACCGCCCAGTATGGGTTGGAGATTAATTTTTGGCTCAAGTGGGATTCGTATTCCCAGAGAAGGGATAATCCACGGTGTTCTATTTGTGCCTCTATCAGAGCAAGCGTCTCTGCTATATACTAAGCCCCCCAATTGAAGGTCTGTGGGGAAGACTCTTCCATCCCCATGGTGTGCTGTTAAGACGATCCTTCTCCCTAAGAGCAACTTTACACCCCAGGTTGTGAAGACCCTACACCCCTGTTGGATCCCTTGCATCTACACGCCCTCATACGGGCATCCATGATATACCAATTAAAAAAACTGAACCACCAGAAATCCACCTAGAAGTTCATCCAAGCTTCAAATTGCAGCTCTCTTGAATGGAGGTCACATACTCCATTGAAAATATTTATAGGAATTTCTATGGAAAGCAGGGCGAAGAGCTGACTTGACTCCCAGATATTTTCACAGAATCCCACACATACGAGAGGATTGCTATTAATGGCTTTGTAGAGATTGAATGACTCAAAATCCATGTAAAAGGCCATCTCGTACAATTGAAAATCATTTTGTAGTACTTGCTCGATAGCGCGGTACAACCAAAATTACTGCCTTCAACACGAAGGCAGTTATGTCTAAGGAAGCAATGATAGAAACAAATTGTGTAAACCGGCATCAACATAATGATTGAGGGCATAATTTATTGGAGACATGACGTTACAGGGTGTTTGGATGACCCCTACCCCGTGTCATCCTCCACTACCATCCCTTCAAACGAGTCTGCATCTGTCCAAATAGTACTGTCATGATGGTTGATATAGGTGTAGATGGAGAAAGCTAAGCATTGAGCTGCAGAGTATTAAATACGATAGCTCCACTACTGTCCCTTCAAACGAGCCTGCATTTGTTTGAATAAAAGATGTCGCTAACTTTCAGCGACTGACAAGGACAATCTAAAATGTTGAACAACTTTAGCCTTTGAAAGTGTCAATATCAACCTTTCTAAAGTGCAAAAATATGTTCTGAAAGTAGCAATATTGTCTTTGAAAAGTGTGTCTTTCAACTCAAATAGTGTGTTTTTTGACTACCTATTAACCTTAAAATTGCAGTTTTTTGTTATAAAACTATGAATTTCAATTTAGAAAGTGTGAATTTCAAATAAAAAAATGCAAATTTTAATTTGAAAATTGTGAATTTCAAATAAAAAAATGCAAAATTTGATATGAAAAGGGTGAATTTGAAATCAAATAATGAAAATTCTCATTTGGAAACTGTGAATTTAAAATTAAAAAATGCAATTTCTGATTTGAAATGTGTCGATTTCAAATAAAAAAATTCAATTTTTTATTTGAAAATTGCAATTTGCATTTATAAATGTTCAAAATGTAAGGTGAAAAGTTATAGAAATGGTTGTCCCAACTTCCGTTTTCTGACAAGAAGGATCGGCCCCCCTTCTTTTCGTAGTTAGTTGTGAAAACATTTATCCAGCAATTCAGCTAAATCCATAATGGATAACACAAGAAGGATCAAGCGACCCTTCTTGCAGCATCGAACTAATATGAAAATAATATTGGGAATAAGAAGGGTTGGTCAACTCTTTTGGGAGTGTTGAACTATTATAAAAATAATATTGGGAATAAGATGGGGCCGTCAACCCTTCAATTACGAGGGAATTGTAAAAATAGAACACCTTGTAAGTTATAACATATAAAAATGGTTTCTGACAACCTTTGTCTTCGATCCTTGTTTTTCGACAAGAAGAATCGGCCGCCCCTTCTTTTTGTAGTTAAATGTGAAAACATTTATCCAACAATTCAGCTATATCCATAATGGATAACACAAGAAGGATCGAGCGACCCTTCTTGCAATGTCGAACTAATATGAAAATAATATTGGGAATAAGAAGGGTCGGTTGACCCTTTTGGGAGTGTCGAAATATTATAAAAATAATATTGGGAATAAAATGGGGCAATCGACCCTTCAATTACGAGGGAATTGTAAAAATAGAACACCTTGGAAGTTATATCATATAAAAATGGTTTGTCCTGACTTCTGTTTTACGACAAGAAGGATCGTCCACCCCTTATTTTCGTAATTAATTGTGAAAACCTTTATCCAACAATTCAACTATAGCCATAATGGAGAATGCAAGAAGGATTGACTTACCCTTCTTACAGTGTCGAACTATTATGAAATGAATATTGCGAATAAGAAGGGTCGGCCGACGCTTCATTTAGGAGGGAATTGTAACCATAGAAAACCTTGGAGAAAGAGCGGCCGCTCTTTCTCTGAGAATATTTATACTTGCCAGCAAAGTCTTTAAGGAAAAAATTGTATAAATTTTGTTGTTAAAATGTTGATATCTACTATCCTATTGTGACACGTAGAACAATCTTATTGTGACACATGGCATATTTGATTTGGCACATTGAGTATAACAAGGTTACTATTTTTTCTTTGATTTGGTACATTGAGTATAGCGATGTTACTAATGTTGGTTTAACCACAACATAATTAGGAAATGAAAATTCACTAATAGTAGTTTTAAGGATTAGGAACATGCAAGATTACCCTATAGTTGGAAATGCTAATTGAAAAATTAACATGAATTTATTAATTTATGTTAATCATTTGCAGAAATAGATAAATGTTTTAATTAAATAAATTCACTTCAAACGTAAAAGACACACAAATCATTAGTAAAGACAAATCCAAACTGTAGACCAATGTATGGATTATTGATTCCAAAAATTAAACATTGTTCATAAATAATCTAAAGTGAAAATCAACATTCATGAACACTGTAAAGGAGATTAATTACTTATCCGCTCAAATTACTATCAACCAATTAAAATTAACTGATGGAAAATTAAGGGTTCAAGCGCATTCAAGATTGACCTGTAACTGATGTCAATTGAAAAATTAACATCAATTATAATTTTCTGTAAAAACCATTTGCAAAAATAGCTAAAAGTTTTAATTGAATAAATTCTTTTAAAACATTAAGGATACACAGATCATAAGCAGAGAAAAATCAAAACTGTAGATCAATGTAATTATAGATTGCAAAAGATTAAATAGTATGGTTAAACAACCTGAAAGTGAAAATCAATATTGATCAAAGAAATTTGATTAATAGACAAAAGAGTATGCAAGAGAATAACATAACTGTATTACTGAAAGTTTGCAAGAAATTACAAGCGCTGCATTAACCTGAGTATGCCCAGTCTCTTCAGTTGTTTTTCTCCTCCAAATTCCATCATGATCCCTAGCCTACGAGAGAACTACCCTTTAAATAATAATTACAATTTTTTTACAAAGGATAAATTCCCCCCAAAAAACAGGGATTTCAAAAATCGAACTAGGCTAATGGCCAAGAAAATCTTGCCATATGGCTGCAATTTCTAACAATTCATCTATATTTGGATAATTGACCGACTCAAGCCCTAGCTAGGCATCACAAGTAAAATTTTCCAGCTCGTTTTTAGTCAAATTATGCCAAATACCAATAAAAATGTGCATCATTCCCTCAATGGCAACAGGTTTCCTGATTAACTGATCCACGTCATCAATCTTGATATGATCGAGGTGTTGGATCTTCTCTTTGGCTTCCTCCCATCCACGTTCAACCTATTCTAGCATCAACTTCGGTGGACAAGCGCTTTCAATGAGGTCCATGGTAGGGAACTACAACTTATCCATGATGCTATCCACAGCGTACCATCTCCTTTCGCAAACACCTTGTGCTTTCTCGATAGTATCTCCAACCATATCATTTAGATCATGCCAAGGGTGCAACACAGTTCTAATTTTCTTCAGTTGGAAACTAGTGAGAGTAGGAATATTCTCAGGTCTCTCCTTAATGTACCTCTTCCATTGCACAATATCTTCACTGGCCTTAAAGGCTTGCTATCTTTTAGCTACCTGCAGATCAAGAGTAACAGATATCTTCCAAAAAACAATGTGAGTCTCCTGGATATCATTGAAGGTGTGAAACATTTCAGCTAGCAGCTTACAATGTTCATCATTGACCTGAATGGCCAAATCCTTAAACTCCAGCTAGGAAAACCCAGAGAATGCAAAGGAGGCTACACTTGCAGTTGCATCCTCACATTGTTTTTCTAGCACAGCTATCCTTTGTGTATTGGTAGCATTACAACTTCTGCGTCATGTAATTTAACCTAGACAGAGGTATTTTTCAACTGTAGATCTTCAAACATATCTTCAAATACCTTCCTGAGATCAGTAACATAAGATTCATGGTACTCATTGGTTTTGGCCAATTTCTCTTCAAGCTTCTTTAGCTCTTTTTTCTTTAAATCAATCTCCCTATTCAGCATTGTGACTGAATCATAGTTTGCACCTGCAAATGCACCCATGGCTGCAGCAGCATCCAATGCTTCTCATTGTATGTCATCATACTGTTTGGTCCAAATTATTTGATTAGGAGTAGGTGCCTCCAATCCACCTTGATCCATGCTTCTCTTCTTACCTTTTCTTACCACTGACTTGGAAGCTTTTCTATAGAAGCAATCCCCAAGAGGGACTACAATGTCTTCTTCAAACTCAGCTGCCAATTCAGTAAATGATGAAGTCACATTTACTATTGAAACCAATGAAGATGTCTGAGTAGTAGAAGGAGCAGGTATAGACATGGTTATTTGGGAAGTAGTTTGGGTGGAAGGGATATTTTGAATAACTGCTGGTACAGAAGTTGGGGATGGAATTGAAGTGAAGGATTCAAAAAGTGGAACTTGGATATCATCAGCTGGTAATGAAGAAGGAGGAACTGGAGTCTGCTCATCAGTAGCTGGTGGCGATAAAATGAATGGAGGTGACTGCAGAGGGACAGTCAAAGACTAGATCTCTGCAATAGTAGATGGAAAAATAGGAAGTGGAACCGAGATGGCTGGGAATGGAGTAGTGATGGTAGTTAGAGTATGGAAAAGCTGGGATATGGGGAATGGAGGTGTTACCCCAGATGACAAAGTTGAAAGAATTTGAATAGATGGAAGTAGAAGTGCTGAGGTTGTGGTGTCAGCAGCAGGGGTAGTTTCAAGAAACGGATGGTTTGGGACAAAATCATCCACTTCAATAGCATTCAATAAATCTGTAATTCTTTGTGAAGTTTCAATTACTTCCTCAATCATAGGCACAAAAGAATGTACCTCATCTTCAACATCACTCTCACTAATATTGAAGGTAGGGATTTGAGATGCAGAAGTCTAATTTTTCTTCCTTTTGGCTGGCTTGGTGATAGTCTAAGTAACTGCAACAGTCACTTGAATATTAGTAGTAAGCTTAACAGCTGCAACCACTTGAGTGTCTAGCGTCGAAGTCATATGATCTAACTTATGCTTTGATTGATGTGATGCTTACATCAATACTTTCGATTGTTCAGTAGTCTTTACCTCTCGAGCATCTTCCATGAGACCTTTGCCTTTATCTCCTTTACTGCAGGTCAGCATTAGTGGAGCAGGTGCTTTCTGACCTTCTTTCTCCTCTCTATCCTTCCTTGCTTGCTCAATGAGGTTTAGTTCCATTGCTCTGCAGCTCAAAACCATAGTCTTAAGCTCATGTTGATACTGCATGATATGGTTCTGTTCATCTTTACTCTTATCCCTTGCCAAGACTTCATCAAAGGTATTTACTCCCTGATAAATGGAGTCATCAGGAAGTTCTTCATGAACAAATCCACCCCTGACATGGTTGTGCTTGAAATGGGCATCTAGAACACCTTTAGGATCATGTCTTCTTTTGGTCACAAAACCCAATTTTAAAGCAACAATTTTGTCGCCCAACATTATAGCCCAAGTTGAATTTGGGATGGCCAATGGCCCAAGGTTCAAGGGGAACTTAGGCCATGCCTTCCTCTTAGGACCACTTAGCTTTAAATACACACCATCGGTAACAGTTTGATAGGAAACCTTTTTAATGACCAATCTGTCAGGAACTATCCTGGGTAGCAGATGAGTAGTACTGCCTCCCCAAACTCTGACATATGAGAAGGATTCACACACATACCAGTCACCAATTGTGGCAATGAAGGTTCTAGCATCAACTGAGAAAGCATGATCCTATTCTCTGAAGATTTGAAGTAAATACTTCCAAAGAAGTGATCACAAATGTCATATATGAAAGGCATATAATTGTTCTCCCATAATGCTGAATGATAAATATGGACAGGAGGATCTGATGGAGTCCAATTCTATCCCATGTTGGGATATTGGAATTCTGCACAAAATATATCATTGACAAAAGCTGAAAAGAAGAAATGTGGCTTCTTCACAGCCGGTGCCTTCTGATATGCTTGAATGGATGTTTTGAGTTCAAAAGACAAGATTGACGCCCAAGGTAATGACTCACCAGTTGTTAGAACATGATGGGATATAGGAGCCCACTCAGATTTAAATACATAATAGTTTGGGAGACCATAGAGTCTGCATAGCATGGCATCCAATAGGGAATAAGGTTCTCTAAACCAGGAAATTGGGTACAAGTTATCAACCCTACGGATGAAATTGTCAGGTTTATTCATCCATGACTTCAACATTTCATTGAAATTGTACCTGGTCTTAGAAGATTCCATGAACTCATCGTTAAGGGGTTACATAGACCGTTTAAGAGCATAAGCTCTGATGAAATCCTTAGGGAGGAAGGTAGCCAATTGTGGCCCTGCACTGTCATTAAATGACCGGTCTTTAGGGTTAGCATGGTCCACAATCCATTTAACTGCATCAGTATAAGGCAAGATAGTGGGTCTGGCAGCAATGGCATGAAGCTGGGAACCCCTAATTTTCTCATACGCCAGCTGGTCATTCTGAATGTCTGATAGGTCATCATTATTGAAAATTGAATAGATTTTGGACCAGTCTAGCTGATAGGTTTCAGTGATTTTATCACTAGTGTCCGAGAAAATACCAAAATTTGGGTCTTTGTTCAGTAAATCCATCTGAGCAATTTTACAACATGTATTGCTCGACATGTTTGAAACTGGAGGGTTTCTGATAAACGAATGAACAAAAATAAAAACCAATTCAAAATCTCGAAACAGTAGATAACTGAATAAGAGGAATGAGCAAAACCAACCTATTTTGGCTGAAAGTAACGCGTAACAGACACGGTAAAAACTTCGCAGTAAAATTCAAGCAACAGGGTAATTTCCGAAACTAAAAATGACAAGGAAAAATAGGGAAAATCACATATTTATTGCTTTTCAACGGGCCAAATCTAGACCGTAGGATGAAAACGAATCAACGACTAAGATTAAACCTTGTGGGATGCAGGGTCAAGTTGTAGGAGTTTTATTTTGGAACTATGTACATTGTTCCCCCCAATTCACAATCCGCAATTGCGGGTCGAGGGTTGCGGAATCGCAACCTAGAAAACCAACAATAAAAAAGGTTCCCGCAATCCGCAATCCGCAAATGCCGGTTGCGGGATGCGAGAGCACAAACAACCCTTTATAATTCAAATAATCTTTTGCAATCCGCATCTACGGGTTGCGGGTTGCGGGGCCATACAACACACCTTATTACTTGAACCAGTTTTCCGCAATCCGCAATTAAGGGTTGCGGAACGAAAAGTTCAAAAGCTATTTACAAAGTCTTCCCACAATAAGCAATAAGCGGGATTGCGGGATGAAAACGACTTGGTGGAAAAACTGAAAGCTTCCCACAACCTCAGAAAAACAGTCAAAAAATGAACAAACTAAACTTCATCTAAATCACCCGGTGTAATCTCATTTGCGGGGTCAAGACAAATAGACGGTTAAAACTTAAACATGCAGGAAGGAAAAGAAAGGTTGCGGGGTTCTATTTCATAAATGTTTTAAATTTTAATGTGAAAAAATTAATGTCTAAAATATTCAATTCATTGTTAGAATAACAAGTCAATCGACTAAGTTATAAGATATAAAAATGGTTTGTCCCGACACCCATTTTCCAACATGAAGGATCGACCGCCCCTTCTTTTTGTAATTAATGGTGAAAACGTTTATCCAGTAATTCAACTATATCCATAATGGAGAACACAAGAAGGATCGACCGACCCTTCTTGCAGTGTCAAAATATTATGAAAAGAATATTGGTAATAAGAAGGGTTGACCGACCCTTCTTGCAGTGTCGAACTATTATGAAAATCATGTGGGGAATAAGAAGGCTCAGTTGACCCTTCAATTAGGAGGGAATTGTAACAATAGAACACATTGGAGAAAGAGCGACCGCGCTCTTTCTCTGAGAATATTTCCATTTGCCAGCAAAGTCTTTAAAGCAAAACGTCTATAAATTTCGTTGGTAAAATGTTGATATCTAGTATCCTAGGGTGACACGTGGAACAATCATATTGTGCCATGTGGCATATTTGATTTGGAACATTGAGTATAGCAGAGCCGCAGAGACACATGAAGGGCCACCATCACCTTTGCCAGCAGAGTCGGCCTGGACCGGGCTTCGACTTACAATCGCGTGTTGGCTCCAGGAGAAGGTGGCGTCGAGATTAGCTAGACTTTCGTCCAGGGCAATGATCTTGGCCCTGGTGGCCAGCATTTGGTTCCGAGTAGAACCCCAGATTCCTAGCATGTCGTCCAAAATCTTCCCTAGCATATTCTTCATGATCCAATCTTCAATTAGGTTACGACTGGAAAAGGAAATGCCAGTGTCAAAACCATCTCCAGAGCTTGGGGTGCTCTGGATCCTAGAGCAACGATTCCCCTCACCTTGACGTGAAAGACCACAGGACGTGGTCATGGCGGAAAAATCCATGAGGGACCAGAACCAGAAGTGGAGCTGAATATAAGGATGAACAAAGCCGAACCAAAGGTTCAAGGAGGCAGGCTAAGTGTCGTCTATGGTGTGCATGGACTCGTTTAAATAGTGAGGATTATGTATGCCATGGATGGTGTTGGCACGAGCCATAGTTAAGAGCAGAGAGCGGAATTGAAAGAGTCGAGGGCTGAAATGAATGCGCAGAGAGCTGAGCTACGGTCGATCTCTACCAGGGTGGCGGCCAACGTAAATGCGAGGGGACTTGTGAGCGATAGTGCAGAGGGATTCCATTAAGCCACAAGTGTGGGGGTGGCCAGCTGTGGACGCAGACAGATGGTAGGGAAGGTGGATGGGTGGGCTGACAAGTGTGGAGGCATGCATCATCGTGGGCAGTTCTGAGACCAGGCAGGGCAATGTGTACAACGTTAAGGGCGTCGGGTGCGAGGATCCCTCCCCTCGTGTTCTCCATGTGCTGGGGGGATGGCCCCATAGATCATGCTGACATCCACAGCAGGGGGATAATGCTCCTCGAACTGAAGTTTACTTGTGGAAGTAATGGTAAATAAGTAACTTTACACATTTACATTAGTATCATTATACAAAAACTATTCTATTCTTTCTTTTTCTTTTTTTTAATAGAAACATTCTTTCCTTTTTTTTTTTAAATCGAAGCAATTATTTCTTTTTTCTCTTTTTCAAAATAGAATGAAATCTCATAAAAAGAATGAAAAGTGTTGTTAGTTATTATTATTTTTTAATTAAAACCCTTCATGCTATAAGGGAGGTATGAATATATAACCTTCAAATGTGAATTTAAAATCAAAAAATGCAATTTCTTATTTGAAAGGTGTTCAAAATTGCAATTTTCATTTGTAATTGTTCAAAATTTTAAGGTGAAAAGTTATAACATATAAAAATAGTTTGTCCCAACTTCCATTTTCTGACAACAAGGATCGGTCGCCCCTTCTTCTTGTAATTACTTATGAAAACCTGTATCCAACAATTTAGCTATATCCATAATGGAGAACACAACAAGGATCGACCGACCCTTCTTGCAGTGTCAAAATATTATGAAAAGAATATTGGTAATAAGGGTCGACGGACACTTCTTGCAGTGTCCAACTATTCTGAAAATAATATGGGGAATAAGAAGGGTTAGGCGACCCTTCAATTACGAGGGAATTGTAAAAATAGAACACCTTGAAATTTATATCATATAAAAATGGTTTGTCTTGACTTCCATTTTACAACAAGAAGGATCGGTCGCCCCTTATTTTTGTTGTTAATTGTCTAAACCTTTATCCAGGAATTCAGCTATAGCCATAATGGATAATACAATAAGGATCGACCGACCCTTCTTGGAGTGTCAAACTATTATGAAAAGAATATTTGGAATAAGAAGGGTCGACCGACCCTTCATTTAGGAGGGAATTGTAACAGTAGAACACCTTGGAGAAAGAGCAGGCGCTCTTTCTCTGAGAATATTTCCACTTGCCAGCAAAGTCTTTAAAGCAAAACGTCTATAAATTTTGTTGTTAAAATGTTGATATCTAGTATCCTAGGGTGATAGGTGGAATGATCATATTGTGACAAGTGGCATATTTGATTTGGCACAATGAGTATAGGGAGGTTACTATTTTTTATCTGATTTGGCACATTGAGTATAGCGAAGTTACTAATGCGGGTTTAACCACAACACAACTAGTAAATGAAAATTCATTCATAGTAGTTTTAAGGATTAGGCACATGCAAGATTACCCTGTAGCTGGAATGCTAATTGAAAAATTAACATGAATTTATTAATTTGTGTTAATCATTTGCAGAAATAGATAAATGTTTTAATTAAATAAATTCACCTAAAACATAAAACACACACAGATAATGAGTAAAGACAAATCCAAACTGTAGATCAAACTAACCAGAGGCAGGAGGTAGGATATGATTAAACATGATAGTGCTTTGCAAATAAAACAAATCAGAGGCAGGATAGCCACCCGTTCACAGTCAAAGAGCTTTAGTTTGGTGATTAAAGAAGAAGATATGAACAACCCATCAATATAGAACTTATGATAATGAATTCTATACCGACTTTAGCAGAGAATAGTAGTGGATGCTTGAAATGAAAGCAACAAAGCATAATATTTATGACTTCTGTCCCGATACAACACTTATCCAAGCATGAAAAAGTATAACAATATGAATTAAACAGTGAGAGAAACATTCACAATTGAGAAGAAGTAAATAGACTGTAAGACAAATAACATAGGAATCTCTGATAGAAAACCTTGCTCGGCCTAGCCATATTTTATTAAAATATACCTCAGAGTGCTTAATAACACAGGGAATTCACGAGTCCAACAAAAGTTTCCAACCCTTTCTCCTTCTATTACATTGCTTACATAGATGCTCAGAGCCTTCCGGCTCGAGCTTCCTCAATAGGAAGTTGTTACAATGTAGGTGACACCTATTCAAACAGGTTCGCCACCCTTAGGAATTAGTTACAACAAAATGACAATGCTGGTAAAACTGGCTCAATTTCCTTTTACAAATTTACTGAGCATTTTTACCGAAAGACAACAGACTCTAACAAAATAAAGAAAATGCTTCAGCAAATATTTCCTCCATGCTGCTATCCCATAATCATCGAATCTTCAACGGTTCAATATCAGCTTTCTCTTCCCATATTTTTCAATGAGCTTCCATAGCTCGGCAGCTGGTAGCTCTAAGGTGACCATCTCCTTCATTAAGACTCTGATCTCAGTGTGATCCCTATAAGAGTAGCTTTGCAGATGTGCATTAGCCTCCTTGAACATCATGCTTAACTCAAAATCCTTTTCCATTTTCTCCACCATTGTCTTCCCTAATAGCAACTGATCCATACCTGCAAAATCGTTGAAATGCACCTTACATCCTGCCAATTTCTTCTGATATTCTTCTTCTGTAAGCATTGTTCCATCCTCCTCCCAAAAGAGAGGTAACCCTTTCTTGAACAAAGGGTCAAACATGTCTTTGAAATACTTGATCTGTTGTGCCATGATATCTATTTTAGCTTGAATAGCCTTTACCTGTTGGTGCTTGTGCATCATTTTTTTGGCTCCAATGATGATGGAAACCCTATCTGTTACACCAGTTGTCTTGACCTGCTCCTCAGATAAGTTGTTCAGGAATTCGATGGCATTCTCAGTATACTCTACAATTTTTTTGTTCAATTTCTGATTTCCTGCTGTCACACTACTCTTGGCTAATTTTATCACTGCTTCCTTGTCCAAGACAAAATCGAGGAAGGGCCTCAATTTTCTTGCTTCTTCAATAATTCCATCCTAGATGACCTGCCGGGCCTCTAGAAAGGAATTCTGCCCTGTAGCTTGTCTTTCCAACTCATCATATTTACCTTGCAACTCCTGGTGCATAGCTTCCCAAGCCTCCTTTTCTCTTTCTGCATTATCCTTCAGGGTTTTCAGATTCACATTCTGCTTTTCTAATCTTGTTTTTTCCATGTCTTCTAGACTAGCTTTGGCTATAGCTCCTACCAAGGAAAAATCACTAGCCTCTATGGATGGTGTGGCCATGATTTCTACTTCTTGCTCTTTCTGTTGTAGTCTCTTCTCAAGATCTTCCACTCTGGCCTTTGAGATTTTCTCACTTGCCACCATAGTGGCTATATCTATCTACCATTGTTTTTCCTTCACTTCAAGCTTCAATAGCTTGGCCCTACAGTCTGTCAAGTCAGTCTACAACTTCTCCTTATTTTCCTCTAGTTCTGTTAGCTCAGAGACTGCTACTAACTGGGTAGAGGGGATTTTCAGCCCCTTTTATAGAGATTGGATGATGTTGTCTTTTTCATTGAGTAGGTTTTGAATGCTATCTCTTTTATCAAGCTGGCCCTCAGTGGCCACTATGTCACCTTGCAATTTCTTGATCTTTGCCTTATGAGCTTTGTTTTCCATCTTTTCCTACTTGAGCTGGCTGGCAACCTTACTCTTACTGACCTGTACCTTTGATAGCTCCAAAGTTGTCCTCAACAGTTTAGTATAAATAACATCCCCTATTTCTTTGTGTAAGTTTATTACATCTGGAACAGGGATGTCCTCTAAATTCATCCTTAGCTCAATGGCCTTGCTCTTAGTGGCCAAGGCCAAACTCAGGGTGTTCTGAGCGAGGCTCCTGCTAGTCACTAGAGACACTTCTTTGCTTGAAATTTGCCTTACTTCAGTATATAACTTGGACTTATCTGAGGCTGCCCGTGAGTCCACCTTGTATTCATCTATCAACTCATCTCTAGTCTTGCTTAAGGAAGCAGGCTCAGTGGCTGCTGGGTTAAACACATACTCTTTGATCTCAAATGTTGGTAGCTTATCCACTTGTTTCTTTTTTCCTTTATGAGTCCCCACGGGTACTAGATGCTGCTCAGATTTGTCATTTTTCTGCCTCTTTGGGTCTCTCTCAGCTTCCCCTTTTGTGTCCATAGGGACACTATTAGCTTCCTTGCTAGACTTTATTAAGTTGATGGCCATAGGCATGGTTGCAGGCACTGATAGGAATAGGCTAGAAAAGCCAGGCACTGTGGGTGTGTTCCATTGTGTCAACAGGGAGGAGCTCTCAGGTGTGTCTATTTCCATCTAGCTCCTGCTAGGACATTCCAATAAATTTGCAGCTTCTTCCATGCCTGGAATTTCAAAATGCAAAAAATCCTTCATGTTTCTTTCCTTCCTCTTGTTGGAAATGATGTGGTGGGGATCATAGTTTAAGGGTGCTTCTGTTTTGAAACCTATATCCTTTATCTTGCATTCGATGGCTGTAAGAGCTCCTTTGTTTTTTATTAAGAATGGACCTACAGTCCATGGACACACAATATCAGAGCCCTTTCTATGATCTAGAAAGTGCTCAACTTCTGCCTTCAATTTTTGTCTGATGAATTCTAATGCAAACATTCTAGGGGTCAGGAAAATTGGTAGCACGTAGGGTGCATAAGCAAACATATAAACCCTGATGATTGTGCCTTGCTCTAAAAGGAACCAATCTCCGACCCTCTTCTCAAGAGAAAGCTGTAGTAACTCATGCATTTCTGGTAATACTCTAGGCAGCTTCTTTTGGAAAATGACCTGATAAACCTCAGAAATGAGCTCATCATGGAACTTGGTGTAATCAGTATACATATCATGAGTAAGTAGTATGTCAGTCATTTACAAGTTTTCCTCATTGAATGCCAGGAACATTTTTAGTAAGTAGGACTGAAATCTGAAAATCCTTGTTTCCTGGAAATTCTTTAGCTGGGAGTGTATACTTTCAATGAAAACTTCATCAAACCTGGGGCATGCACATTGGGTAGATTGGCTTGGGTCATCTGATTCCAGGGGGTAGGTTCCTAGGAAAAAAAGCAAACTTATTAGAGGTTCTGTGACATACATATCAGAGTCTAGACCTAGGAATTGACTCATCATGGCGATAACACCTCTGGATTCTTCCGTGAATAGTCTGGCTTCAGCTAGGAAATCCTGCTCTTGTATTTGGATGGTAGGATTCATACAGGACCTGTAGAAATTCTTTTTTACTTCAACAGGGGATTGTTTAAAAAACTAGATTAGGGCTTCCTCGGTATACCCTATAGCTTTCTGGAAAAATTCTTTTGGGACTGATATGGTTTTTCTAAGGGTTTGGGTATCGATTTCGCAAATGATATTGGACTTGGAAGCATCCATGATTGACCTCTCGGTAGAAGAGTAGTTAGAGGCACACCATTCAACAAATTCAGGAAAACCAGGGGTTTGGCTAACTGTAAACAGGTGGAAATAGGACTGGTGGACCTGGTGCACGTCTATACCTTGCTCCCTAACCAATTTCATCTTGTTTTTTATAGTTTCCATGGGGTCATTAGTCATTATAGTGTCATAGACCTTTGCGTCTCTGTCTGTAAACAGTGTTTCTATGGGTTCTCTATCACTCAATTCAGCCATTAAATAGTTTACTGTAGAGCAGATAACCTACCTGTTTTTTTGAGTTTGGATTAGGCCCCTGGTTGACCTGTCTGTTTCTTCACAGCTTGCTCTTGTCACTTTCAGATGCAAAATAAGAATCCATCTCTCCATACAGGTGAGTTTTTTATATTATTTATCCTTTTCTATCACCCCTGCATCTCCTACGGAGTGGAAGCTTCCCTGGCCGTCCATTTTCCTGATCCCTGGTGGCTTTGAATCCCGCCACATGTCGCCTCAAATCCTAGCCATCAAATGTTGTGACTTTTACCAACTTCGTGGATTTGGCTTGCGTTGATGTTTCATGCAAGTTAGATCCGCGAACAAAACCTCGACCATAGATCTCAGCCTCCTCAGATCTGCGCTAGCCAAACCCGCGGGCCTCTACAAAAAGTTCATGGATCCAAAAGTTCTTTTGCTCCGCACATGTCCTATCGAAGAAGTAGTTCCCGACCGTCTATCTGCTCCATTGGCCGTTAATCTTCTACTTAAGATGCTTGTGGGCTAAACATCTCGCCTCCGTCTAGAACACCTCACCCTTTTTGCGCGAAGCGTGCTCATGATTGTAGATCTTCACCACCATCGATATAGACCGTTTATTTGCGTAGATATGTAATTGTAGGCAGACCTCGGCAATTTAATTCTCCTTGCAAAGTTTTGGGCTTGGGATTTGATCAGTTCACCCTTGAGGTCATCAATACCTACCCAAATGATTTTATTTTTCTCAGACCACCGATGCTTTCTCCGTTCTTTTTAGAAATTGAGCCTCCCAGTTTCATCCAGGACAACGCTAGTGCTAACACCAACAAGCTAAACGGGCAAGCTAAACTTCATTTTAATCACCCGGTGTAATCTCATCCGCAGGATCAAGACAAATTGACAGTTAAAACGTAAACATGTCGAAAGGAAAAGAAGGGTTGCGGGGTTTTATTTCATAAATATATACATTCTTTCCGCAATCGTCAATTGACAATTGTGGGTTGCAAGTTGTGGAAAGAAAATATATCAAAACCGAAAACCAAGATTCCGCAATCGGCTAAGGTATAACATATAAAAATCGTTTGTCCCGACTTATGTTTTTCGAATAGCCAGTCAATCGGCTAAGTTATAACATATAAAAATCGTTTGTCCCGACTTTTGTTTTCCTACAAGAAGGATCGGCCGCCCCTTCTTTTCATAGTGAATTGTGAAAACATTTATCCAGCAATTCAGCTATATCCATAATGGAATACACAAGAAAGATCGACCAACCCTTTTCACAATGGTGAATTATTATGAAAAGAATATTTGGAATAAGAAGGGTCGAGCGACCCTTCTTGCAGTGTCGAACTATTATGAAAATAATATTAGGAATATGAAGGGTTGGCCGACCTTTCAATTACGAGGCAATTTTAAAAATAGAACACCTTGGAAGTTTTAACCTATAAAAAATGGTTTCTCCAACTTCCGTTTTCTGACAAGGATCGACCGCCCCTTCTTTTCGTAGTTAATTGTGAAAACCTTTATCCAACAATTCGGCTATATCCATAATAGAGAACACAAGAAGGATCGACCGACCCTTCTTGCAGTATCAAATTGTTATGAAAAAAATATTTGGAATAAGAAGGGTCGGCTGACCCTTTATTTACGAGGGAATCGTAACAATAGAACACCTTTGAGAAAGAGAGGTCTCTCTTTCTCTGAGAATACTTCCACTTGCCAACATAGTCTTTGAAGCAAAACGTCTGTAAATTTTGTTGTTTAAATGTTGATATCTAATATCCCGGAGTGACACGTGGAACGATCATATTGTGACACGTGGCATATTTGATTTGGCACATTCAGTATTAGAAATATAGTTGGCTTGCATAGAATATTGGCTCGTATAGAATTTGTTTTCCTATGAGCACCGCTGAATTTGGTAGTATGAGTATAGCAGATCATATTTTAGCATTTAGGTAGTTACTCTAAGGATAATTACTTGATTTTGAGGGCAAAAGATAAACCACTTCTAAAGGCCAATTATTCTTAAGCACAATTACAACACTTAACGACAGTTAGTGCGCAAATTATGACACTTATCACAAATTCAATTTTGTAACAAATAACCATCCATTATCAATCCCAATGGCTATAAGTTGTATCTTTCCTTTTATAAAACTTTAATGAAAATGAGAAAATACAACTTTTTGTTGACCAAGTGGAAATTTAGAAACACAACAATTTTGTTGCTTAAAACTGCCACATAGAGAAATTTAGAAACCAATTGTGTCTACTATCAACCCTTGAGAACATCCACCACTCTGAACACTATTCCCCATGTTTTATCGTTGTGCCTTGACTGCTGCAAGGCCCTTCTTGTTTATTCTAATTTTTTCTATTGCAAGGCCCTTCTTGGTGACCATGCGCATATGATGCTATTTACATCGATCTTCATATTTTCTTTTGCACCAACAACCCATTTTTGTTGTCTATCTAAGAATTTTTTGTACAAGACCTTCAAATCCTTCGATGTTCCTACTGGCTTCCACCCAGGGCTGGAATTTGGTCCTAATTTTAACCGTTGAACAATTTTTTTTTGAGGTTTTAAGTGTATATATTCCTCGTCCAAAAACCGTCTGGTTTAAATTTTTCCCTTCAGCAGATAAAATAATTACCTGTCTATAGTAATTTTTTTATTAATATATATTTTAAAATTGACTAAAATTTCACATTTACATAGAAAATAAAAGTTTTAACTATATAGCAAATGCTCATGGCTGAAAATATTTAAAATGTGTACATTTATTTCCAGGTATGATATGCATAGAAAGGTCCAATGGTTATGTGTCAAGTTAACAATTTGGAATTTTCTATTTTAATGCCAACTTGTTTATGTTAACTTATCAAACAAATTAATGATCATGGAAAAATAAAATAAAAGAAATTAGAAAGGTTAGCTGTAAAATGTAAATCCAAATTCTATTAAGAGTAACCCACAAAAATTAATGATGGTTTAGAGAATAAAGTGCCCATCAAAAATAAGTTTTGGAAAAAAAGGTGACAGTTTAACATGACCGTTCCAATATGACAGTACTAGCATCTGACTCCTGATAAATATCACCAATCGCCTTACCCAAAGTGCTCTTTTTTATCTGATGGCATTTATACCATGCATTTTGACAGACGTCTATTGTGTCTAATCTCATTGTAAACAAGCTTCTTTTTCTGTCATCTCCTTCTTTGGCCACAGGAGCATTTGATCCCATAGAATTTATAACATCCAACTATCAAATTTCTTAGCACATTCAACTATTGGTCGAAGTGGAATTTTTGATATACAAAAATTTGAGCAACAATGTTCGATGCCAATGTTTGAAAGGTGTGCACCCTGATTTATTGCAGACCTGTAAGGTACCGATCTTGAATTTCATTCGAAAATTTTAGAAGAAGCTGGTATATCCACTATTCACCCCTAGACAACATGCCATACAAGAAAACACCACTTCATCGACTAGAATACCAAAGGAGAAGTCACCCAAAAATGTTCCCCCAACAAAATCAGTCTCACTCACATTTGTTACAAAACCTATGGAAATGCAATCCTTTATTTCTGAACACTTATGTAACAACTTAACTTTTCTCATAATAAAAGAATATTTATTCTCAGTTGTTGTGATATGTCCTACACTCATCGAAGTAGAAGTTGGTATATCATTCACCTCATTCTCACTTGTTATGATATGTGCTACCTCATTTACGGAATTGTATGGCCTTGTTCCATTACCTTTAACATATGTATATTCACAATGGGGAGTACTTGGAAGGACCATCTGTAAAGGACATTCTTTAAAAACATTCCAAAAGTATAACATCTAAAGGAACATTATCGAGGTCAAGCAAAGTGTTTGCAGGCCATCTTATAAGGGAGCCTTCAAATACACTATAATCCTCACAATTCCAGAAGACTTTATGAACTAAAATACCAAACTCACCAGCATCTAGTACTTTGAATTGTACAATGTCTCCCTAAAAAATAGTTGACACTATTCTCCAAGCAACATATTGTGGCTTTAAAGAACATTGATGTATCAAATTAACTAGTAGATTCAAATTGATTATTGTTGAAAGCGCTTGGAACAGAAAACAATGTTTCTATATTAAAATCAATGATTCTTTTAATCGGCCATACAACAAAAGATCCACTGCTCACCCTTGGACAACATGCCATACAAGAAAACACCACTTCATCGACTAGAATACCAAAGGAGAAGTCACCCAAAAATGTTCCCCCAACAAAATCAGTCTCACTCACATTTGTTACAAAACCTATGGAAATGCAATCCTTTCTTTTTGAACACTTATGTAACAACTTAACTTTTCTCATAATAAAAGAATATTTATTCTCAGTTGTTGTGATATGTGCTACACTCGTCGAAGTAGAAGCTGGTATATCATTCACCTCATTCTCAGTTGTTATGATATGTGCTACACTCGTCGAAGAAGAAGCTGGTAGATAATTCACCTCATTCTCGTGAAGAGCGGACCCAATCTGGTTAACAATCTCAGATACCGGCTATTGAATATAACCACCAACAGCCTCTGACAATGTATCTACACCTTCTGATCGATAGAGCAATGGAAGACTTACATTCAAAGACTTGGTAACATTTACAATGATACATCCTTCATTAATGTTGATATTATGCAAAATGTTTCTTTCTAGAAACGAGATTCCTTCAGCAACTTTAAATCCATCCAAAAGTAGGTCCACACATTGTTGAGAACCAAAATCCATTTCATAAACAATATTTGAAATATAAAATAACAGCACACATTGTTCAGAACCAAAATCCAGTTCATAAGCGTTTTATGAAATATAAAATAACAGGAGCACATTAACAATCATATTTATTTTAAACAAAGATATAACATAAATTATAATATATAAAAAATGGCTGTCTAGACTTCAAATTTTCTGAATGGTAGGATCGGCCACCCCTTCTTGTAGAAAAATCGAACACAAGAAGGATCGAACGACCCTTCTTGCAGTCTAGAAATATTACAAAAAGAATTATGGGTAGAAGAAGCGTCTCCCGCCCGTTCATTTATGGTGGAATATTAAAAATGTTCAACCTACTAATGCTAGGCCGTCAATACATGTATTTCAAAAATTATGAACAAGGGAAGAATACTGAGCACAACAAGGGTCGGCCGACCCTTTATTTACGAAATAAATTTAAATATATTTAATCTACAAAGGCTATGTCGACAATTCTCAGCTTCCAACTTCCATTGTAAATAGTAGGGACTCGGACATCATCTAAGTTCTAACATATAAAAAAATTTGTCTCGGCTTCCATTTTCCGAATAGAAGGATCGGTCGCCCCTTCGTTTAGGAGATAATTGTGAACAACTATATCCAACAATTCACCTATATCCAGAATGGCGAAAGAAAGAAGGATCGACTGACCCTTCTTGCATTCTCGAACTATTATGAATACAATACTGGGCAAAAGAAGGGTTGGTCGTGTGTTCATTTATGAGGGAATTGTAAAATTATTCAACCTACGAAGGCTAGTACGTCAATTCATCTATATCTAAAATGGTGAACACCGGAATAATACTGAGCACGGCTAAGTTAAAACATATAAATTGTTTTCCCCGACTTCTATTTTTCGAGAAGAAGGATCAGACACCCCTTCATTTAGTAGATAATTATCAAAACCTTTATCTAGAAATTGAACGATATCTAGAATGGTGAAGATGAAGAAGGATCGACTGACCCTTCTTACAGTCTCAAGCTATAATGAAAAGAATATTGGGAAGAAAAATGATCGTCTGCCCCTTCTTTTATAAGGGAATTCTAAAAATAGAACTTGGAGAAAGAGCGACCAATCTTTCTCTTTGGATATTTCCACTCTCCAGCAAAAAGTGCGAAGCAATGTTCCTATGAAATATGTGTTTAGAGTGCCAATATCTACTTTAGCCACTCCGAAAAACTCATCCCAGGAGGAAGGAGCAGACACTCTTTCTCCTCAGCATCTACTTCCAACACCCAGAAATGGAACAACCTTACGATAGAGTGACCTTGCTTTCACTGAAAAAATTTTGACTTGACAGAAAACTCTTTGTAGCAAAACGTCTGTAAAAATTTTCTTTCAAATGTCAAAATCTAGTCTTCAGGGTGACACGTGGAACGTTCAGATTGTGCCACGTGGCTTTGATTATTCCGAAATTATCTATGCTACACTTGGCGAAGTAGAAGCTTCTATATCATTCACCGCATTCTTATCCCAAAAGTATGAAAGAATGTTTCTGTCTAGTTAATCACAGTCAGAATCTTTCCAACTAATGGCATCACTATCTGCATTGTTGTCACTGTTAAATTCATTTTCTAACACGGTATCTTGCTTAAATTTTAAGAACATTTTTATCAGCTTTATCTCTTAAACTAAATGGCTTGGTATCGTATGCAAGACTCAGATGTGTTCTCATTGCATCCAACAATTTGAGTCATACACCACGTCCAACTACGCAATACATGGGACTTTTCTAGCCAAGATACTGTATTGGAAAACAATTATACCTTAATATTGTTTAAAGCTATTTGATTGCTTAATTTTATTCAATTAAATTAAATACTTAAATTATATATATTTATATTAAAAGAAATGTAATCAATATTATATAAATTAAGACATAAATTATCAATTTCAAATAAAGTATTAATGTTTACATAGATTAGTATACTATAGTGAATATTAACTACAAAATGATATTAAAAAGAAAAAACATGTTTCAATTTTCCGAGTTTATTTGTCATTATCTTTTTCCAACAAACCTAGCCAAATGCTAGATGATTTGCAGAAAACAATATGGAATACATGAAAATAATATGCTATATCACCAAACAGAAAATGTATGCAAGTTAGCAGGAATCGACATTAAACCTGTTAATTCCGTTAATTTAGCCCAGTAATGAGTAACGAACGATTTTGCAAATATAACGTTGTGAATTCATATTAATGGACTGTAAGAAGATAACTACTTGGAATTGAAGGAAATAAATTCCATAAATCTAAAGAAGACAGACAAAGGTGGAAGGAAATCTAAAGAATCTAAAACGTTCAGCGACTTTAAATAATGTGAACTTCAAACTGTCATTGCATTGATTTTTGACAACCATGGAAGATATGGATTTTTAGCCTAGAGGCTGAATAAGCATGCTCTGTTACATATTTAGATTTATGGTTTGAATAATATAAATACCTACCAATTGAAAAACAAGTAGTCGATTCTTAAAACCAATCTTACTGCTCTACCTGCCCAACACTCTTCTCGGTTCCACCTCAGCAAAAGCAAACCTCGATCTTTAGAGAAAACAAAGCTCCAAACTGGAAAACACAGAGAGTTTGAACTTTAAGTTTCAATGTAGTCAGTGGGTGGGAAGAGCAATGTGGTGGGTTAAGTTTCAATGTACGTAGTGGGAGGGAAGAGCGGTGTGGGCGGGAAGAGCAGTGTGGCGAGATATCAATGCAGAAAAGTTCGTGACATTTATTATCACAGTGTGGAGGGATATCATCTGTACGTCGTGACACATAAACACAATCCATCATAAACGTGATGATATTATTCACATGAGTGATACAATCCATCATTTACCATTAGTGCTGTAGAAACCATTTTAAATGGCGGAAAAGATCAACTCCATCCCAATGTACAAACCATTTTAAATGTTCGAAAAGATCACCTCCATGCAAACATACAAACCATTTTATGTTGATGTATATGTAACTTCGGAATGTATTTCATCTATGTATTTCATATATATTTATTGTACCCTTATTAGAGATGTGTTATTCCTCTATAAGGAAGTGTCGTCATGTGGATTGACAAGTGTCGCAAGTGTGTGTACTTGCCAATGGGTTATTAGACCACCATGTGTGGGGTCAACCGTGAAATATATATTATATTGTGGATGTATCTAGATAGACAAGTCGGCCCCATAGTGTAACTGGGTAAACAGGTTAGTATAAATAGAGATCGGGAGATCTCTATTTTGATCATTCAGAAAGTCACACTTCTCTTACTCAGAAAGTGGCACACTAGTGAGGAGGAGGATCATCTGCTACTAGGAGACTATCTCAGTGTATTTTGGTTTTACTTTGGTTGAGCCATTGCTCTCTCTATCTCTGACGAAGTTGTGGGGTTTTTCACCTTAGGGTTTTCCCCACGAAAACTCTATGTCTCTTGTCTCTCATGCTTTTGATTCTTGTGATGCTTGTCATGCCTCTTGTGATTGTTATGCATTGATATACTATATATGTTATTCTCTCAGTAAAGATCCAAGAGTATTGTAAATTAATGCTCAAAATTTAACATGGTATCAGAGCTAACCTGAGAAGAAGACATTTTGCAGTGACGAAAACTTGAGTTTCTTGTTTATTGGGTTTCTCTCCACAGTTTTTAGAAAAGCAGTATAGTAGATTGACTCTGCTCATCAAGGAGAATCTATCTATCCAATCAGAATTCAATTCTGATCATTTTCAGATTTGGCCCTAAAAATTAGGGTTTCCATAAAAATAGGAATTTATGAAATATGAAGACATAGCCGGAAGCTCCTTGCAAAAATCGAAGTTTAGAGCTTTGGATTGAGATTTTTGGTTGGGTAGATCTCCGGGAAACTCAAACCCTAATTCACGACTCTCCCTAGTGAACCCGGGAGGACAAAAGGGAAAATCTGAAGGGTAAAGATTTGCTGATCTCAAATTATGAATACACCAGGCTAATCCGCTCATCAAGGCACATCTTTCTATCCTTTCAGAAAGTTGAAATTCACATTTTGAATTTTTAGGGTTTTTTCGACAAACCCTAATCTACGACCAGATCCAGTTTTCAGCATTTCAAGTGGTAAGACCTAAATCTTTTCTATTTCCATTTGAAGTACTCTTTAAGATGTCTCACCACACCAAGCTTGAGGATAATCTTGAAGGAGATGATAACTTTCGAGCTTGGAAGTATAGGATTGGGTTAATCCTGGAAGAAAATGAGTTGGATTCATATATAAAAGAAGACATCCCTATCCCAGAGGATGAAGAGGCTAAAGTATTGCATAAGAAGAACTTGGTCAAGGCAAAGAGAATCATTGTTGATTCTATCAAAGACCATCTCATACCCCATGTGTCTTCTCTAAAGACACCCAAAGAGATGTTTGATTCTTTGACGAAGCTATTTGAAGGGAAGAACATAAATCGGAAGATGACCCTGCGAAACCAATTGAGAGTAAAGTTTCAGAATGGAGAAACCATTCAATCTTATTTTTCAAGGGTCTCCCAGATCAAGGAACAACTAGAAGCAGTGGATGAAATGGTGGAGAATGGTGAAGTGGTGATGACCACTCTAAATGGCCTACCCAGGTCATGGGATTCCTTTATTCAAGGAATTTGTGCAAGGAAGAAGTTGATCTCCTTCAACAGATTGCGGGAAGAATGTTCTCAAGAAGAAGCAAGGCTTGTGGCCCGAGAAGAAAAGATGGGAAGTGAAGATCAAGCTCTCACAGTACACACCAAGAAAGGAAGGTCAAAGAGAGAGCACTCTCATGCCAAGAAATCTTCAGACTATCATCAACATAAAGATAAGAAAGATCTCAGATGCTTCTCATGTAATGAGAAAGGAGATTTTGCTTCAGAATGTCCCAAGAACAAAAGGAACAACTCCAGCAAGAAGAAGAAGGGTAACAAAAGAAGGTACCATGCTCATGCTGCCGAAGATGATGAACCTCCAAAGAAGAAAGCTAGGGCAGAAAGTGAAGATGACTCATCAAGTGAAGAAGAGTATGTCCTAATCTCTGCTCTCACAGGTACAATCTCCCATGGTTGTAATGATTGGTTAATTGACAGTGGGGCTTCCAAACACATGACTGGGTTTAAAGAATCTTTTGTAAATCTGTCTGAACATGAATCACCCCATAAAGTGAAACTTGGGGATGATTATCAATATCCCATCAAAGGAAGTGGTGAAGCCTCCTACAACCTAGATTCTGGAAAATCTTTGAAGATGAAAGAAGTCATTTATGTACCTAGGCTCAAGAAGAACTTACTCTCCATCTCTGCATTGGATGCAAAAGGTATGAGGGTTTCGTTTGTTGATGGCCAAGTCCTAATGTGGCCAAAGGGAAAGACCATAGATGATGCAGTGATGATTGGAGAGCAAGAGGGAGGTTTGTACAAATTGAAGGGACAACCTGAACTTGCTATGGTGACATGAAGACAAAGATTCATCCATAGTCATGGATCACATAGAGGTATGTATAATTTGTTTTTTCAAAAGTTAACTAATGAGTTATGCAGGTCATTGAAGAGAACAAGAACACATTGCTAGACATAACTAGCAAATATGGTGACCAGGTATGTGTTTCTTATATCATAGGATCTATTATGTAAGTATGCATGACATGATTGATGATGTTTATTCATGAAGTCATAGGTTTGAATAATCATGGGTATATGCATATTACGTGTCTTACCTCATGTTATGACTAACCATAAGAGTCCTATATATAAACCTTGAATGCTAATGCTTATTATTTCTGTTTGAAATGATCATGACTATACATGCTTGAGATTATCGTGTTTTGATAGTATTGAGAATATACTAATGAATGTATGATTTTGTATGAGATAAAAAGGATAACACAATCATGATGCTAATAAGCATGCATAGGGACTAATGATGAATATAAGTTCAAGGATAGGTAATCCAGGAAGAAAAGATCAAGAGGGAGCACACTCCAGTTGCGCCTGCAAGGAAGCAAAGAGGAAGCACACTCCAGTAGTTTCTGCAAGGATGCAGATATTCAAAGGGAGTTGACCATCTCTCTACATTCCACAACAAAAAGGTGTAGAAGAAGCTACTTCAGATTAGGACTCCAGCAACTCCTACAAGGAAGCAAAGACTCAGAGGGAGTCCACCCAACCAACAAACAAAGATAAGTATTTTAATTATCATTTCTTGCATATTTGTTTGTTTAAATAAAATTGTTCAATGATGTATATGCTCATGTTCCTAGACTTAGGATATGTATTGTGGATATTAGAATGATTGCATTAATGAACAGTATACTACTAATGTGCATAGGATGAGTAAGTGGCCTATGGCACTGTACAACATTCCATTGCTACTTATCTAGAATGAAACCTCTTTGCTGACATGTTGGGAGTAGTGCAAACTCTTAACAATGTTCTGGTAGAGACTGGAAGGCATTTAGAAAGTTATGGAACATGGATAAATGTTGTATTGAAGCACTGGCTTAAACAATTGCATGACTGTATGACATATTTCTTTATGTGAAAGAATTTGTTCTGAAAATTATGAGATGTTTCTAATCATGCAATTTAACTTGTTTTGTAGGAAAGACCGTATATCTTCACCTGCAAAAGAAAGACTACAACATTTGTTCCAGCAACAAAGATATCTATTGAAGATATTGAAGTTCCCAGGATCTGGGATAAAGAAATGGAATGCCATGATCCGTCGATCATGAAGAATGATGTTTGGGATGTAGTCCCAAGACCTGAAGGGAAGTTTGTTATGACTTCCATATGGATCTATCAGATCAAGCATGTTGTAGATGGCAGCATAGAGAAATATAAAAGTGATGAAATAGAAGATACTCCAGATGGATTTCAAGACAAATTTCTTGAATGGTATAGTTGAAGAGGAAGTATATGTGGAGCAGCCACTCGGTTTCGAAATACATGACAGGAAGTCATATGTGTGCAGATTGAAGAAATCCTTGTATGGCTTGAAGCAAGCTCCCAGAACTTGGTATGGTAGGATGGACAGTTTCCTATCTAGTTTGGGCTTTACCAAGAGTAAAGCAGATTCCAACCTTTACTACAAGGTTGAGGAAGGGAATCCTGTGATTCTACTCCTATATGTGGATGACTTATTTGTAACAAGAGATGACAGATTGATTGCAACTACTAAGAGGAATTTTGTTGCCGAGTTCGATATGAAATATTTGGGAATGATGCACTATTTCCTAGGTATGGAGGTGTGGCAGAGTGCAGGTGGGATCTTCCTTGGTCAAAGGAAGTACACAGTAGATATCCTGAAGAGATTCGGGATGATGGATTGCAAGGCCATGGCCACACCTATGGAATCAAACCTGAAGCTTCTATGTGATGCTTCATCTGAGCCAGTTGATATCTCTATGAATCATTAGATGATTGGGTCCTTGATGTACCTGACGAACACGAGACCAGATACTTGCTTTGCGGTGAACACATTGAGCCAGTTCCTGACGAATCCGAGGAGTGTTCACCTGGTTGTTGTAAAGCATGTTCTGAGGTACCTGAAGGGTACAGTGGATTATGGGCTCAAGTATGAAGTGAATCAAAAGTTTAACCTGTAGGGTTATGTTGATTCAGATTGGGCTGGCAGTGCTGCAGATAGGAAGAGCACGTCTGGATGCTGCTTCAGTATGGGATCAGGTGTGATCTCTTGGTTTAGCAGGAAGCAGTCCTGCGTAGCACTGAGTACAACTGAGGTAGAGTATGTTGCAGCCTATTCAGCTATTTGTGAGGTAGTATGGCTATGGAAGCTACTGTCTGAGTTATTTGATCTTCCATTGGATGCTACTGGTATCTTCTACAATAACCAGAGTTGTGTGAAGTTATCTGAGAACCCAGTGTTTCATGACAGGTCAAAACACATAGAGATCAAATATCACTATATCAGGGATATGGTGCAGAGAGGAGCTGTGAAGCTCCTGTACGTTGCGACAGACGAGCAGATTGCAGATGTGCTAACGAAGCCACTAGCCAAGGTGATTTTCGAGTACTTCAGGGAGAGGCTTGGTGTTCTTCAAATTGATGACACTTCAAGGAAGAAGTGATGGACACATTTGTAGAAGCCATTCCAAGCATGTTGGAAGGAGGATCCTTCACATGGCTGTGGATGTAAGCGTTGGATGATGAGCATCAGGACGATGCTCCAGTTACTGCTCTGTGTATGCATCATGTTGGATGCTGGATATGATCAGTTGGATCATTTATATGTATGTACACATCATGTTGGATGCTGGATATGATCGGTTGGATCATTTGTATATATTTTGTATATGCATCATGTTGGATGCTTGGACCATGTATCTGTATATGTATCAGGTGGATACATTGTATGATCAAGTAGATCATGTATGTTGATATATATCAGGTATGATCAGGTAGATCATGTATGTTGATGGATACATTATGTGGATCATGTATCTATGTATCAGGTGGATACACTGTGTATGATGATATGTATCAGGTAGATACTTGGTGTGCATCAGGTGGATGCATTGTATAATCAGGGTGATCATGGATGACGAGCTTCTCCAGATGACATGTAGTAGGATGTTGCAGTGATGATGATCAGGATGATCATGTGTACATCAGGATGATGTATGGTGAGTATCAGATGATAATTTGTGGCCGTGGATCAGGTTGTGCAGATGAGCATGTTTGGGAGATCCTATAGGTCGGATTTGCGTACCCATAACAGCCTGGGATGCTCTTTCGAGACATTGCTCTAGGAGGACATGTAATTTGTGCCCTGGGAGACCTTCGGGTCACAGTTGTGTACCCATAACATCCTAAGATGCTCTTGCGAGTTTTTGTCCTATGGCATGTAATTTGCTCCTAGGAGATTTGGACAGGATGAAAAAGGCCTCAGATGCTTCAACCAGGTTTTGCCATGACCACATGTAATTTTCTCCTGGGAGATCTGGATAGGATGAAAAAGGCCTCGGATGCTTCGGCCAAGTTTTGTGGTGGACCACATGTAATTTGCTCCTGGGAGATCTGGACAAGATGAAAAAGGCCTCAGATGCTTCAGCCAGGTTTTGTGGTGAGATCACATGTAATGTGCTCTTGGAAGATCTGACAGGTAGAGCTATGTGCTCGTAACAGCCTGGGATGCTTCAGCCAGGTTTTGTGATGGGTCACATGTAATGTGCTCCTGGGAGATCTGACAGGTAGAGCTGTGTGCTCGTAATAGCCTGGGATGCTGCAGCTAGGTTTTGTGATGCACATAATAAGTCCTGAGGATTCCACAGTATGGCCAGTGATGATGAAGACTTGCAGGTGGTGGGCCTACATCCAGTATGAAAAAGGACTAGCTCTGTAGAACTTCCTATGATGAGTAGATTCAGAGATTGGTTGAGATAGCAGCAGCAGTGACGATGATGATGATGATGCATCGATGACGATGATCCCGAGAAGAAGACTTGTCTAGCAGAACTGTGTCGAGAAATACCTTCCTAGTTAAGAGGGAGTGTTGATGTATATGTAACTTCGGAATGTATTTCATCTATGTGTTTCATATATATTTATTGTACCCTTATTAGAGATGTGTTATTCCTCTATAAGGAAGTGTCGTCATGTGGATTGACAAGTGTCGCAAGTGTGTGTACTTGCCGATGGGTTATTAGACCACCATGTGTGGGGTCGGCCCTGAAATATATATTATATTGTGGATGTATCTAGATAGACAAGTCGGCCCCATAGTGTAACTGGGCAAACAGGTTAGTATAAATAGAGATCGGGAGATCTCTATTTTGATCATTCGGAAAGTCACACTTCTTTCACTCAGAAAGTGGCGCATAGTTATTAATTCTGTCAGCTTAATTCTGGGCCGTAAGATTAAGACAAGTCGACGGTAGAGATCTAATATGGGGAATGCGGAAGACGAGTTGCGGGGGTTTAATTGTTTTGAAATATATACAACATTCCCACAATCCACAATTGTGGGTTGTGGGACTACAACTCCAAATAAAAACAAACCAAAGTTTCTGCAATCTGCAATCCGAATTGTGGGTTGCGGAAATGCATGTCGCAAATCCATTACTCAAACAGTTCCCGCAATCCGAAATCATGTATAACTATATAGCCACTTCAACAAGCTATAGCATGATATGATGGTGCGTCCATTTTTCTGAAACCATGAATTATGGCAGGCATTCTCTCAGAGCAGTTTTGACTACTTTTTCCATACTTTGTCAATTTCCAAAGTTTCACAAACTTACCATACTTTTCCAGAATGATGTCACATTGCAACACTAACTTAGTGATAACACCAGAACACCATCATGTGTCTTTCGATGCCATTTCATCATACATGCCAAGTTATCATACATGTCATGTCATCATCACACATTCCATGTCATCATACATGCCATGTCATCACTTCCTATGGCGTTAGTTCTCTCTTTGAGGCTCACACGTGTGAGATTTTCACCTTCCAAAATAGATATCAATTCATGTATGACCATAAGGGTCAAGACTGGATAAATATAAATCACAAGAAGGGTCGGCCGACCCTTCTAGAAGTCTAGAACTAGTATGAAAATAATATTGGGAAGAAGAAATGTCGGCCGCCCCTTCATTTATGAGGGAATTGTGCAAATATTCATGTATATCCTGAATGTTGAATACTGCAAAAATAATAAGCACAAGAAGGGTCAGTCGGCCCTTCATTTAAAAGAGAAATGAAGAACAATTAATCTACGAATGTTGGGACAACATTTCCCCACTACCGACTTCCGCATTATGTGGCAGGGATTAGGACATTGCCTATGTTATAACATGTAAACTATATTTATCCCGACTGTCGACAAGAAGGATCGGTCGCCCCTTCTTTTAGTAGATAATTGTGAACACCAATATCCGACAATTCACCTGTATCCAGAATGGTGAACACAAGAATGATTGAACCACCCTTCTTGCAGTCTAGAACTATAATGAAAATAATAATGGGTAGAAGAAGGGTCGGCCGCCCCTTCATTCATTTAGCTTGATCCTCATTCAAAAATGGGGTGTTGGTTAATGACATTCAACTTCAAATGACCATCATATTATACAGACACAAATATCAAAAGAAACATTATGGTTTTGGAACCTGGATTTTGGCACTTTTGGAAATGGATTTGGCAGTTTCAGAACCGGTTTGGTCACTTTCAGAACCGGATTTTGCACTTTTGGAACCATTTTTTGGCTATTTAGGAACCGGTTTTGTCACTTTTGGAACCTTGATTTGGCACTTTCGGAATCAGTTTTGGCAATTTTGGAAACGGTTTTGGCAGTTTTGGAACCGGTTTTGGCACTTTTGGAACTTGGATTTGGCAGTTTTGGAACCGGATTTTGCTTGATTTTGGAGTTTATAAAGGTGGTTTTAGCCTCGTCTTCATAGTGACTTGGACTAGAATAAGTCCAAGTTTAATGAAATTGGCGTTATAATTTAGAAATCATATTGTATCAAATCATTCTTCTTTGGGAGATTTGTGGGAATTAGTATGATCAAATAAGTTCTGTAAGGAAGAATTCTTAGAATCATAGCCATTTCATACAAGCATAATAACAATCCAAGGGATGTGGGAGGAAATATTTCAAAGCTAGAAGAGTAATTCATTGACATGTGTTGCAACATGGCCATTCTCATGGTGATTCTCAACAATAAGTTTAGACCTTTCAAGGAGTTTGGTATCTTTAACATATAGGTTGGATTGGATAGGAAATTTTGAGATAAGAAAGACCCATAAAAGGAGCCGAAAAGGTAGACAAAGAAAGAGAGGCCAAGCTCTAGTGCCATCATTTCTTCTAAATATCTATTTAAAGTGGAACCAAAAGTGGAAATCAAACTCTACCAAGGTGATATTAATGCTTTTAATTTGAATCGAGGGATGGAACAATTAGAAGTGTATTTCAATGTTCATAACATAGGATAAGATAAAAATATTTCATTTTCCCAAGTGACGTTAGAGGGCCATGCTCAAACTTGGTTGGAAATATAGATGGAGATGCTTAGGCTAGAGAGTCATCCCCCAATATCTAAGTGGTAATTGTTTAAAATTGTCATCAAGTCCTGGTTCTATCTTAGTGGATATGAAGAGGACTAGTAGATCAATTGGCATTACTTTCAACATAAACAACAGAAGAGTGTCCAAAAGTACACTATTGTGTTTAGAAAATGGTCATTATTAGGAATGTACTCAAGGAACATGGATTTTCTTCCCAAGTATCTAGGTGGTTTACACAATCACTTATGGAGGCAAGTGATGCTCTTCAAAATGGATGAGGCTTGTGTGCAAGCACAATATCTAGAGAATATGGGTGAGGCCTAAGGACAACCAAGTGGTTCCAAGTATAAATACCACCAATATGCTTTGAAAGAGGAAAATAAAAAGTGTAAATAAAAGGACAAGAAGACAACAACCATTGCACATCAATGGAAGGATCTAAGAAACCATTGCAACTATTGTAATTTATTATTGGTTGCATAAAATATATATTATGTAAGCTACTTTCTAAACTAGAACCAAATACTTGCCAAAAGGATGCCAAGAAGAAGAAAATGTTATCCATGGATTCAAGAAAATAGGTATAGAGTAGCTCAGACATAGAAAAAAATATTTTTTTTCACTATAGTGCAAAGGGAGGTGAATCTAAGTAGCCTCCATCCTAAGGAAGAGAAGGACATAACTAAATTTTTTCATATTAAGGTCCAGGTTAAAATGGCAAAGGTGGATTCACTATTTTTTTATGGTTCATAGGACAACCTCATATTAGAAATATTCTTAGAAATATTGGATTGAAATTTCATGACCATTCTCACTCATATCCATTGGAATGGGTAAACAAGGATGTAAAGCTTGGGGTCACTACAAGTGTAAGATCAATTTTCTTATAAGTGAAAACTATTTTTATGAAGTGGAGGTAGATGTGGTATCACATGGTGTGTGTATTTTAGCATTCAAAAGCCTCTAAATGTATATTAGGTGCATAACCCTCATGGACATAGAAAACTAGTGCCACCTAATCAATGATGAGAAGTCCTTCATTATTAATGCACACAAAGGTAAATCCAAAATCAATCTAGTAAATGATAACCAACACAATAATTTTATCACTTATAATAGGACCACCACTAAATTTTATTTCCAAATTCAACATTTCAACCGATGTTTAATGAAAAATTCAAATTTTAACATCCAATTGAAGTCAAATAGGTCAAAAATCCGAGGGAAAATTCACGACATGTCCTGACAAACGTTGCTTAAGAGACACTGTCATAATAACATCACTTAAGTGATGTTATTATTCATGGAACATCACTTAACAGATATGACTACTCTAATGTCTCTTGAGTGATGTTGCAATTTTTTTAGGTTTTTCCCCTTTTCCGTGACATTGAAAAGTTTATCAGACAAAGAAAACAATCATTGGATGGTGATACTTGAAGTGAATATGGTGTCATGTGAATTCCTATAGATGGCTCTAAAATTGGATACATCAAGGAAATATGACCCGTTTTTATAGAAGAACCTCGGAATGTTATACTTTCAATGGAAGTTGATGGTGCCAGTCTATTTGGAGAGCTCAAAACTAGTTACTCTATTTGGCCAGTTTTTGTTATAAACAATAACCTTCCTCCTTGGATGTCAATAAAGAGGGAGCATGTCATGTTTTAATTAATTATTCCTGGTACTTATTTTTAAAATTATTAACACCATGTAACCAATTCATTTTATTTCTTTGACATTTTTGCATGTACAAGAACTTAATTATTTATATTAATTTTCAAATAACTAGGTAAGTACCAAGTTAGAGATATGGATATATTTATCGATCCTCTTATAAGTGATGTTTTTAAATTATGGTTCAACATCAATATGTATGACATCTCCAATAGATAGGCCAAAAACAATTTAATTCCATTGAATACTTACATGGACAATTGATGATGCATTGGGGCTTACACATTTTTATGGTATGTAAATTTGTAATGTAAGTCTATATATAATTTATTATTCAAGTTTTTTTAATACTTTTTGTCATTATATAACATGTATAGATTCAAGCAAAGGGTAAATATGCATGTCTAGTATGTGGTCGAAGAACAATATCTAGATGTTTAAGAAATTTAGGAAAGGAGGTGTACAATGATTTCATGCATTTCCTCCCTAGGGGCCATATATATTGAATTTTTGAAAATATATCTTTAATGGGAAGGAAGAGAGTGTAAAAAAACTAAGAAGAATGATGCCTCAACTATAGAAAAGGGCATTTGAAAAGATTCATTGCAAGTACTGGTTTTAGTTAGGTTCATATTTGTCACTTGCATTATTTTTTATATTTTTATTTTTATTTTGATAAAAATATTCTTCCATGGATGCTTCTGAAAGGTTGTCACGATGAGCTTCTGTCATATTTAAAATAATACTCTATCCAATTCAATTGGTTTCCGTACTATGAGCACCTACAATTAGTTCATTTGTTTAACACAATGAATTTTGGAAAGAATGTCACATCATGATTATGGAAACTTATAGATGGCGGGAATAAAAAGGACAAAATTGCTAAAGTTATTAGTGACATTAAGGAATCCAACACAATGCAATATTTGAGTAATTGTCTAGTGATGGAAATTCGACCAATCTTTTGTGGTTATTAACAGAGCAAGAGAGCAATGTTGTAAAAGAGGTTATAAGAAGACGAAATTTCCCACTCGTTTTGCTTCAAACATAAATAATATATTAATGAAGGAAGGTGATTTTCGTGGGGCTAAAACTCACAATTGGAACACCTTTATTAAGGTTTGAAATTTTTATATATGAGTAATACATGTTCATTTCTAATAAAAATTAGATGATAATACTTACTTCATTTTTGCAATATATTGAACCTCTAGCTCTCCCAAATAGCCTTGACAATAATATAAATAAAGTTATATATGATGTTCGAAGACACTACATTGTCTAGGTTTTTGCACTACCTTTTGGTCATCTTTTTTCTCCTAACCCTATAAAGTAGAAAAATCATATCACATACACTTCTTCCTCCTTCATCGAATGTTGATACGAGTCCTAGGATGTTAGGCATAGCCATTAAGAGTACTAGGGAGTTACTAGTTTCTTTACAAATGGACCATGAAGGGATTGAAACTCCATGGTAATTACTAATCCATCAACATATTTTCATTTTATACAATGAATAATATTTGATGTTGACCTTATCTATCTAAACATAATATATGATTGCAATGCCAGGGAATAACTTATTCTATCACGTATTGCAAGAAAAAGTATTTTTTCTTTGTGCACCAACAATTAGAACAAGTTATAAATGCCAAAAAAAAAACTTGAAAAAGAGTTGATGAAACACATGACCACATTGTTTGGTCCTTTATTCAACCAAAATTTGGTTGAAAAGATGGAAACGAAGTACTTGAAATCAATGCGGAACAATTACCACACGATAATATCAGTCCTTAACCCAATTATGAGCATATTGGACCGAGTCCCATACAAGAGTGGGATGAACAGTTCATTGATGCTTAGGAGAAGAAAATGAAAAAAAAGGGATCCTTGTAGCCAAGATTTGGAGAGTCACAAAGGTAGTTATAATAATATACCATACATTGAGCTTATAACTATGCATTTGACCATACTAATTAAATCACATTAACCTGCACTTAAAATTTTTCACCATCTCAAAAAATCTACAAAGGCCACATAGGCCATATTTGATAATGTTGGGAAAAAGAACTTATCCCATGGGACTATGTTAAAGTAAAAGATAAATATGTAAGTACTAAGATTTAAAAGCTGTCATTATTGATTTTTTCATCTATAATTTAAAAGCTTTCCTTACTAAATTGTGTTATGTTATTGTATGTAGTCAAAAGACTTTGCATCATGCCCTCCACCAAATATTAGAATAAAAGTTTTCATGACTAGAGGGTATAAAGGGGCCTAGTTGAAATGAAAAAAATGCAAGAAAGATGAAACTCTAGCAATCAATGAGGATGTATGTAAGTTTAATACATTTTCAATATTTATTTATAAATAACTTTAGTTTGTTTGGTCCTAAAATAACTACAAATTTTATTGCAAGAAGTACATGATGATTTTGGTATGGATTAGGAGCAAGTTTTAGGGACTAGAAGTGCTCATCAACTAGAGATTAACCCTACTACACAGAGTACCAAGAAATAGGTCATTATAATTTTTTTTTCCATGTATGATACAATGAGGTGATTTCTAGATGGTTTTCTTTAATTGTAGTTGATGTAGGTCCTACTTCAGGATGCCCACACAAAGACATATCTTGAGGCATTAGGAACCACTAGAATCAAGAAACTGAGAAGAGTATTAGGAAGAAGATGCAAATATCAAACTTATGGAGCTTCTAAAAAAGAAAATCCTAGAAGGAAACAGTATAGTAGATACTAAACATTTTGTAGGATTGAAGTCAAATGTTGTACACTAATGTACTATATGTATTGTTTTATGTACCATTTAACATTATTATAAATGTTTTTTTTTTTGTTTTATTCATCCTCTTTTCCATTGTGATGTGTGTGTGCACTGTTGCATTGGTTTCTTTCCTATTTATGTTACAACTATCACATGGTAAACACCAAGATATTGGCTTCAAGATTTCTTTCCCCAAATTATAACATCCTTTACATCATTGAATAGAATCTTTAGCCTCTCTGAAATCTATCCAAAAGGACTATTTTGATCGTGTATTGTCAAGCATGCTATATGCTTCTATAGAATAGATGGAGAAAAATATTTAAAACTCAATGCATTGGTATTTGTTGAGTTCGTAATCCCTATACTTGACAAACAAATATATTCAATGCCAAACATTAGATAGTATTGAGCCTATGACTAGTGGGTAAAACCTACAACTACTAAACACTTTCGATTTTCATCTTGTCACTTGATTTCATCCATGAGGCAAAAATTCAAATAGGACCTTTTTTTTATAATACACATTTAGACAATATTAGTTCATCTTGAGGACTAAGGGCCAAAAACGTTTTATCGACTCTCAGTAATGTCTACTTTGTTGTGCTCTAAATGCGTACGAGTGAATGATGTTAAAATTGGCATAATTATTTTTTTAAATGGAAGTTAAAGGAAATGAGACTCATAATTTTGTAATTCAAAGTAGTTTTTAGGTTCAAATGATGCTCCACGAGCTCATAATGTTACATTGTTCGAACAAAAACGATGGGTGAAACCAAAAGAAACTTTTTTTTGTACTTTTTTATTTGAATTAAACATATGTCACTTAATTGACTTTCAATCATAGCAAATATAGAATAAATGTCAAATGTATGTCTCTTACACAATGTATGATATTTTTCAATGTATGAGGAGTGTCACTTAAGGGATGGTTTTAACATCCAATGGATGTCACTTAAGAGGCGTACACTTAATTTTCAAATTTTGAGGAACAACACTTAAGATAAATTTGTAACATCCAATGGATGTCTCTTAAGCAAAATTTCTAGCCTATTGTCATCGTTTAAGTGACCTTTGGAACATTAGCCTAACACTGCTTAGGAGATGCTAGGCGAATGTCACCACATTGAATAAGCAACACTAGTACAACGACATTTTAGCAATTTTTTCCTTTAATGTTTAAGTGACACAAAAATAATTGAATTAACATTGGATTAAGGACCCAAATGTAGTGGTGGAAGCATTTAGTAAACTTCATAAGAGAGAGTTAATCAAGAGATGAATTGGTAAAAGTAAATGCATCTATGGAGAGATGTACTAAGAAGCATAAAAACAATTGGTGGAGCTTTTTCAAGCATACAATGTAGGTTTCTAGTAACCTAAAGGGTTACCACCCAAGGGGGAAATGAAGCATGATATATTGTTGTTTCTTCACTATTCATTTTTCAAACATTTGGTTGCATATATAATCCATCCTAGATGTAGATGAAGTGAAAAAATAGTTTCAAAAAATATTGGAGAATGTAATAATTTAACCAAACACCTCACCTTGTGGGAAATCTATTGTCATTGTACCTAACAAGTATTGGACTTGGAGAATGTGTGTTGACAGTATAAATTTAAATAAGATAACCCTCAAGAATGAATATCCTCTACCTAAGATAGATGGTATGATATACCATTTGTATCACGGCGCAAAGTACTTCACCAAGTTAGATACACCATTTATGAGTTAAAGTAGAAGACAATTGGAAGTTTTCCTTCTAGATAAGGCATGGCCTATATGAATGGTTAGTCTTTTGGTTTTTGGCATGCACCAAAAATATTTATGCATTTGATGAATTATGTATTGCATCTCTTTCTAGATTAATTTGTAATAGTGTACTTATATGATATATTTGTTTATAAATCTACTTAGGAAGAGCATATCCCACATCTCATGCAGGTGTTAGAGTGTCGAGAGGCGCTATACAGCCCAGTATGAGAGAGATCTTGTTAGTCGAGTGTTTATCGATATTGTCGGCCATAAATAACATTTGTATGAGGGAGATCTTGTAAGTCGAGTGTTTGTCTATATTGTCGGCCATAAATAACATTTGTATGAGGGAGATCTTGTAAGTCGAGTGTTTGTCGATATTGTCGGCCATAAACAAATAAAAAATATTATGATAATAAACAAATAATAAATATTATGTCAGCCAATAATTAAAATTAAATAGACGTATTTTCAATTGGAATTTTTAATTTTTATCAGCGATCAAAGTAGCAATTTTAATTTTAATACATAAATCTCCTCGAAAAGTTCCTTGAGTGCAATACCTGAGAAGAGGTTTGCACCTCGGGAGATTTGATCCCTCTCGACACTTGATAGAGCCTAGGATTTGGATATGCTCTACGATAGAGCATATCCCACATCTTATGCAAGTGTTAGAGACCCTAAAAAACCATCAACTACAGAAATACTTAAGAACAAATTTTCCCAATAGTTATTGGTGTACTTAGGATATATGATTGGTGGAGTGGAACTCAATATAGATCTTATGAACATGGATGCCATCCTAAACTAATTGAAAACTCCTACGAATGTCACTAATTTTAGGATCTTTGTTGTGGCAACATATGTTCACTTACAAAATTTGATAGCATCCACACTAGTCACCATCCACAACAATATTGCAATCCTAAAGTAAACTTCAACAAACCAAACACTACAAGTGGATTTTGTTTTTACAATATTTACATCTAATAATCAAATATAAGAAGAGAGGAAATAATAAGTTGCAATACATGCTTTCAAGGACACCCACATCCAAGATCACAACTTTGAGAACTCTAATTCACATGGACCATTTCACCCATTATGCATACAAATATGAATACAGAGAAGATGATGCCATTAAATAGGTGTTTCATCAGATGCAAGGGCAAGTTCATGTAGAAGAAGGTGACAATAAGAATTCATATCATGTCTAGTATGATTTTCTCTACAATCTAGACCAACCCTATGTACCCAAAGGTTAAAATTACATCTTACCATAGAGGCTCATGCCTCCAAAGTTGCAAGGTATTTTGGTGTCGGGAATATAGTTTCCAACTTAAAAGGTGTGTATACTGGCCTAGAATGCAAGATTATGAATCTATATTTATTATAGTATTCATATTTTGTTACTAGCAATCCCAATAATATAAATCAAGGTTCATATCATGTGTTACATGTACCTCCTAGACCTTGGGAGAGTACCTTGAAGGATACTGTGGGTGTTTTGATAAGAACAAGGGATATGTTTTTGGTAATTGACAAGTTTAGTAATATGTGAGTTCTCATACCTCGTAAAAATACCATCAAGGGACAAGATGTAACAAACATGTGTTCTTTTAAAAGGCTTGGGTGCACTTTGGGATACCAAGGAGCATCATATTAGATAGAGATACGAAATGTCTTAGTATGTTTTGGACTACACTTTGAGAGAATATGAACATGTCTTAAAGGATAGAGAGAAGAGCATGAACTAAAAGCAAACTTTAATAATAGCTTAAATCAAAGTAAAATATTCTCCCTTGTGAGTCCCTTTTTTTCTTTTAATATTGACAGGTCCTTCAAAAAACAACATGCACCAATTGAACCTACAATTGAGAAATGTATTTTTTCCTCACCAATTTTGGGAAAATATCAACTTCTTAAGCATTCTAAGCTTCAATTGAACTCAATAACACTTATTTCTAGTTCACATATTGAACTTCGTTCCTACATTGTCCTCCATCGTCCAATGCACTGGCTACATAGATGTTTGTATTTCAGTTATTGCTTGACAAGGGAGCTTCAAAACTAGTTTGTTTAACAAGAGAAGACATATTTTGAAAAGGGAAGAGACTTTTGAAATTTGAAATAAGGGAAGAGCCACTGGTAAAATCAAGATGTTGAGCACAATCACTAAGGAGATCTGTCTTATAATGTGCCTAGTCTCAAAAAATCTTGTGCATAATAATAATAATAATAATAGTAATCTATTTTTAAGGTCACAACAAAGCTAGACACCAATTTGTTGTATTCAAGACCCCGTTGTTTGTGGGACAAGGGATCTCCCTCTATGTAGCAATTTATCTGCTAAAGTCTACATAGGTGTACATACCCTACTCCCCTCCAAATTTGAATCTATGACTTCCTAGGAGGAAACATATGCCCTTAACCATTAAACCCACTCAAGATGTACAAACATAACAAATAAAATGACATGTATAGGAAATTAACTAAAGAAATAAGTTCTAGATATTAGGTTTTGAAATATTCAGGATATCCAAGCCCATTTAGAGGAATTTGCATTGGAATTATGTTTGCTTCCTCAAGCTACTATGGCTTAAGATATTAGATGGATGGCTCACAAATTTATATTTTTATGGACCTTGATTTTTCCTATTTGAATATAATATTGAATCAAATAGGTATTAATTTCCCATAGTTGGTTCACAACTTTGAACCGTTAAAATTTCACAAGCTCATGCCCTTGGGGTTAATAAACAATAAGAAAATGTTCTCAAAGATGACTTACTCATGCATAGCTTGCCAACACGCAATAAAAATAATAGTAACACAGGTTAGAATGGATGTATTTGCAATGCCTTTCACATCTTCTATGGAATTGAAGACACGGTGACCTACATACAGAAGATCAAGTTTTTAAACCCCATGCCTTCAATGTAGTACACATGCAATGTTTCAACTAATACTATGGTCATTGTTAAGGTCCTACTCTAACCCCCTACTTTATTAATGTACAAAGTCATAAGTCCCATTAGTTATTTAGTGGATAAAGTCTTAATGTAAAAAGGCAAGTGAACATAACTATCTATTTGATATATTATCTCTCATGTTTTTCTATTTTTTCTCTTTTTGAATGTAATTATATGACAAAGAGTATTGGATCTCTTTCTTTAATAAAAATAAAGGATTTTTAATATTAAAGTTTGGGTTTGTCATTTTTTGTTTTTTAAACAATTTCTCTCTCGTAACATCTATCATCACCTGCTCAACTCCATATCATAAAAGTTGAAAAATTAACTAATATTTTTAGTGTACATATCAGAGTTTTCAACCCAAACATGTGGTATATCCAAAAGTACCACCTATTAATCACTGTAATGAGACCTTACAACGATATTGAGATTTTCAAACTCAGAAGACATCAGTGTATATGCCAAAATAAAAATAACGACCAATCAAATTTAAATGACTATGATAATTATAAAAAAATAACAATCAATCAAAATTTCTTTTGACAGACGAGGGTGAAGTGAAATTCACTAAGTCACTAAGATATGTTTGCCCAGCCATACAAATCTGATTTCTAATACCAAAAAAGATTTGAGTCGGTGACCTTTGATATCTAGCGGTTTCCCAGCCCATCGGTTTTCATCAACAGTGGTATTTGTGTTCGTTGCTGCATCATTGAAAATGTCATAGTGAAAGTAATAGACTATATATAACTTTTCTAAATTTAATTTTTGTTAGCCAAATTTTAGTTGTAAGTAACACCTAAATTTGTATAAATGTAATTTCCCGCTGTGGCTACATCATAGAATTTTATTGGATTCGAAGAAGCGACTAATTTTTTATTATTTGTTTTTATTTAAAAAAATATTAATTGTTTAGAATGGTGATTTCTAGTTGGAAGGGACTATTTTTTATTTTTATATTATGAATTTATCTGTAAGGGATTTTGCGAATATTTTTAACGGAATTTTTAATAATATAATATTTATCACTTTATATAAATAATTTATATTAAAAAAATTGTAATGGTGTAAAAATGTGTTTTTATATTGATTGAGCTAGTTGAGATGTGTCACATTTATAACACATATTATATTATAGTTGATTTAAAAAGATGTTTGAATTCAGTTGGTACATTTTTTGTTTAGTTTCTATATGTTGTATATGGTGAGCAAACTCCTAGCATTTCTCCTTATTTTAAAGATAAACCTAGGGTAAATCATAAGTTCTTCACAACAAAAAGCCAATCAAGCCAATCAATATATATAGGAAACGACCATAAAATAAATTTTGAATTTTGATAATATACTTGTCTCGTCTTCTTCTTGAGGAAGATAACTCTTATCAATATACTTAAAGTATACTTTGTTTGTATTAAACATTCAATTCTTTAAAAAAAATTAATCAAAAATAATGAGATTCTATTATTATAATCCCAAATTCATATAAAAATGGATGATTTACCCACAAATTTGACCTTGTCCATCGCTACTTTCCAATCTTCTTTTGTTACTTTCCTGTAATTGTTTGATTGGAATTTGATAAATTTTGTCGAAATCGATTTAAGAGAACCCAATGCTCATCAGTATATGAATTCATATGTGGCATCAGCGTTATGACATGTTTTAAACTAGATTTAGTTCTTAATTAAATTTATGTTGGATTTTGCTCACCAAATTCCGAATAGACTTCAAGAATAACGTCAAATTCATTGGCCACAAAGTTCCACCCTCTCTCTATATTTTGTATGAACGTGTGATAGTTACTATTTGGCCCTTCCGCCATTTAATTATTTAATGGAACTATTGTGGTTTGAATAAAACTAAGGTTATTATATTAGCATTAGATTTTCCAAATTTTATTTGGACTTTTTTTATCTATCGTCAAATGATATGGCAAAGTTACGATATCAATAACAGCCAATGAATGGTTTTTAATCTAAAATTAGAGGATATATTTGGTGTACATGAACATTTATGTTTTTTAATAATGAGTAAATGTCCTTTTTATAAAAAAAGGGTAAGTTTTATAAAAAAAGGGTAAGTTTTATGAGTAATTTTGAGAATTTGTAAATATGATAAGTAACATATTGATATAAAAAGGATATTATTTATTATAATGAAGTTATTTGATATAATGAGGTTGATCCTATTTTACGTTATAAAAAGTAGTTTTTCAACTATTTCATAGTTATAATTTTATTATATAATTATCATTTAATTAAATCCATTGTTTGAGCTTTATACTTTAACACTGCTTATTAAGGTTTGTAGTGCAATTGAAAACATAAATGAAATACTCTTCAAATGTTTTTCTTGGACAAATAGTTCTTTGACAAGTAAGACTCTTTCAAGTTTCTCTCTATTCCTTCGAAAGGCATATCCTCCTAACTATGGTCTAAGTTTCCTAACATCATTGGACACCATTAGCAATTGCTATCTCATAACCCTCGTAAAGGTACGATGTCGAATCTCCAGATCTACAAGTATCTTAAACTATTGAACAACTATTTATCATCTAGTGCATCCCTCTCTATCTGCAAAGTCTGGGATTCTCAGATTATGAAAGCATCATTTATATTTATTATCCTTTGTTCTGATCATGCACAAGGGTCAAGGCTTCTCTACTATATTAAAAAAAATTTCATACAAGGTTGAAAATCAAATATCCATATGGAAATATCTTCATTTGTTGAGTCATCGAGGCACCCGACCAGGGCGCTCATCTAGTTGTCGAGGAGAATATTTTGAATACATGATTTATCCACATCAATTTTACATCTATTGAAAATAAATACTAGAAAGAACAATTAAAAAATAAATATTTGTTCTAATTTCAAAGATGCCCCCTCTTAATATAATATCACTTATGTTGCACCACTCTGATGTTAACATAAGATCTATTGAAAATGAATGTTGCACATTTATCCTTTTTGGAGGATATTCTTATACATAACGATCATGTCTCTTCCCTAATCCCCATTCTTTGAGAACTGTCATCTTTTCATTTCATTTCTTATTGTTTTCCTAGGTTGCATTTCTTTGTAATTCTTTTTCATTTGTAAATAACAAGGTTGTGTATTTGTGATTATTAGAGTTGCATTTTCCATGTGTTCATGTAGTAGTCAAGAGATGTGTCTTTCTCATTGCTAAATGGTATCTTTTCATCCGGTGTTTCAATTGACTCAATTTTGTGTACAATGTTTAATGATATTCAAAGGACTCATTGCAATGACATCCAACCTATTACTTTCTTTGTTTTTTGTTTTTTTAATAGAGTCAATAGTATAGTATTTACATGTTTCAAACACCTTTATGGCTCTAATACGAAGATAGTTAAAGATATATAGTTTATTGCAATGAAGTTATTTGATACAATGGAGTTGATCACCTTTTATGGCATTGGTAAAGTAGCTATTCTAACATTACACTATTACAACTTTATTATCTAATTATTATTTGATTAAAAACATTACTCAAGCTTTATACTCTAACAAAATTCCCAAATTATTGTTATTAAATGAAATTGTAAACAAATAATGTAAATTGATGTAACAAAAATTTATAAGATTGTATTCCAATGAATTTGATAATAAATTTATATAAAAACTAAATAGCAAAAGTTAAAGGCAAAAAAAAGATGTTAAATAGTCCATAGATAACATTTTGGTAAAAATATTTACAAAAGTTCAATCTTTAAGATAAAATTTTATGTGACATGTTACACGTTGTTACTTCACAACTATGATAGTTTGGTTAAAATAACTTGGAAATAAAGCTACATTCTTAGGTGTGAGTATAGTACTTTTTCCTACAAAATGACGCAAATTTCCAACACACTGTATGTATGTATATTATGTACAACTTGAGTGGGCCTGATGGTTAAGAACATGTGTTCCTTTCTAGGAGGTCATTGATTCAAATCTGGAGGGGGTAAGGGCATGTACACCACTGTATACTTTAGCAGTTAAATCAATGCGCAGAAGGGGATCCCTTGTCCCACAAACAAGGGGATCTCATACACCAAATTGGTGTCTCACTTGGCAGTGACCTTAAAAATAGACTACTACTACTACTACTACTACTACTACTACATGCCTCCCTCAACCATGGTGCTCCCATGTTGGATTGGATTAACATCGTTCGAAATGTGATTAAACTTAATTCTACTAGTTCCAAAACAAGGGGATCTCATACACCAAATTGGTGTCTCACTTGGAAGTGACCTTAAAAATAGACTACTACTACTACTACTACTACTACATGCCTCCCTCAACCATGGTGCTCCCATGTTGGATTGGATTAACATCGTTCGAAATGTGATTAAACTTAATTCTACTAGTTCCAAATTCTTCCTTTTTTCATGATTCGAAATCAGTTTGAATGATTGATTGTTCATTTAACTGCCAAATATCATCCTCTGACAAAAGATAGTCTCGGTATAATCATACACAACATCTGAATACATAAAATTCATTGAATATCCATAAAAAAATGTTCAAGATGATTCTAAGATCAACAATAGTGTGGTCCACAAAGAAACCGAGCTCTACACAAAAATCGTCGTAATACATCAAATTCCATTCTTAATGCATGTCTCCTATATCATAAGCCAAGGTTGCTTCAGGATTCCAATATGTTATTTATTTAATTGAATTATTATTTTCATCAACATCAATAGGGGCAAGCAGATGCTCTTATTGTGTGCTTTCTCGTTCTTTGTTGTGTTTTGCTCTTTCCTCGAAAACAGAAGTGTCAAATGGGGTTGATGAGGGGGCATGTTAATGTCCCTTTGTGTGGGAAAAAATAGATGGCACTTGGATCTTGGGTTATTAATTTTTAAAGAAGAAACTCACTAAACTTATAACAATTCTTAATTCACATAAATTCTTTATTCATGTTTTTTTTTGGATAAATGTACTTTGAATTTGACTTATTGATTTATGAAGATGAAACTAAGAGTTTCCTTTCCTCATCTTCACTCTCATTTTCCATAAGCATATCATTTTGTATTTATATAAGGTATATTTCTGAATTATTTCCATATTGAATTTAAGAAACCAATTTTTTCCCCATATTAAATTCAAATTTCAACTAAACCTTGGTAACTATGCAATCCACCATTCCAATACTCATCTTGGTAACCATTTCTATAAGGAAATGATGTAATTAAAAACAACATTACATACACCAATAACAATAGAGAACCTTCTTTATATGATCTCTCCTTCTTGCTTCGAGGAATTATTGATTTTTCAACTAAATATTCCTAACAAACCCAAACCCAATCTACTTTTCTATTTGTTTCTTCTCCTTTCACATGCCTACGTAAACCCACCCATCACAATTGAAATCATCTTGGACAGGTATACATACAAGTTACTCAAGAAGATAACAGAAACCTAGCTCATTCAAAATTCAAATTGACCACATTCATGATTCATATTTCAACATGTCTGACACTTCGACAATAGAGAGTCATGCCTTTTCATTGGTCCAACACTGACATCTCATGTGCTACAATCCCTGAGGTTTAGTTCAGCATTTAAACACAATTATCATGATTTATAAAGACTGAATTTTTTTAGGTAAATGTCAAGTTTTTCTTAATCCATAATTAATATGTTTACTAATTAATATGTCTGCATTGTTTAACAAATACACTTTCCACATTATGTTCTCTAAATAATCACAAGGTAGTTTCTAGCTCTCTCCATATTCCAAAATACTCTCCTTGCACTCCCATGAGGGTATTTTTGGGTTTATTTTAGCCCATTAGTTTTTTTTTGGTGCTTTGTTTAAAAATATTTTTCCATTTTCATTTTAAAAGTTTGTTTATTTGATATATAAAATATGCTTATATTGTTAATAATCACTAAAATTTACATGTTTTAACAAAAAGAATGTATGCTTTTCAAATGAATATTTTCAATATGTATGACTTTTCCAATTTGAAATAATTACCTAGAATACTTATAATGTTTAAATATTTTAAAAATACCTTGACTCTGACTCTCACATTCCTATTATATGGGCTCATCAAGATTTACAGATATTTCAAGTTCCCATCAAAACTCATTGGTCCAAATCTCTCTAGGTTTATTTTTAGTCTGAGATGGGAAAGGTGTTCTTATTCTTCTTTTGTCTACCTTTTCCCTCTATGATCTATGGCTTGCTTCTATACTATTTTTTCTTCACAACCTACCGCATACTTGATGTGTTTTCCTTAAATCCATTGCTAGCTTGAAGATGTATGCTTGAGGGTTTGTGGGATTCAAAATCATGACCCTACTACAAGGGTTTGATTAGAGAATGAATCGAGGAAGATGAAATGCAAATGCACTCCAAGATCAACATGCATTTTCTTGTTAGTTGGACTTACATCATATACGTTGTATTGAGGACCAAATTTCAAACCACAAATCAAGAAAATCCTTAGGAGTGGAGTTGCACCAGAGTCACCCACTAAAAGCACCTCCTAAGATTCAAACCATGTGCATGTTGTGTTAAATTTTTTTATTTTATTTTATTTATTTATTTATTTATTTTTGCCAATTTAATATCCATCAACAATTTAAATTCTTTCTTGAAGCCTTAGGGCATCTCTCAATGAAATGTAATTAAAAAACTATTTACGATGTCACACTAATATTCTTTCTCGCGGCCCTAGGGAATCTCTCAATGAAATGTAATTAAAAACTATTTACGATGTCACACTAATATGTATTTAAAATCATCTAAAGAGAAACCTAAATGCCACTTTATTTCATGTCAAGGATAGAATATAAGGGTGAATCCACAAAGGTGGTTCACCATTTTAGGCGAATGGAAGCTAAAAAAATTGTTTTTCGAACCCTCGATCGAGGTCTTTTAAAACCCTCGATCGAGGTTTTAAAAGCTCGATCGAGGGTTTTAAAATACCTCGATCGAGGTCTTGTTAAAACCATCGATCGAGGTCTTGTTAAACCCTCAATCGAGGTATTTTAAATACCTTGATTGAGCAAATAGCTCGACTGAGGGCTTAAAAAACAGGTCGAGAACCCTTTTCACTGAAGAATGAAAGTTTTTGTCTGCCTTCCAAAGGGTTAAACCATGTCATTAAATGCACATTATTGGGAGGACTTGATACCATTGGATTCTTCAATGAATCCTCTATCCAGATACATAAAATTTACGAATTTTTATGTTTGTATGTCTTTTGTTTTTAAATTTTTACTAAAACTTGCCCTAAAAAACCATGCCGACAACTTTGATTGAGCTCAAAGATAAATCCAGAACATTCAAAATACACATCCAAAAAATTTGAAAAAATACACAAGCACTAGATAAACGCGTCCTCTTCAAAAAGGTATTTTTAGTTTTGCAAATTATGTAAACAATCAAAAGATTTGGTGCACAAACACACATGTATGCAAAATGCGACTGAAATATTCATTGGTTAGTTTCGAAAAATAATAATAAATATAATTTTTCAAGAAAAAATAAAAGAAAAATAGGTAAGCACTAGTGCATTTTGTCTAGATCATGTTCACATATTTCATTTTTTAAAATTATTACTTCAACATTAAACTATTGTGCACGAACAAAAAATACTTGTTAATTGCTCTTCAAATATTTAAGTACACATGTTTCATTAAATGAAAATTTGACACGATAAATGACATTAGTTTATTTCGAAAAAAAATATCATTGGAAAGCCAACATAATTCTCTACATTTCGTTTTTCAAGTGCATGTCAAAATTCATGTGGCAAATATGAGTTTCGATGGCTTCAATTTAATACATGGGTTAAATTTCCATTTTTCACCATCATAATTTGGCCAAAAAGAGTCACCCATCTTCATGGAATCACCCATGACACAACTCAACTATCAGTGCAACTTTATGTTGTGTTTTAGAGAGTGGTAGGAGCATATATTAAGGATACAAGAGCATGAGAGAATTTTACTAGGGATGTTGTCTCCATATTATTTTAAATAAAGAGAAGTGTGATATTATAAGCATTTAATTACATAAACTAAAATTAATCCTTGAGATATCTAAACATGACATAAATCACAAAATCCATACTTTGTCCTTTATTTTGTTTAAAAAAATTGTACCCAATCCAGTATCCACATTCCAAATGGTAGGAAACATTGGGGGGTTTTGAAAACATGAGGAATTGTAATTCACTATTCAAGATGAAATGTGCAAATTTGCTTATTGCATTTAGAGTAGCGAGGTGCTCTAGTCCAGTATGGGGCAGGATTCTAAGTTTTAATTGAACTCAATAACACTTATTTCTAGTTCACATATTGAACTTGGTTCCTATATTGTTCTCCATCGTCCAATGCATTGGCTACATAGATGTTTGTTTTTCCATTATTGCTTGACAAGGGAGCTTCAAAACTAGTTTGTTGAACAAGAGAAGACATTTTTAAAAGGGAAGAGACTCTTGAAATTTTAAATAAGGGAAGAGTCACTGGTGAAATCAAGATGTTTAGCACAATCACTAAGAAGATCCATCTCATAATGTGCCTAGCCTCAAAAAAATCTTCCGTAAATCTATTTTTAAGGTCACAACCAAGCCAGACACCAATTTGTTGTATGAGACCCCCTTGTTTGTGGGACAAGGGATCTCCCTCTATGTATCAATTTAACTGCTAAAGTCTATAGAGGTGTACATACCCTACTCCCCTCCAAATTTGAATCTATGACTTCCTAGGAGGAAACATATGCCCTTAACCATTAAACCCACTCAAGATGTACAAAAATAACAAATAAAATGACATGTATAAGAAATTAACTAAAGAAATAAGTTCTAGATATTAGGTTTTGAAATATTCAAGATATCCATGCCCATCTAGAGGAATTTGCATTCGCATTATGTTTGCTGCCTCAAGCTACTCTGGCTTAAGATATTAGATGGATGGTTCACATTTATTTTTTTATGGACCTTGATTTTTCCTATTTGAATATAATATTGAATCAAATAGGTATTAATTTCCCATATTTAGTTCACAACTTTTAACCATTAAAATTTCACAAGCTCATGCCCTTGGGGTTAATAAACAATAAGAAAAGGCTCTCAAAGATGACTTAATCATGCATAGCATGCCAACACACAATAAAAATAATAGTAACACAGGTTAGAATGGATGTATTTGCAATTCCTTTCACATCTTCTATGGAATTGAAGACACAGTGACCTACATACATAAGACCAAGTTTTTAATCCTTATAATATTGTGTTTACCATGCCTTGAATGTAGTACACATGCAATGTTGTTCATGTTTCGACTAATACTATGGTCATTGTTAAGGTCCTACTCTAACCCCCTACCTTTTTTTTTTAAATGGTGGTTCACTATTTGTTAGAGGGCTAGTCCACCGGAAGAAATGCCAACACTTGCTATTCCACCTAGAGAATCAAGGTATGGCCAGAAATACAATCATTACAATATGGGCTCAACAAGAGTATCATGTCACTTACAAGAATTCAACCTGGGTGGGGAGGGAAACAATCATTCCTTCCAACCACCCAAGCTACAACCAATGGACACACTCTAACCCCCTACTTTATTAATGTACAAGGCCATAAGTCCCATTAGTTATTTAGCGTATATAGTCTTAATGTAAAAGGGACTTTATTATTGAATAAAGGTCCCTAGGTTGTTGAGCCTCATTAATAGCAGAACCACAAGTTGTTAAGCTATTGTCTATTAAAGCACTTTATATAGAGTAGTAATTTATGTAATTTGAGCCAATAATTGCCATTGTATTTGGAGTTGTACTCTTAAAGGTTGCCCCCTTAAAGAGGCAAGTAAACCTAGCTATCTATTTGATATATTATCTCTCATGGTTTTCTATCTTTTCCTTTTTTTAATTTAATTATATCACAAATTGTATCGGATCACTTTCTTTAACCTAAAAAAGAATTTTTAATATTAAAGTTTGGGTTTGTCAATTTTTTTGTTTTTTAAATAATCTCTCTCGTAACATCTATCATCACCTGCTCAACTCCATATCAGAAAGGTTGAAAAATTAACTAATATTTTTAGTGTACATATCAGAGTTTTCAACCCAAACATGTGGTACATCCAAAAGTACCACCTATCAATCACTGTAATGAGACCTTACAACGATATTGAGATTTTCAAACTCACAAGACATGAGTGTATATGCCATAATAAAAATAACGATCAATCAAATTTAAATGACTATTATAATAATAATAAAAATAACAATCAATCAAAATTTCATTTGACAGACGAGGGTGAAGTGAAATTCACCAAGTATCTATCTTATCTTATCAGTAGATATGTTTGCCCAGCCATACAAATCTGATTTCTAATACCAAAAAAGATTTGAGTCCGTGACCTTTGATATCTAGCGGTTTCCCAACCTATCGGTTTTCATCAACAGTGGTATTTGTGTTCGTTGCTGCACGTTTTTCGAGTGTTACTAAAACGACCAGAACTTAAAATCCTCAAAAGAACATTGAAAATCCCATCATGAAAGAAATAGACTATATATAACTTTTCTAAATTTAATTTTTGTTAGACAACACCTAAATTTGTATAAATGTAATTTCATATGGTGGCTACATCATAAAATTTTATTGGATTCGAAGAAGCGACTAATCTTTTATTATTTGTTTTTATTTAAAAATAATATTAATTGTTTAGAATGGTGATTTCTACTTGGAAGGGACTTTTTTTATTATGAATTCATCTTTAAGAGATTTCGAGAATATTTTTAAGGAGATTTTTAATAATATAATTTTTAACACTTTATATAAATAATTTATTTAAACAAAATTGTAATGGTGTAAAAATGTGTTTTTTACAATTGAGGTGGTAGATAGTTGATTTAAAAAGATGTTTGAATTCAGTTGGCATTTTTTTTGTTTAGTTTCTATATGTTGTATATGGTGGGCAAACTCCTAGCACTTCTCATTTTAAAGATAAACTCAAAGTAAATCATAAGTTCTTTATAACATAAAGTCAATTTCTCTTTTTATATATAAAGAGAAAATGATTATAAAATAAATTCATAAGTTCTTTATAACATAAAGTCAATTTCTCTTTTTATATATAAAGAGGAAATGATTATAAAATAAATTTTGATAGTATACTTATTTCGTCTTCTTAAGGAAGATGGTTTTTCTTCATTTACTTTAAGTTGTAAAATATAAACATTGATCAATATTATTAAATTATAATATATTTGTATTAAATATTCAATTTCTTTAAAAAAATTAGTAAAAAATAATGAGATTCTTTTATTTCTAATCCCAAATTCATATAAAAATGGATGATTTACCCACAAATTTGACCTTGTCCATCGCTACTTTCCTATCTTCTTTTGTTACTTTCCTTTAATTGTTTGATTGGAATTTGATAAATTTTGTCTAAATCGATTTAACAGAACCCAATGCTCATAAGTATATGAATTCATACGTGGCATCAGCGTTATGACATGTTTTAAACTATGTTTGGTTCTTAATTAAATTTAAGTTGGATTTTGCTTACCAAATTCCGAATAGACTTCAAGAAGAACGCCAAATTCATTGGCCACAAAGTTCCACCCTCTCTCTCTATATTTTGTATGAACGTGATTGTTACAATTTGGCCCTTCCGCCATTTAATTATTTAATAGAACTATTGTGGTTTAAAAAAAATCTAAGGTTATTTTCATTTTAACCCTATAAAGACTACGATATTAGAATTAGATTTTCCAAAGTTTATTTGGACTTTTCTTATCTATCGTCAAAATGATATGGCAAAGTTATGATATCACTAACAACCATTGAATCATGTTTTTAATCTAAAATGAGAGGATATATTTGGTGTACATGAACATTTTTGTTTTTTAATAGTGAATAAGTGTATTTTTTAATAAAAAAATTGTTAGTTTTATAAGTAATTTTCATCATTTGTAAATATGATAAGTAACAAATTTCTATAAAAAGGATATCATTTATTATAATGAAGTTATTTGATACAATGGGGTTGATCCTATTTTATGTTATAAGTAGTTTTTCAACTATTTCATCGTTATAACTTTATTATATAATTATCATTTAATTAAGTCCATTACTTAAGCCTTATACTCTACACTCCTTATTAAGGTTTGCAAACATCAATGGAAATACTCTTCAAATGCTTCTCTTTGACAAACAACAAGTAAGACTCTTTCAAGTTTCTCTCTATTCCTTCGAAAGGCATATCCTCCTAACTATGATCTAAGTTTCCAAACATCATTGGACACCATTAGTAATTGATATCTCATAACCCTCGTAAAGGTTTTTATGTCGGCCATAAAAACTATAAATATAAGAAGTAAAAAAGATAAAGAAGTAAAAAAAAAATAGAAATATAAGAAGTAAAAAAGATAAAGAATAGCTAACATAAAAAGTAGAAACATAAGAAATAAAAGAAAGAAGTAAAAAATATATTATATTAGCCATAAAATTTAGAAACAAAAGAAATAAAATAAATACTATAGCTAACATAAGAAATAGAAAAAATAGAAGAGATTTGAACCTTAATAAAAAAACATGGTTGCATTGATTTCAACAATTGGTAAAACAAATATTAGAAATATAAGAAGTAAAACAAGATAAAGAATAGCTGACATAAAAAGTAGAAATATGGTTGCATTGATTTCAACAATGCGTAAAACAAATATTATAAATATAAGAAGTAAAAAAGATAAAGAATAGCTCACATAAAAAGTAGAAACATAAGAAATAAAAGAAAGAAGTAAAAAATATATTATAGTAGTCATAAGAAGTAGAAACAAAAGAAGTAAAATAAATACTATAGCCGACATAAGAAATAGAAAAAATAGAAGTGATTTGAACCTTATGCCCAATCATCTAACTACTTACCAATAGACAACAAACAAATAGTCTCAAAAAACACAAGATGCATATTGATTTGATTCCTTGCATTGATTTCAACAAATGCATTGTTTTTGTTTGTTATTTACATCTGTAAATTGAATTCATCAATTTAATAAAAAAATGTTACAAAAAAAATAGTATAGCCTACATAAAAACTAGAAATATAAAAAGTAAAAAAGATAAAGAAGTAAAAAATATTATAGCAAGTAGAAATATAAGAAATAAAATAAAGAAGTAAAAAAATATTATAATAGACATAAGAAGTAGAAACAAAATAAATAAATAAAAAATTACTATAGCCGACATAAGAAATAGAAAAAATAGAAGGGATTTGAACTTTAAAAACAAATATTAGAAGTAAAAAAAGATAAAGAATACCTGACATAAAAAGTAGAAACATGGTTGCATTGATTTTAACCATGGATAAAACAAATATTAAAAATATAAGAAGTAGAAACATGGTTGCATTGATTTCAAAAAAATTTACTATAGCGGACATAAGAAATAGAAAAAATAGGAGAAACTTAATAAAAAACATGGTTGCATTGATTTCAATAAAACAAATATTAGAAATATAAGAAGTAAAAACTATAAAGAATAACTGACATAAAAATTATAAACATGGTTGCATTGGTTTCAACAATGCATAAAACAAATATTAGAAATATAAGAAGTAAAAAAGATAAAAAAAAAAATAAAAAAAAAATATATATATATATATTATAGTAGCCATAAGAAGTAGAAACAAAAGAAGTAAAATAAATATTATAGTCGACATAAGAAATGGAAAAAATACAAAGAATTTGAACCTCAATAAAAAACATGGTTGCATTGATTTCAACAATGCAGATGTGTGTTGATTTGATGATTTCAACAATGCATTGTTTTTGTTTTTTACATGTATGCATTGAATTAATCAATTTAATAAAAAACACAAGATGCATATTGATTTGATTAGTTGCATTGATTTCAACAGTGCAAAGCCATAATAATAGTTAGATTTGATAACTAAATATAACTCCAAAACCTAAGGGTTTTGAACATTGGTATCTAGGTTAACACAAGCCCAATTACCTTACTGTTTACCAGTAGACCACACAAATGTTGTTAAATAACACAATATTCATATTTATTTGATTCGTTGCATTGATTTTAGCAATGCATATTTTGTTTTGTTTTTTATATATATGTATTTAATTTATCAATTTAATAAAAAGTAAAAAATTTGCATTGATTTCAACAATACATTGTTTTTTGTTATTTACTTTTATACATTGAATTTATCTATTTAATAGAAAAACTATTTGGAATGATTTCAACATATTAAAGTTATTTTTCTCTATTTTAGGGTATATTGTGGATCCTCATGATAATATTGCAAATAATGAAGATATTGATGATAAAAAAAAAAAGTACGACAAATGTATATAAAAAAAAAGAGAAAAAGAATCATCATAACATATAAAAGAACCTAGAAAACACGACCGTGAATTAAAGAGGTCATGAAGAAGTGTTATTTATGCAAATGGATTCTCAAAAGCATGAATGGAAGATAATTTCAGGGTTATATAGGAATCGATATATAACTACCAATGAATATGACATACTTGGATACATGGAATGTGATAACAAAGAAAATTGGAACTCTAATTTTGTTGATATGGAAACTTCCAATCATGCACTACAGTTCATATCTGAAAAACAACAATTGAATGTCATTATTCATAATAATCGTACTCGAAATTATTCAATTGAAATCTTAGCGGAGACAAAGAAAATCATTTGAGATTATTCTTGAGCATTACAGAGGTGGGAACAATGAACCACTACGAATGATTATCCAAGGAACTGCAGGTAAAAGAAAATCTTACTTGATTGGAGCTATTAGACAAACTCTAGAAATTGATTATTTTCCAGATAAGTCACCATTACTTCTTTTGGCCCCAACCAGTGTTGCAATGTTTAATATATCTACATCAACAGTGCAAAAAAAAAGGGGATTAACATTGGAGAATGAAGCTATAAATATTGGAAACAAAGAACGACGAGGACTCCCATTTACAACAGTATCATGGGTAAAAGGTCTGGATGGTCTTCCTCCTTTCACATATGATCGATACGAGAAGATTCCAAAGGAAGCAAGAGTGGAATCAAGAAAAAAAGGAAGAAGAAATATCAAAGTTGATCACATTGTAATATATTTGATCAAATCCCTTGAGGTTTGCACCTTTGCTTTCCTTCACTAAAAAAAGGTGCAAAACTTTTCTTTAACAATTTACTCAATCCTTAATACTTATTACTTACATTATGATAATCCTCATAATTCTATTTGTGTTTTCAACTTAACATGTTCCTTACAATGCTGATCAAACTCCAGTTTTGTGTCACTGCCCACGAATGTTACCAGCCTAGATCCAAATCCTAGGCTCTATCAAGTGCCAAGAGAGATCAAATATCCCGAGGTGCAAACCTCTCCTCAAATAGCTCCTAGAGTGCAATACCTGAGAAGAGGTTTGCACCTCGGGAGATTTGATCCATCTCGGCGCTTGATAGAGCCTAGGATTTGGATCTAGGATGGTTTGATACAATGGGTTTGATCCTATTTTATGTTATAAGAAGTAGTTTTTCAAGCATTTCATCGTTATAACTTTATTATATAATTATCATTTAATTAAATCCATTACCTGAGACTTATACTCTAAAACTCCCTATTAAGGTTTGTAGACATCAATGGAAATACTCTTCAAATTCTTCTCTTTGACAAACAGTTCTTGGACAAGTAAGACTCTTTCAAGTTTCTCTCTATTCCTTCAAAAGGCATATCCTCCTAACTATGATCTAAGTTTCCTAACATCATTGGACACCATTAGCAATTGATATCTCATAACCCTCGTAAAGGTATGATGTCAAATCTCCAGATCCCCAAGCATCTCAAACTATTGAAGAACTATTTATCATCTAGTGCATCCCTCTCTATCTGCAAAGTGTGGGATTCTCAAATTATGAAAGAATCATTTGTTTTTATTGTCCTTTGTTCTGATCATGCATAGGGGTCAAGGCTTCTATACTACATTAAATAAATATGATACAATGTTGAAAATCAAATATCCCTATGGAAAAATCTCCATATTTTGAGTCATCGAGGCACCCGACCAGGGTGCTCATCTAGTTGTCCAGGAGAATATTTTGAATACAAGGTTTATCCACGTCAATTTTACATATGCTGAAAATAAATACTAGAAAGAACAATTAAAAAATAATTCTTTGTTCTAATTTCAAAGATGCCCCCTCTTAATATAATATCACTTATGTTGTTCCATTTATCCTTTTTGGAGGGTATTCTTATACATAACGATCATGTCTCTTCCCTAATCCCCGTTCTTTGAGAACTGACATCTTTTCATTTCTTTTCTTATTGTTTCCCTAGGTTTCTAACATTTAATTCAATATGATCTAGGATCTTAACTGAGAGAACAACATATACAGCATATGAAACATAATAGACAAGAGACACAAAGCATTTCACCGGGGAAAACCAAGAAGGTGAAAAACCCCACAACCTCCTCAGAAATAAAATGAGCACCAATACAAAGATCACAAAGATCAAATCCCAAAACAAGAGATAGTCTCCTAGCAGCTTCTCCTCCTCCACTTGTGTGAACTCCTCCTCTCTCTCACTAATGCGAAGTGAGTGAGTGAGTGAATGAATAGAATGAGAGAGACACACTCTCTATTTATACAATGAATTGACCTACCTTTTAACTCTAACTAGGCCAACCTCCCTTAGGAGAGTCTAGAGTCTAATAAAGCACTTGTCACTGGGCCGACCCCACTAGGGTGGTCTAATAACCCTTTAACCCATACTGGCCGACCCCTCTAAGGTGGTCTAATAACCCATCAAATATAAGTTACAACACTTATATTTGATGCTACTACTCCTAAATGGTGGGATAAAACTTTGTGGAAATGGAACATCCCACTTAAAGTCAAATGTTTTGTTTGGCTATGTCTTGAAAATAAGATCCTCTCTTGGGACAACCTAGTCAAAACAGGATTTGTTGGGTCTGGTTGGTGTTGTTTATGTTATGAAGATGGGGAATCAGTCTCCCATTTATTCAACCGATGTCTCTTTTTCAGGAAGGTTTGGGAAGAGGTTTGTATCCTCTTACCTCACATGGATGTGTGGAGGGAAGCTACCTTTCATGATTGATGTTATCTTTGGTTTAATGATGTAGCTCCTAACTACAAATAATTACCTTTGTTTATTATTTGGGAATTTTGGAAGATGCGGTACCGGGTCATATTCGATAATAGGAAGCCCTTGTGTTTGCTTGTTGTTTCTAAAACGATTTCCACATTTATGGAATTCTATAAATTCAAGCCTCATGGTAAACCGAGGTATATAGCTCCTGTTTTGTTAGAAGATCATTCCTCGTATGGTTTTCTTGATGACGTAGCACATGATGGATGTTGTGGGGATGGCATGATCTTATAGATCAAATCACATGATTTTATCAAGTTGAAAATGGGTGTTGGGAGAGGCACTAACACTAAGGTGGATTTAGTCACTCTGTGGGGGCTACTTTGGACATCGATTCATAAAGCCATTTTCTGCATCAAAAGTTTCGGCAATTCAAGAGTCGTGATAGATTGGGATGAAGGTGTGTCAGGGCTTTGGGTGTGGCATTTGGAGCAGTGGGTAGCTCAGATCTGGTATCTTATCAAATCTTTCTCCTCTATTTCCTTTGTCCATATCTATAGAGAGCTAAATCAACAGGCATATATTTTATCTAAATCTTCTTTAGGGCCTATGGATGGACATATTTATTTTGAGGATGTTGTTGATGGTATGGTTGTAGATGTGGGATCTTTCTATGTTTTATGATTCCTTCTTGCGTAATGTGATTCGGATGTAGGATTGGTCCTATGTAATATTTTGTTGGATAGCCCTGAAGAGTTGTTTGTTTGCATGGAAGTTTGTTCCTGTGAATATGTGAAAGTCTATGATTGAATCATATATTGAATTTTGTAACTTTGATTATAATCTTATAATAACAAGTTGCTGCATTTTTTACTGGGGAAAAAATGTATTATGGCTTGCAATAACAAATTAATTTCTGCATTCTAATTACATTCAAAGCATTCAATAACCATATATGTATGCTATGCACAAATGGTTTACATTAAAACAACAACCATTGTAACTATCCTAACAACCTTTATGACTTTAAGCAAGGGTCAGTACAAGCTAATGAGGGTCACTTTTGGCGCGTTAGATGCAATAGAAAACTGAAAAAGAAGGCATCCCTCAACTTACTTGGATTTTTTGAGCTACGCAAAATATCTTGCATTGAGTAAAAAAGATGAAATGTAGGAAATTGAATCACATTTCCGAATATATAACTTTTATGTATTGAAAATTTGCATAGCGATGTCAAGTTTCATTTTTCCTAACAGACACTTTTTATTTTTCAGGCAAATGATAAGGTATATGTTTTTGTGGGTTGAGGCCTAAATGATGGAATCAAGCTACAAAAATCGGCATGCATGTAGAGAACACATAGCACTTGTGCGCCATTATTTTTCAAAAATTAAATTAGTAATTTTATAATTTTTTTATAATTGTCTAAGTGATCAAACCTCGAAAATAGTACCTATTTTGTGGGTAGAGCCTTTGAAGGTCTTAATGCAAAAATCTTGACATGGGTTTTTCATAGAACGTGGAGGTTAGTGTCCTCTTGTGCACCATACAATTTTTTTTTTAAATGATTGAGAATTGAAAAAGTTATGGAATAAACACTAACAGTGTGTTTCATGAGTTAAGGAAGTAGGACAGAAAAGAAATTGAAAGAAAATAAGAAAAATTAATATTTCAAAATAAAAGTTACATAGTTGGAATCTGCAAAACAAATGCTATTTGTGTCTAACATTTCGTCAAAAATGACTGTGTGTAGCATATTGTAACGAGTGGCTAAGCACAAGATTATCCAGAAACTGGAAGAAATACCCAATTAGCTTTGGTTTTTCATTAACATTGCACAGGTTTGGAATTACCGAAGCAAACTCCAAAGCATACACATAGGATTACTGTTGACATGCGAGCAAACTCAAAATTCAAAATTATTGCCGTGCTTTTAGATGTACATAATGCGCACGCGTTATATAACTACATAACGTGTACGCGTTATATAGTTAAAAAACGCGCTCGCGTTATTTAAATCATAAAATACATGTTTAATACTTGAGAAAGAAGGGGTGTGGAAGACTCAAGGGAATTTTTGTTTAATATTTGAGAAGGGGTGGGGAAGGGTCAAGGGAATCTATGGTTAATATTTAACAGGGGTGGAAAAGGGTCAAGGTCTTAGAAGGATGTTGGAAGCTTGAGTGGGGAGAGATGAAGGGAATGAGAACATGATGGGCTACAGGGGTTGAAGGGAAGTGGAGCTTGAGAGCACTATTAGGAGTAGAATAGGTTCTGAAGAGGTATAGGGTTAGAAGTTTAAAGTGAGACTTAAGTGACAAGGGGGAATGGATGGAGGAAAGGGGGATGTGAGAGAGAAATAAAGAATACAAGGGGGGGGAGAGATAGAGTGAGGGAGGGAGAGGGACAATCGGGAGGAATGGATTTAGAGGGAGTGAGAGATAGATGGGGATAGAACGAAATAAAGAGATAGGAAGGGAGGGGCATAAAGTTTTGGTGGGAGACATGCATGGAGTGGTGGCGAGAGAGAGAGAGAGAGAGAGAGAGAGAGAGAGAGAGAGAATATGAGAGGAAGGGAAGGGACATAAAGTGTGTGTGAGAGAGGGAGGGATGGAGATATTGGGATAGGTTGAGGGAAAGATAACATGAGGGAGGGATAGAAGGTGAGAGAGAGATAGGCGATGAGAGAGGGAGGGAGAGAAGGTAGGGTGAGGGATGGAGGGAGAAAGGTGGAGATAGATATGGATGGAGGGGGGATGGGTTTGAGAATGGAAAGGGACATAATGTGTGTGTGTGTGTGATAGGGAAGGAGGAATTAGTGGGGTGGTAGGGACGAAGATGGTGTAAGGGAGAGAAAGCGACATAGAGGGAGAGAGGTAAAGGGAGTGAGGGACATAACCAGGGATAGATCTAGAGAAAGAGATAGGGAGAGAGGGATACAAGGTGAGATAGAGAGGGCAAGGGGGAGGGATAAAGGCACATAGGGTTTGTGATTAAGGGCAAACGAAGGGAGAGAGTTCTATAGGGACTTGTATATTTGCGAATATTTACATAAGGTGGATACCCTCCTTGTCATCATCTTCATCACCATCACCATCTTCATCATCATCACCATCATCATCATCATCAACATATTCATCATCGTTGTCATCTCTAGGTTCCTGATCAACATATCCATCATCATCATCTTCTTGATCCTTATCATCTTCATCATCATCTTCATCACCATCACCATCATCATGAACATATTCATCACCATAAACATCTTCATCATCATTGTCATCTGCCCCTTCCTCATCAACATCTCCATCATCATCATAATCATCATCATCATCATCTTCATCACCGGCACCATCATCATCAACATCTTCATCATCATCACCATCATCATCATCATCATCATCATCAACATCTTCATCATCATTTTCATCTCTAGGTTCTCCATCAACATATCCATCATCATCATCATCTTCATGACCATCATTGTCATTATCAACATTTTCATCATCATCATCATCATCATCTTCTGAACATCATCATGATCATCATCTAAACATCACCATCACCATCTTCATCATCATCACCATCACCATCATCATCAAAATCTTCATCGTCATCACCATCACCATCACCATCACCATCTTCATCATCATTGTCATCTCTAGGTTCCCCATCAACACAACATCTCCATCATCATCATCTTCTTCATCATCATCATCTTCATCACAATCATCATCATCATCAACATCTTCATCATCATCACCATCATCATCATCATCATCTTCCTCATCAGATCAACATCTCCATCATGTCACCATCATCTTCATCATCATCATCATCATCATCCGAACATCACCATCACCAACATCATCAACATCTTCATCATCATCACCATCATCTTCATCAACATCATCATCTTTATCATCTTCATCTGCATCATGATCATCTTCATTGTCATCACCCTCCTCCTCATCATCATCTTTATCATCTTCATCTATATCATGATCATCTTCATTGTCATCACCCTCCTCCTCATCATCATCTTGTGCACTTATGCACTTAGGGATTAATGTTTATAAGAGGGTCTAAAGGCCTTTATGGAGGAGGGGCTCTACGAATAAGGTAAGACAGAGAGGGCAGGGGGGAGGGATAAATGCATAGAGGGTTAGTGATTAAGGGGGAAGAAGGGAGAGAGTGCTATAGGGAGGGATAATGACGAAGATAAAGAAAAGGTGGAGAGATGGAGAGTGGGGTATGCTTGACAATGTATGTAACCGTATAAAATATTAGTTTTCTTTTGATTTTGTTTGTTTCCCTAGCCGTGCACCTAACCTGTTTATTGTGCTTGACAATATCGCGTACGCGTTTTTACACTACATATCGCGCACGCATTTTTGCTTTATATAACGCATGCGCATTTTGTAACTCTATAAACAGTGGATTGTCCCTGTCCGAGAGCAACTTCACTCTGTCCGAGCCAAAACAACATTCCCGCAATTTTTTGAATAGCACGAGCCCGCCATTGGAAATTCTCGCATTCTACACCATCTCCATCATTATTTTTTTTATGCAGGTGTAGCATTTAGGACATCTTTCATGGCTGCTCAGTGTGGTGTTGAGTTATATGGCCATATTTGAAGAAGATAATCAGCAAGCTTGAAGAATCTCCAATTGAATAACACCAAAGATAAGGTCTTTGAAAGATTCATTTGGCCTATATTTGAGGAGCACACAAGATAAGATATCAAGCTTCAAGACCATTTCATGGTGATGGTGGATATACATAAGTGTACAAGAGAATCAAAGAGCCTAAACAATTTATGATCTAAATTCCATTTGCTTATTATTGAAGAGCTTGTAATTGAGGAGGAACAAAAACAAACTATATTGAATTGATCATTGTGGTGATGGGGAATGCACGTAACCGAGTAAACAAATCAACAAGGAAGAAGAGACCTCAAGAAGTCATTGAAGAAGAGAAAGAAAAGAAAAGAATATACATGATGAATTGGAGGCTTTCTTTGGAAACTAATCCAAATCCAATTGTAGAGGATACCACGGTTCATCCTATTAATCCACGACAAGAGGGACCTTCAATTTCCACAATAGTTGTTGAACAAGCACCCCATGGAAGTAATCAAGAAGAAAAACGTAGGTGCTCATTAGGGGATGTTTCAATTCCCACTTCAAGTCAAAGTGATAAGTTACCATCTCAAGATGAAGCTCATGAAGAAACACAAAATTTTCTATCTGGATGTGGTTATACAAGCGATGAAGTCAAAGAGGCGTTGGACATTTTTCCTACTGTTGAAGAAGAGAATGTTATCCAGACCATCGATGAGGATGTTGGACTTCCACAAGGGGATGTTGGACTTCCATAGACCATCGATGAGGATGTTGGACTTCCACAATCCAACTAGCAGGAAGAGAATGAAGGACACCAAGCTACTATTGAAACGCCAGAGCGTCTTGGTGATGCGCTACATGGTACAATTCCAACCCCCTTACCTCCATTAGCAAGAACACGTCAAAGAACTCCGAAGCGTATACAAGTTGATGAAAGTATCATCAATTCCATTGAAGGTACGCTATCTAAACGTAGTATTGCTTATCAAACTCAACAGATACTTGATAAATATTTTGTTTCTAAATGTGATGGAGATAAATGTAGATTATTTTTATCATCGTTAAAATCTAGGAGCATGAATGTTGTTAGGAAAAAGTTAGGGATAAAGATGATAAAGAATTCTGAACCAAGTTCTCATATAGTTAAAAGCCTAGTAGATGCATTTGGTACAATTGGTAAGAACACACGTTCAAAGGACCGCAATGCTGCTCGTCGTGTGTTGTCACAAGCAATTGCAAATAAGAACACCAGGGCCCTTCGTATTCTTAGGCCTACATCCGAACTAGTTAATTTGAATGTAAAAACCCTCCGTAGGTATTCTATTAGAAGAGAACATCTTGACACAACCGATCAGACAGATAATTTGGGCCTTTGTTGGTCGGTTGCCACGTCATCACATGAAGCTAGTTGATGCAGTAAAGGGACTAGTGCACAGTTTTTGGCATGATCACACAAGGCCTTCTTCAAACCAAAAGGATGTACTAAAACTGAGAAGGGGTTCAAAGGATCGTGAACCACATACTAAGCATCTTCTTGATATAACACAGATAGAACTTTACGAGAAATTTAGGATTGAGCATAGACAATTGAACTTGGGGCAAAGATATTTTGAGAAATGTAAGCCATGGTGTGTTAGAATAAATACTCTTCGTAACACTTGTTGTTGTAGATACCATGTAGAATATGAATATTACTATGAAACATTTTTGTACATTTGTTGTGTGTTGCATACTAACCGTGTGCAGGATTGCTCCACGACAATACCACCGACTTCATCAAGAGAATTCATTCATAGCATCATGTGCAATAGGCCCGAGGGGCAAACATACTATGCAAAATATTGTTTGGATGGAACATGCTCCAACTGTGCTGGAATGGCATTATTGAGCCAATGTATGCACGAGAATGGAGACAGTGAATTTGGTAAAATGGTTACAGACATGAAAAGTTTCAAATATATCAACTATGAAATAGTACCAGGGAAAGAAAGAAAAAAAATACAATTGGTGACATCTTAGGTATGCATTTATATCTGTAAAATTATGTTGTAATGGTTACATTTCAATCCTTACTTACAACAAAAAACTAACATTGAGATCACTTTGTGTCACCAGGTACAAGTTAGTGACTTCATCAAGTAATTTATTGAAAAGACACATCAATATGTTCAGCATGTCCACGTGGAACAATGGCAGGATGAGAAGTTTAGAATATGCAGAGATACATTTCCCCTTGGTACTATACTTTTAGTTGTTGATTTTGCCGAGAACTACACTCTGCAACCTCAAAATGAGATCCAAATTCAGTATTATCACTCTGAGCAGGTTTCCTTGATGGTCCATATCACATATAGGCATGGCCCAAATAACATTGAAGAGCAAAGAGAAATTCTGAAGGAATATCACTTCTACATAAGTGATGATAGGTGCCATGACTTCCACTATGTACGTCATTGCTTCATCATGTTCTATGATCACTTGAAGGGAAGGAAGATACAGATGGATCGACATTGGATTTGGTCTGATGGGTGTGCTGGTCAGTTTAAAAATGCACACATATTTCAGTGGTTGTGTTCATTGCATAAAAACCACAAAGTGCCACATATGTGGAACTATTTTGAGACTGGGCATGGTAAAGGAGAGCATGATGGAGCTAGAGCATGTGTCAAAACAGCCCTACGAAGAGAGGAATTGAAAGTATCTACAGAATCTACTATTCTAAATGCTCAATCTACAGTAAGGTGGTGCATGCCAGTAATGGGAGAGGAATCAACTATGTGAGTAGAATCCACAAGAAAGAGACATGTGAAGATATTTTTTTGGGAGGTGGTAGACATAGATCGTTCACATGCATGGGAATGAAAGACTGTGCCTGGGACTCGTGGCTTTCATTTGGTTCGAAGCTCTAATAACCCAGTATTTGAAATTTGGACCCGAAAACTCGCTTGTTTTTTCCCACCTTGTTGTGATGGTGACTGGGATGGGTGTGAATCATTGGATTGGGTTGATGGATGGGATCGCATATCACTTCCACTTGATCAGCGTGCAATTGTTGAGTTAACTCTGTTGGAAGAAGACCAATCATCTATTTCTGCAGATTTTGATCATGTCTCAGACCTTGTACAACTCGGTATGATGCATTTCCTTAACATTTTTTGTTTGTTTACGTAGTCTTCAAATGCACATTAATGGCCTTGTATCGTACGAAAAATATTTTGATCATATACCTACAATCATATAATGCAGGGCACATATACGCAGTGGTTGCCTCAAAAGATACTGAATGGGGTGATGATTACTGGTTGGCACACTGTATAGATGGAAAGCAAACCCTCATTATTTCCGTGACTGACAATGAAAACAACCACATTCCAACTGGGTCTATGGTTGTTAAAGGTGAATACTTGACATGGGACAACAATGCAAGAAAGAAGGGTGGATATGTTTACAGGGATTACAAACCAGGTGCAAGTGTGTATCACTTTACCAACTTAATCATTGGCACAAACCTCCAGGTACGAACAATGACTAGTCGAAATACATCGAAGGTACACTACTTCTTACCGGATACAGAGCACGAGAGACTAATGGAGACCATCAGTATAAGAGATTATCTGGAGGGCTTGGTTGTATGATAATAGGTGGGATCTATCATTATGAGGTACGTTACATACTTTTAATACTATACTATTTATACTATTTGTAATTGAATATTGATATATGCTCAATTTTCACATGTATGTTTCATATGAATATGTCAATTTTGTGTTCTTGATATGCCAAATTTACGTTTACGTTGTTTATAAATATGCCAAAAGTTCTCTTGTATGTCAAGTTTATGAATATTCCATTTTTTACATATGATCAGTAAACCCTAAAATTATATTATGTTCATCATGTTGGTTATTGGCTTCACCCAACAAAATTAATTCAATTCATGCTCACTATATTAAACAATACACTTATATTAAATTTAATTCATGTCTTGTTAAATATTTCATAATGAATTAGCTATTTGAGAGCACCACCTTAGACCAAGCCATCATCATCAACATCTTCATCATCATCACCATCATCATCATCATGAAAATCTTCATCATGGACCTGCAAAACCCTAGTTTCCAAGATGGACCTACAAGGTGGCACATGGGCCACCGGGCCATAGGGGAGGGGCACCCTTGGCACTATCCCGGCGTGCTGAATCCAATGGAGTCGACGGTTCGTCGATCCGAGCCATGGTCATCATTCTATGGCTCGTTCTATCTCACATCCAAAAGGCCTTCAGGGACACTTGCTGGATACCTGTCGGGGGCATAGAATTTGAACCGTGCAACAAAACTCGGTTCCGGGGAGTCCTACAGGTGTGTCTAGGTAGGTTCGGGCTAGGAACACTAGCCATACCCGCCCGGTGGATGATTTTCCAAAGTTGACCCCCGTGTGCAAAAATTGCACACTTCCACACAAAGAAAAACCCTAGTTTCCAAGATGGACCTGCAAGGTGACACATGGGCCACCGAGCCGGAGGGGAGGGGCACCCTTGGTACTATCCCAGCATGCTGAATCCAACGGAGTCAATGGTTCATCAATCCGAGCCACGGTCTTCATTCTATGGCTCGTTCTATCTCGCATCCAAAAGGCCTTCAGGGACACTTGCCGGGGGCATAGAACTCCAGTCGTGCAACAAAACCGGGTTCCAGGGAGTCCTGTAGGTGTATCTAGGCAGGTTTGGGATGGGAACACTAGCCATACCTGCTCGGTGGATGATTTTCCAAAGTTGACCCCCGTGTGCAAAAATTGCACTCTCTCACACTGAGAAAAAACCCTAGTTTCCAAGATGGACCTGCAAGGTGACACATGGGCCACCAGGCCAGAGGGAAGGGGCACCCCTGGCACTATCCCGGCGTGCTGAATCCAACGGATTCGACAGTTCGTCGATCCAAGCCACAGTCGTAATTCTATGGCTCATTCCGTCTCGCATCCAAAAGGCCTTTAGGGACACTTGTTGGATACCTGTCGGGGGCATAGAACTCTACCCGTGCAACAAAATTGGGTTATGGGGAGTCCTACAGGTGTGTCTAGGAAGGTTCGCGCTGGGAACACTAGCCAGACCTTCTCGGTGGATGATTTTCCAAAGTTGACCCCCATGTGCAAAAATTGCACACTTCCACACTGAGCAAAACCCTAGTTTCCAAGATGGACCTGCAAGGTGACACATGGGAAACTGGGCCGGAGGGGAGGGGCACCCCTGGCACTATCCAGGTGTACTGAATCCAATGGAGTCGACGGTTCGTCGATCCGAGCCACGGTCGTCATTCTATGGCTCGTTCTGTCTCGCATCCAAAAGGCCTTCAGGGACACTTGCTCGATACCTGCCGGGGGCATAGAACTCCAACCGTGCAACAAAACCGGGTTCTGGGGAGTCCTGCAGGTGTGTCTAGGTATATTCGGGCTGGGAACACTAGCCATACCCTCCTGGTGGATGATTTTCCAAAGTTTACCCCTGTGTGCAAAAATTGCACACTCCCACACTAAGCAAAACCCTAGTTTCCAAGATGCACCTGCAAGGTGACACATGGGCCACTGGGATGGACGGGAGGGGCATCCCTGGCACTATCCCGGCGTGCTGAATCCAATGGAGTCGACGGTTCGTCGATTCGAGCCACGATCGTCATTCTATGGCTCGTTCCGTCTCGGATCCAAAAGGCCTTCAAGGACACTTGCTGGATACCTGCCGGTCGCATAGAACTCCAACCGTGCAACAAAACTGGGTTCCTGGGAGTCCTACAGGTGTGTCTAGGAATTTTTGGGCTAGGAACACTAGCCATACCCGCCCGGTGGATGATTTTCCAAAGTTGACCCTCGTGTGCAAAAATTGCACACTTCCACACTGAGCAAAACCCTAGTTTCCAAGATGGACCTGCAAGGTGACACATAGGCCACCGGGCCAGAGGGGAGGGGCACCCCTGGCACTATCCCGGCGTGCTAAATCCAACAGAGTCGACGATTCGTCGATCCGAGCCACCGTCGTCATTCTATGGCTCGTTCTGTCTCACATCCAAAAGGCCTTTAGGGACACTTGTTGGATACTTGTCGGGGGCATAGAACTCCAACCGTGCAACAAAACCAGGTTCCGAGGAGTCCTGTAGGTGTGTCTAGGCAGGTTCAGGCTGGGAAAACTAGCCATACCCACCCGGTGGATGATTTTCCAAAGTTGACCCCCGTGTGCAAAAATTGCACACTCCCACACTGAGCAAAACCCTATTTTCCAAGATGGTCCTGCAAGGTGACACATGGACCACCGGGCCGGAGGGGAGGGGCACCCCTAGCACTATCCCGGTGTGTTAAATCCAACGGAGTCAACGGTTTGTCGATCCGAGCCACGGTCTTCATTCTATGACTCATCCCATCTCGCTGCCAAAAGGCCTTCAGGGACACCTGTTGGATACCTGCCGGGGGCATATAACTCCAACCATGCAACAAAATTGGGTTTCGGGGAGTCCTGCAGGTGTGTCTAGGTAGGTTCGGGCTGGGAACACTAGCCATACCTGCCTGGTGGATGATTTTCCAAAGTTGACCCCCGTGTGCAAAAATTGCACACTCCCACACTGAGCAAAACCCTAGTTTACAAAATGAATGCACAATGAATCCACTGGGCCATGGGGAGACGAGGGAGAGGGCCCCCTAGAGGTAATTGCATGCCAGGAGACCAACAGAGTTGACGGTTCATCGGTCCGACGTCCAGTTTCCGAGTTATGTCGAGTTGCAAGTCGCATGAAAATGTCGTTCAGGGACACTTGGTGAATTTCCGTCCGGGAGCCAAAAGGCAAACAGAGCAACAAGATTGCGTGCCGTTGGCTCCTGCAACTGTGTGTGGGCAATGTCGACATGGAAACATTGCCAACACTGGCTCGGGGGAGGGTTTTGTAGATTTGACCCACCAGTGCGAGATTGCATGCAATAAAACTGAGCAAAACCCTAGTTTACGAAATGAATGCACAATGAAGCCCACGGGGGGTTCACTCAATGAACTTGTTACATAGCACGATCGTTCACAAGATATTAAAGAATATCCCTAATTTCACTAAATATTGGAAAATGCCTCCTAAAATTGTATTGTTTAACCCCCCTCCCAATATACCTTTCCAATTAAGAAAACCCCTAGTTTCACCAGATATTGTAGGTATCCAGTTTTATCAACCCATTTTTAATACCCCGTTTATATCATATTATCAAGTTGTAACAAATAGGAGCCCTAATGCATCTTAGTATAAGCAAAGATGATGCTATATAAAATAATAGTATAATGCTAATAATGATCCCACCGTGATTGCAGTGGCGACTGAGTCAATTTTTAGCATTGGATAGTGGAAGACCCAACGAAATATTAATGGGAAAGGCAAAATGCTTAAAAGGCAACTTAGTCAAGAGATCGATGTAACAAAGAATGTTAAATACTAATAGTACAATAGTTATGCAATTCTTAGAAAATATGAGGATTAAAGATGTTTCACACCATAACTTGTCAATCTACGAATTTTATATCATGTAAATACAAGTATAGCCATAGAGCTCATGTTTTCTATAAGCTTAATAAATTAAACTCCATTAAAATGCAAAATTGAAACCATTTTGTGGATGGACTTCCCTACCTTCCTATCAAAAGAGTTTCCTATTTAAAAGGACATATCACATTTATGGATGGAGGCACAGTTGACTAGGAATTTAAGAGCACATATCATCAAGGGGAAGATCACATTCATGAATTTTATTATTTTCTTCTAATATTTTTATTACCCATTTTCATGGCCCTGGGGCCAATGAAAGCTTAGATAAATCACATTCATGAAGAAAATTATTCTAAAAAAAATAAGACTTCATGAGTTCAATGATTTGGAGGTATACATCCAACCCACGATTTGGAGGTTATTCCTTAGCAGTAGTTAGGACTAATATGAATCCATCCCATGATTTGGAGGTATGAATCTAGCCTATGATTTGGAGGTTATTCCTTAGCAAAAAATAGCACTGGTATGAATCCAACCTACAATTTGGAGGTATGAATCCATCCCACGATTTGGAGGTTATTCATCAACTCAACCAAATAAAATAACCCCCAATATTTATATCTATATGTCAAATTAAAAATCCTCCTTGACCCCTTAATACGAGGCAATATATTTTAGAGGTTTTTAGGAGTATTCAAACCCCCAATATGAATGGACGTGATATGATATTGCCTCGCTAGTGAACCCCCCGTGATGAAGCCATTGGGCCATGGGGAGACGAGGGAGAGGGACCCCTAGAGGTAATCACACGCCAGGAGACCAATGGAGTCGACGGTTAGTCGGTCCGACATCTAGTTTCCGAGTTATGTCGAGTTGCAAGTCGCATGAAAATGTTGTTCAAGGACACTTGCTGAATTTCCATCCGGGATCCAAAAAGCAAATGGAGCAGGAAGATTGCGTGTCGTTGGCTCCTGCAAGTGTCTGTGGGAAATGCCGACGTGGGAACACTGCCAACATTGGCTCGAGGGAGGTTTTTGCAGAGTTGACCCACCAATGCGAGATTGCATGCAATTAAACTGAGCAAAACCCTAGTTTACGAAATGAATGCACAATGAAACCACTGGGCCATGGGGAGACAAGGGAGAGGGCCCCCTAGAGGTAATCGCACGCCAAGAGACCAACGGAGTCGACGGTTCGTCGGTCCGACGTCCGGTTTCCGAGTTATGTCGAGCTGCAAGTCGCATGAAAATGCCATTCAGGGACACTTGGTGAATTTTCGCCCGGGAGCCAAAGAGCAAACGGAGCAGGAAGATTACGTGTCGTTGGATCCTGCAAGTGTGTGTGGGCAATGCCGACATGGGAACACTGCCAAAACTGGCTCGGGGGAGGTTTTTGCAGAGTTGACCCACCAATGCGAGATTGCATGCAATGAAATTGAGCAAAACCCTAGTTTACGAAATGAATGCACAATGAAGCCACTGGGCCATGGGGAGATGAGGGAGAGGGCCCCCTAGAGGTAATCGCACACCAGGAGACCAACGGAGTTGACGGTTCATCGGTTCGACATCCGGTTTCTAGGCTATGTCGAGCTGCAAGTCGCATGAAAATGCCGTTCAGGGACACTTAGTGAATTTCTTCCCGGGAGCCAAAAAGCAAACGGAGCAGGAAGATTGCGTGCCGTTGGCTCCTGCAAGTGTATGTGGGAAATGCCGACGTGGGAACACTGCCAACACTGGCTTGGGGGAGGTTTTTGCAGATTTGAACCACCAATGCGAGATTGCATGCAATGAAATTGAGCAAAACCCTAGTTTACGAAATGAATGCACAATGAAGCCACGGGGCCATGGGGAGACGAGGGAGAGGGCCCCCTAGAGGTAATTGCACGCCATGGGACCAACGGAGTCGACGGTTCGTCGGTCTGACGTCTGGTTTCTAGGCTATGTCGAGCTACAAGTCGCATGAAAATGTTGTTCAGGGACAAGAGACACAACATTTTATCCCGGGAAACCCTCATGGGGAAGAAAACCTAGCAACCTTTCTTAGAATAATTATATGTTTAGAAATCAAGTACGATGAAACCATGAACAAACCCTAACCCTGAAGGGTTTTACCACATGAAAAAACCTTAATGACACATGACAACAAGAGTACTTATCTACATGAAGATGACCTCCAAGCCATAAGGATAACCAAGCATATCCTTCCCAACCAACATTAGAAGGCACTTTATTTCTTGAATCCTGAGGTAACGTTTGTTCCTTTCACCAATGTTTCTTTGAGCACTTGTATGTAGTTACTCATATGTAGTGTTGAATCTAATTGTATAATCAAATATTGGGCATTGATGAAATGTGTAGCATGTATTGCACTTAGTTTTATTAAATTACACTTGAACATTGACTTAACTTGTAATTTAATCATCCAAACTCACAAATTTTAATTACACCTATCCAATTAGTGTGCATGAGTGAGTTCGTTGAAACCTTGAAAAACATTGTATTGCATTTAGTTTGATTAAATTACATGAGCAATAACTTTGACATAACTTGTAATGATAATCCAAAATCACAAATTTTAATTAGATACCAATTAGTGCACGCATGTAGTGAGTTTGTTGAAACCTTTAAATATAATAGTTTGTTCTTTTGACATAGCGCATTCATGAGTAATAGATAATTCACACAAATCAACACATTAGATTGACACAAGAACACGTGGAAACTGAAGAACAAATACAAAGTGAAATGTATCATTCATTTATAAGTGAAATTTCAATGTGCATGTCTCCAAAAGTACATGTATCCAAAAGTACATATATATCCAAAAGTGCATGTCTCCAAAAGTACATGTATATCCAAAAGTATCGAAAAGTACATGTATCCAATGAAGTCATGTACATGTCTCCAAAAGTACATGCACAATAAAGTCAATGTACATGTCTTCAAAAGTGAATGTATCGAAAAGTACATATATATACAAAAGTATCCAAAAGCACATGTGTCCAAAACTATCCAAAACTATCAAAGCCACATGTACATGTATCCAAATGTACATATATCCCATAAGACACATCAAAACTCAAGCTTCCTCTTGTTCTTTCCCAACATTGATCCTCTAGGCACATGTCTAGGATCAGTGTGCATCTCTGGATCCTGCAAATTAAATATCAATTGTTAAATTCAACTAACTATGTACACTAATACATTAGCTCAACAATTAACTCAACAATTATCAACTGGTGCATGGAAAGTGCATGCAACACTTGGTCACTGAAGGACATCTCACCTCAACTGACAAAGGAGATTGCGTTGCTTGTGTAGCAGATGGAGCCGTTGGTTGAACATCCAGGATTGTCGAACCAGGGGGGCCAGGAGCTGCTCCTGCTGGTGGTGGCTACAATGAAAAAATGTTGAAATAGTTAGAAATGCATGAATAAACAATAGACAACAATAATAAACTATGTAAAGATAATGTTGAAATAGTTACATACATGTATGTGATCACTTGCCATTGCAGATGCGGCACTAACTGCTGCATCAACCATCGATGCGAGGTTTTCAGTAGACAACTCGAGTTCCTGATGCAGTAAACATGCAATTCAAACATTAACAAAAACGATTTATGCACTGGATTTCAAGTTAAACAACAAATATCATCGAAGGATATACATTACCATGGTGTGAGTAAGCCCATGGTCGTGGGCAGCTGGAGTCTTTCTAGGAGTAGAACGCATCACATACACACCACCCTTGTTCACGAATGGCCTGGAGGGAGATACAAATCCAGGCAACGGTCTAGATGTCTCGGATGGTGCCTACAGTCAGCAAGTGTTCATGTAGTTAGACATGCATGATTCAACAAACAAACATGTATTTAAAAAATGTCATTTTTAATTGTTTACCTAGAGCCCAGATGTTTCATGGGATGGTACGACCATGGGTGCTACCTCCACATTACCTTGCCCCAGTGAAGGATCTGCAATCTGCAAGTTTAATAATTGTAAATATTAGACTGTAGATAGCATTAGTGAACTAAAATGTAAAGTATGTGGAAATTAACAAATTAACAAGTATTAAAAAACTGAAATTTTAAAATGTTTACCTCGGTGTGAGATATGGGAATAGGTGCTATATAAGATGGGCCTGCCAAATGGGTAGCATCATGCCCCCTGTAGAGTCTGGAACATCCGGCTCTGGGGCGTCTCTGCTGGCATAAAGCATCAACTGCAAGTTCACAAAATTAATATATTAGCTCAAACTATATATATGTGTACAAAGACAAAAATAAATGAAGAATTTATTACAATTAACCATCAACATACCTCTCTAAAAAACCCACTGAAGGCAACATCTGAGGCAAGACCATAGCAGGGACGACCACATGATGTGCACTCGTGAGGATCAGTACTAGGATGGGGATGTTTCGATGGTCCTTCACTTGTGGATGGTCATGATGGTCCTGCACTAGTAGATGGTCCTGCATGGTGACGAGCTGGTGTATGTACCACACCAGGGACAGATGTTCCTTCCTCACCCATATGTTGAACCATAGTGCCATGGCGAACAACCACCCATGCCAAACTCAAAAATGCATCACGTGTCTGTGGAATAATACGATGTGCGGGTGGGACATCTGGCCCATGCAACTGCTTGCGAGGTGCAGGGATAGGGCGATGCTGGTCTCGAAGCCTCGCATTGGGTCGATTTTGGGGCATCCCCCCACCGATCCCCTGAAACTGCAAGATGTCAAAATAGTTTACGTGTTTATGTAACACGAACTCTGCGTACATCTTTCAAAGGAAATACAAGGGAATTTCCCTGTTGTTGTGTGGTGGCATATCAAAAACCATGTACCATCTGTCCATCCAGTTATCAACAAATGGTTGAAACGTGCACCACTCAATGGAGATATGCGGCCTGTTTGCATTTGGGATTTTCCCCGTCCGAGGGTCCCTAAACAATGCAAATATGAGCTCTTTGGATATTTTCAACTTTTTTATTGCATTGTAGTCTAGCCCATCAGCATATTGTTGTATTTTTCTTTCTCTATATGATGTAATATCATATAGTACATTGCTAGACTGTGAAATGGTGTCAACAATTGCATCCAAGGTTGATCCAAGCGAGTGGCGAATCCTGTCACCACCACTAAAAGCTGCACTAATGCCCCTCAAGTGGGCAAGCTCAATCAGTATCTCGGCATTGGTGTCCATAGCCGCAACTGCAATAAAGACATCAATACGAAAATCATTAGAAACATATAAATGGTATATAATGACGTCTCTTCAAAATTGAAAATGTATTAAATCAAACTCAAGTAAGCAATTTAATGGCATTCACTTACATACATTTAAAACTTAAAATTAAACATTTAACAATTAAAAAGTAAGTTTCGTTCAACTTCTTTCTAGAAGTTAAGGCACTTCTTAACCCTCATTGGTGGCTTTTCCATGCAAACTTGGGTTTAAACTTCTTAGAATTTAGGAGTGTTATTTTGACATGTTTTGGCCTTTACATCCATTGCATAAAACAATATTTCCATCAACTTCATAAGCTAACATTAAATTTATTGATTTCAACATATTACGCCTTGTGGTTGGAGCGGAGGACAAAGTGGCATGGAATGAAATGGATATGTATGAGTTTTTCTTGCCAATATGATTACATATGTACTTGAGATGACTATCAATGATTAAGATGTTGAATAATCAACTAGAGATTGTGACTAGAATGACAATAACAACAATGTCAACTTCTCAAAATAGAGACAATTTCTCTCTACAAAATCGATCTCTACATTGTATGGCAAGTTCAGAAAATTAAATAAAAAACATAGTGATTTTCTATATGAAGTCTTTCAGTTGAATCGATGGTCCCTGAGCGTTGAGTAGATTGATCGAGGGTGTGGATAGGGTAGGCCCGAGAGACACTTTGTTAATGTGTTTTGGCATTTAGTCAAGGGTGCTTAACTAAGAGGCAATGTATAGCTACATACACTTCTGATGAAATTTTGATTATGTTCATGGACAAATGATTGTGATGAAATTTTGAGAAACCAAGTTACTAATTTTTTTTGCATTTTTTCTATTCACGCTTGTGCATGCATTTCATCTTGTTATGACCATTACCAAGGAAAATTATTTAATTAGTATCATGGGAAATGGCCTTTGAGGGTTGGAAATTTGGGTTTCATGTGGATGGATACCTAAGTAACCCGACACGTCCAACAGGGTCCCCATGTCGCGTGGGACACGGTTTTAGATGATGGTTGGTGGGATAGGGTAGTCCTTAGCATCAATATCATGGAGCCAATCATTTCTTTGTTGCGGTTTGCAGACACGGACCAGCCCATTAGAGGATATATTTATGAGGGGTGGGATTCCATGATTGAGTCCATGAGGACCATTGTTATGGAGAATGAGTGTGCTGAGTATGAGACATCGACAGAGAACTTATGGTCCATCATACAAGGAATTCTTATCTCTAGGTGGGATAAGAATTGCACACCTTTGCATTGCTTGGTCCACTCATTGAACCCCAGGTTCTACGCTTAGGATTGGCTCAGTGGTGGGTCGGGGCCCTCATCCAGAGTCCCTCCTCACATGGATGGAGAGATCTCAGAGTGGAGGAAGATCGCATTTAGACGGCTACTTCAGGATAGAGACCACCTTGAGGTGGTGGAGGAGGAATTTTATGAGTTTTCTAGTGACACTGGGAGATTTGGAGGATATGAGGTGGTTAGAGACATGGGGGTTAAAAAACCCCTTGTTTGGTGGACAACTCATGGGGCAACATGCGCTCTTCTACAAAAGATAGTCTTGAGGGTCCTCTCTCAAGTTACTTCATCCTCTTGTTGTGAGAGGAATTGGAGCACATATGGGAACTTGTACAGTGTGAAGAAGAGCAGGCCTTAGCAGTCCAGGGTAGAGACGATGGTGTATGTGTACTCCAACCTTCGTCTTATTTATAGGAAGAGGGAGGAGTGGGCGAAGGGAAAGACACGAATGTGGGATGTCTTTCCTGATGAGATGGGTTTGGACAGCAGTACTGAGTTGGCATTAGCCAACATGGATCTTAATGATCCAATGCTAGAGCCGGTCACTTTTGATGAGGGTGATCGTATGGAGGGGTCATCCTCCACACCAGCAGATGCAGTTAGTCAGATTGGCAGAGAGGAGGAGGAGGAGGAGGAGGAGGAGGAGGATCAGGGCAATGATGGGTTTGTTGATTCAGGCATGGAGGAGGACTATTGAGTCATTGACACATGGAATTCTTCCATCTTGATCCACTCCTTTTTTGTATTTACTATTAGACTATTAGACTATTAGACTATTAGTCTATTTGACATTTGCCAGTGCCCAGTGGCATTCCGACATCTATGTAATACATTTTGATTTTGATGACTTAATGAGAAATATGGTTCTGAGTCTCTGACATGCATCTATGTGTCTCAATGTCTCGTTGTGATTTGTGATTGTGAATGAAAAATGTGTTGTGATTTGTGAATGATCTAATTTCTATTGAATATTTCATATTTGTAATTGTAAATGTTAAATTTTAATGGATCTATATGTCTATATTTTTAAATTTTAATATATTTTAAAAATATATATATATGTATATAAAACGTGTCCTACGTGTCCTAATTTCGGGGGTCACCGTGTCCCGTGGGGACACTCGTGTCCCATGTCCTCATGTCAGGTGACTTAGATGGATACATTGTAGAAAGGGGGGAGTTCTATTTTTTTCAATTTTTGGTTGGATTAGGAATTTTTGAGTTTTTGAAAAGGGATTCATTTTAATTATTCACTCGTCTTGGTTGAGGGAGATGTAAATTTAATTAGAGATTGGGTTATTCCCAATTTTATCAATATTACAAAACTAGGTTGTTTTAAACAATAAAAAAATAGTAATTTAGGTTAAGAAATGACAAAAAAATGGTATGGGTGAATGAATTACCTTATTAGGGGTGTGTGCAAGAAGATGAGGGTCACTTTAGATGCAATGCTACTTTTTTCAAAACTCGTTCCTGATACATAAAACATAACGCGTTTCTGATATTTAGCACCTGCCATGGTAAGACCCGAGCCTAACATGTCATTGGACATGTAGGCTAGGTAACCATAACGCGTACGCGTTATGTAGTTACAAAACGCGTACGCGTTATGTAGTTACAAAACGCGTACGCATTATGTAAATCTAAAAATGAATTTAAATACACAGTCCCGACGATTGCCGACCACCCGCGGCACTCACGCATCAGAAACGCGAAATAGAGGCGAAATAGACCCTGGACGAGGACGGTTTGTGGCCCACTCAAGTATCCATGTTGCTCGATTTAGCTGGAGGGGAGACAAATTCACCGGTGGATTGTCATCTAATCAGGTAATTCATTCACCCATACCATTTTTTTGTCATTTCTTAACCTAAATTACTATTTTTTTATTGTTTAAAACAACCTAGTTTTGTAATATTGATAAAATTGGGAATAACCCAATCTCTAATTAAATTCACATCTCCCTCAACCAAGATGAGTGAATAATTAAAATGAATCCCTTTTCAAAAACTCAAAAATTCACAATCCAACCAAAAATTGAAAAAAATAAAACTCCCCCCTTTCTACAATGTATTCATCTAAGTCACCCGACATGAGGACACGGGACACGAGTGTCCCCACCGGGCTTCAAATTTGAAGCCTTCAGGCCACTTCAAATTTTACCCACACGTCATAGAAGGCCACTTCAAATTTTACCATGCAAAAAAAAATTAATTTCATGGTAAGCCCTTCAATAATTAAATTAACCACTACTGTTTAAAATTGCAACAGAAGGGTAGCTTCAAATTTCACCCATCAACAATTTTTAGTGGGAAATTGGGAATGCGGCTACTAGCTAGGTGACTTGGGAGTGGGACTCGGTTACTCTCCAATATCCACGTGTTCGATCATCCATGGATCATGGACCATTGGGCCTCTAATAATATCATTGAGCAACTTACGTGGACGGGCTTACACTGAGTAGCCCATGGCTTGAACGCTTCGAAGCTTGAACGCTTCGAAGTTCTCATGTTTTTAGCGAGCGCTTACGTGTTTAACACATTTAATGGCATCAACAAAATTATTAAACCTGGTAGGTGGCTCATACGTGTTGTTGCTAGCGGGCTTACCAAGTTACAAGTTATCATATACCAATTCGTGAATGCTGACTCCGTGAGTTAATTGAGTATTCAATGTATAATATATTATGTTAATGTGCCCCCGCGAATTTGGCATTTCAGACAAAATCCACAATCCATAAACTTCTTGTAATGTTGCAGGTTGTTGCTCCTGCCCGTGGCCCCTACCTATAGCCCTGTGTTTTCTTTGTTGTATCAAGTTAATCCTACCGTCTACGGCTCCCAGCCTCACACCCTGTGTTTTCTTTGTTGTATCAAGTCAATCCTGCAGCTCCCGAGTTCCACCTTTTGTTTTCTTTGTTGTATCAAGTCAATGCTCGAATTCCATGCTTCCATGGCTCCGACCATCAATATATAATATTGCATGAATAGAAACAAGCTTTTTCTTATACCCCTATTCCAATGTGGTTGAGCTACTTCCAAGTTCCACCTACCCTATCTCCTCCAGTCCTCTAGGAGAGTTTGCGAAATATGGTTGTGTTATATGACATATATAATGTTCAGTGCTGCTATATCCACTGAAAAATAAAGCCTCTCAACTTTACTACGTCAGTAAACATTGAAATTTTGATGTACTATTACATTTTCAAATGAAAAGAATAACTTATTTTTACATGGCAGCATTGAAGGGTTCAATATCTCATAGCCCTTCATAGTGAAATGGGACCCCACCCTTCAAATTTGATCCCTGGTCCCCACTAGACACGGTGACCCCCGGAATTAATATATTTTTAAAATATATTAAAATTTAAAAATATAGACATATAGATCCAATAAAATTTAACATTTACAATTACAAATATTCAATAGAAATTACATTTACAATTACAAATATGAAATATTCAATAGAAATTAGATCATTCACAAATCACAACACATTTTTCATTCACAATCACAAATCACAATGAGACATTGAGACACATAGATGCAAACTCATCACTGCCCTGATCCTCCTCCTCCATGTCTGAATCAACAAACTCATCACTGCCCTGATCCTCCTCCTCCTCCTCCTCCTCTCTGCCAATCTTACTAACTTACTTTTTAATTGTCAAATGTTTAATTTTAAGTTTTAAATGTATGTAAGTGAATGCCATTAAATTGCTTACGTGAGTTTTATTTAATACATGTTCAATTTTGAAGAGACGTCATTATATACCATGTATATGTTTCTAATGATTTTCGTATTAATGTCTTTATTGCAGTTGCGGCTATGGATACCAATGCCGAGATATTGATTGAGCTTTCCCACTTGAGGGGCATAAGTGCAGCTTTTAGTGGTGGTGACAGGATTCGCCGTTCACTTGCATCAACCTTGGATGCAATTGTGGACACCATTTCACAATCTACCAATGTACTATATGATATTGCATCTTACAGAGAAAGAAAAAGACAACAATATGCTGATGGGCTAGACTACAATGCAATTAAAAAGTTGAAAATATCCAAAGAGCTCATATTTGCATTGTTTAGGGACCCTCGGACGGGGGAAATCCCAAATGAAAAAAGGCCGCATATCTCCATTGAGTGGTGCACGTTTCAACCATTTGTTGATAACTGGATGGACAGATGGTACATGGTTTTTGATATGCCACCACACAACAACAAGGAAATTCCCTTATATTTCCTTCGAAAGATGTACGCAGAGTTCGTGTTGCATAAACACGTTAACTATTTTGACATCTTGCAGTTTCAGGGGATCGGTGGGGGGATGCCCCAAAAACGACCCAATGCCAGGCTTCGAGACCAGGATCGCCCTATCCCTGCACCTCGCAGGCAGTTGCCTGGGCCAGATGTCCCACCAGCACATCGTATTATTCCGCAGACACGGGATGCATTTTTGAGTTTGGCACGGGCGGTTGTTCACCATGGCATGATGGTTCAACATATGGGTGAGGAAGGGACATCTGTCCCTGGTGTGGTACATACACCAGCTCGTCACCATGCAGGACCATCAACTAGTGCAGGACCATCAGGACCATCCACTAGTGCAGGACCATCGACACATCCCCATCCTAGTATTGATCCTCACGAGTGCACATCATGTGGTCGTCCCTGCTATGGTATTGCCTCAGATGTTTCCTTCAGTGGGTTTTTGAGAGAGGTATGTTGATGGTTAATTGTAATAAATTCTTCATTTATTTTCGTCTTTGTACACATATATATAGTTTGAGCTAATATATTCATTTTGTGAACTTGCAGTTGATGCTTTATGCCGGCAGCGACGCCACAGAGCTGGATGTTCCAGACTCTACAGGGGGGCATGATGCTACCCATTTGGTAGGCCCATCTTATATACCACCTATTGCCGTATCTCACACCGAGGTAAACATTTTAAAATTTTAGTTTTTTAATACTTGTTAATTTGTTAATTTCCACATACTTTACATTTTAGTTCATTAATGCTATCTACGGTCTAATATTTACAATTATTAAACTTGCAGATGGCAGATCCTTCACTGGGGCAAGGTAATGTGGAGGTAGTACCCATGGTCATACCGTCCCATGAAACATCTGGGCTCCAGGTAAACAATTAAAAATGACATTTTTTAAATACATGTTTGTTTGTTGAATCATGCATTTCTAACTACATGAACACTTGCTGACTGTAGGCACCATCCGAGACATCTGCACCATTGCCTGGATTTGTATCTCCCTCTAGGCCATTCGTGAACAAGGGTCGTGTGTATGTGAGGCATTCTACTCCTAGAAAGACTCCAGCTGCCCACGACCATGGGCTTACTCACACCATGGTAATGTATATCCTTCGATGATATTTGTTGTTTAACGTGAAATCCAGTGCATAAATCGTTTTTGTTAATGTTTGAATTGCATGTTTACTGCATCAGGAACCCGAGTTGTCTACTGAGAACCTCGCATCGATGGTTGATGCAGCAGTTAGTGCCGCATCTGCAATGGAAACTGATCACACACAGGTATGTAACTATTTCAACATTATCTTTACATAGTTTATTATTGTTGTCTATTGTTTATTCATGCATTTCTAACTATTTCAACATTTTTTCATTGTAGCCACCACCAGCAGGAGCAGTTCCTGGCCCCCCTGGTTCGACCATCCTGGATGTTCAACCAACGGCTCCATCTGCTACACAAGCAACGCAATCTCCTTTGTCAGTTGAGGTGAGATGTCCTTCAGTGACCAAGTGTTTCATGCACTTTCCATGCACCAGTTGATAATTGTTGAGCTAATGTATTAGTGTACATAGTTAGTTGAATTTAACAATTGATATTTAATTTGCAGGATCCAGAGATGCACATTGATCCTAGAGATGTGCCTAGAGGATCAACGTCGGGAAAGAACAAGAGGAAGCTTGAGTTTTGATAGTTTTGGATAGTTTTGGACACATGTGCTTTTGGATACTTTTGTATATATATGTACTTTTCGATACATTCAGTTTTGGAGACATGTACATTGACTTTATTGTGCATGTACTTTTGGAGACATGTACATTGACTTCATTGGATACATGTACTTTTGGATACTTTTGGATATACATGTACTTTTGGAGACATGCACTTTTGGATACTTTTGGATATATATGTACTTTTGGATACATGTACTTTTGGAGACAAGCACATTGACATTTCACTTATAAATGAATGATACATTTCACTTTGTATTTGTTCTTCGGTTTCCACGTGTTCTTGTGTCAATCTAATGTGTTGATTTGTGTGGATTATCTATTACTCATGAATGCACTATGTCAAAAGAACAAACTATTATATTCAAAGGTTTCAACGAATTCACTACATGCATGCACTAATTGGTATCTAATTAAAATTTGTGATTTTGGATGATCATTACAAGTTATGTCAAAGTTCTTGCTCGTGTAATTTAATCAAACTAAATGCAATACAATGTTTTTCAAGGTTTCAACGAACTCACTCATGCACACCCATTGCCATCAACTACCAATGAAAGTCTAACATTATGAGGTTCTTCTTTAAAAATGGGTAATATTTCCTTGATGATCGTAAATTGAGAACCATTTGTAGCCACTCATATAATACCATCTTCACTTATCTTTGTACATGATAATCCATATAATGTGCTATGTTTTTTAACCTAAACAATCATCAAAAACCTAGAATTATAGGGATATGACAAAGAACCTTATGGGGCACCTTATATATTACCTAATTAGTTCAATATCTATTGATCCCACATTCATGGCATTTTAAATTTGTTGTATGCTATCCATAATATATCATTTGATCATAATTAGGACATGCATCAATTGTTTGATACTCCTTTCTTGTATCTTTCATAAGGGCACACAATTCTCAATATGTGCAAGGTAAAGTATTTGATGGTTATAGGAAAATATTACCTAACAATCTATAAGAAAAAATCAATTTATGTACTAAATAATGGATATCGCAATGTAGTTATTACAATCACAAAAAATATTAAAAACTTATATTTATCATTAGAGTTATTGTGTATACATTAGGATCTTTGTCATACCATTGTTTGAAATGTCATTCAATACCTTCAATTTTATCAACATCAAATTAGTAGACAAAGTGACTCATCTTTGATCTCTTGTATAGGCCTTTGTGTGCCTTATCAATAAGATGTACATCATGAATATTGTGAGGCACCTGCAACAATTAATTAACAAGAATGCGCGAAATAGCAGAAATGACAGAACTCAGAATCACTTTTGTATTGATCACGGGCCACTTCGAGGGGGCAACCTCCTTTGAGCAAGCTCAATACAAATAACTTCACGGTGCCTTCATAGGTCTCAACACACACTTATATACTAATTCTAGGCGCCAATACTATGGGTCAAAACCATGGGCCGTTACAAACTATGGATCAACAATACTACGGGCGACTTACAAAGCATATGCGCCAACAACAATAACACAAACTATTGATCAACAAATACTACGGGACGACTTACAAAGCATATGCGTCCAATAACAACATACTAACAAAGTAAAGACATGGGTTCCTAACATCCCCTCCCCCTTGAAAAAAGCTTTGTCCTCAAAGATTTAGATGTGGAAATTTTTGTTGAATCTGAAGGAGTGGTTCCCATGTAGCATCCTCTGGTTGCATGCCGTGCCACTGAATTAAGACCTCTGTGATAGAGCGAGAGCGAAGCTGCCGCGTGCGCCGATTGAGGATGGCCTCTGGCTCCAAAAGGATGGATCCTTCATTATCCAGTTCGGGTAAAATCGTTTGGCCGCTGATGTTGGTGCCAAGAACTTTCTTCAGACAAGAGACATGAAAGACTGGATGAATGCGGGAAGAAGGAGGAAGTTCCAATTTATAAGCGACGGACCCAATTTTCTGAAGAATCCGATATGGCCCATAGAACTTTGGAGCGAGCTTATGACGTCCTTTGAGTTTCAAGGAGGATTGTTTGTACGGCTGGAGACGAAGAAAAACCATATCGCCGACTTGAAAGGTGCGCTCTGAACGGTGATGATCAGCTTGTTGCTTCATGCGATTCCTTGCCATGTGAAGATTATCCCGCAAAATGCGAAGAATCTGATCTCGATTGCGAAGGACCCTGTCAACTTCCTGAACTGGTGAACTGGTGGGGGTGTATGGAAGAAGAGCGGGAGGTGCCTGACCATAGACTGCTTCATATGGGGTCATTTTGGAGGCAGTGTGGTAAGAGGTATTGTACCACCATTCAGCGAGAGGAAGCCACTTTGCCCACTGATGTTGTTGTTCCGAGGTGAAGCAACGAAGATAAGTTTCCAAGCATTTATTAACAATTTCAGTCTGACCATCTGTTTGTGGGTGATACCCTGAACTCATCTTCAGTTTGGTGCCAGTGTGATGAAATAGTTCTGTCCAAAAATGACTAGTGAAAGTCGCATCACGATCCGAGACAATGGAAGAAGGGATGCCATGAAGACGAAAGATCTGGTCCATAAAAATTTGAGCGACGGAGGAGGCTGTATAGGGATGGCTGAGAGCACAAAAATGACTATATTTGGAGAGACGATCAACCACAACGAGAATCACTGTCTTTCCGCCAGATTTAGGGAGCCCTTCGATGAAATCCATAGAAATATCTGTCCAAATCCGTGTAGGTATGGGCAAGGGTTCAAGCAATCCTGGAAGGAGTGTTGTTTCACCCTTATTGCGCTGGCAGGTATCACATTCGGCCACCATCTGTTGAATTGTCCTTTTCATGCCTTGCCAAAAGAAGTTACGCCGTGCTCGTTCATATGTTTTGAGGAACCCAGAGTGCCCGGCTGATGGAGAAGCATGGAGTTCATAGAAGACAGCCTATTGAAGATCTGTGCTCTGGGGAAGCACCAGACGACCCTTGTATCGCAGAGAAGCACCATCCCAAGAGTAATGTGGGACCGCAGAAGGATTGTTGGTCAAGCGCTGGATGATCTGAGATAAGGAAGAGTCATTGACATAACCCTGTTGAACAGATTGCAACCAATTGGGAACAGGCATAGAAATAGCTGAAAGAGAACCTTGGGCATCAAATGTACGAGAAAGAGCATCTGCCACAATATTGTCTTTACCCTTCTTGTAAGTGATCTCATAGTCATAACCCATGAGTTTGCTAACCCATTTCTGTTGTGCCGGGGAGGAGACACGCTGGTCCAAGAAATATTTCAAACTCTGGTGATCAGTCTTGATGCAGAAATGATTCCCTAATAGGTATGGACGCCACTTCTGTACTGCATGCAAAATAGCCATCATTTCCTTCTCATAGGTAGAGGCAGCTAAATTCTTACCGGAAAGGGCTTTGCTGGTGAATGCAATGGGGTGTTCATCTTGAAGGAGAACAGCACCAAGTCCATTGCCGCAAGCATCACTCTCAATCGTGAAGGGCTTGGAAAAATCGGGCATAGCTAGCACAGGTGTAGTACACATAGCTTGTTTGAGTTTGTCAAATGCACACTGAGCAGCAGGTGTCCATGTAAAAGCATCTTTTTTCAATAGGGAAGTTAATGGAGCTGCAATCTTCCCATAATCCTTGACAAACTTGCGGTAGTAGCCAGTCAACCCCAAAAAAACACGAAGGCTCTTGAGTGTCTTAGGATGTGGCCAATTGTTCATGGCATCGATTTTGGCAGGATCCACGCGAACCCCTTGTGCTGAGATAATGTGCCCGAGATACTCAACTTCCTTTTGTCCAAAAACACATTTAGACTGCTTGGCATGGAGATGATGGTCAGAGAAAAGTTGCATGACAAGATCCAGATGCTGGAGATGTTCATCCCATGTTTTACTGTAGATGAGGATATCATCAAAGAATACCAGAATGAATTTCCGCAAGTAGGGTCGAAATATTTTATTCATTAAGGCCTGGAATGTGGAAGGAGCATTAGTGAGGCCAAAGGGCATGACCAAAAACTCATAATGGCCATCATGTGTGCGGAAAGCTGTTTTAGGAATATCCTCCTCATGAACCCGAATTTGATGATACCCAGAACGAAGATCCAACTTGGAGAAAAAGTGAGCCCCATGAAGCTCATCAAGAAGCTCATCAACAACAGGAATTGGAAACTTATCCTTGATGGTGAGGTGATTAAGTGCTCGGAAGTCAATGCAGAGGCGCCATGACCCATCTTTTTTGCGGACAAGAATAACTGGAGAAGAAAAGGAACTAGTGCTTGGGCGAATAATACCTTGCTTCAATAAGTCCCGCACGAGCATTTCAATCTCTGTTTTTTGGTGAAATGGGTAGCGATAGGGCCTGATGTTGGGAGGAACGCTGCCAGGAAGGAGCTGAATACGATGGTCTTCTGGCCTGGAAGGTGGTAATCCCACTGGTTCAGCAAAGACACCTGTATATCGATTCAGAATTTGTTGTAGATCCAAAGGAGTAGTGGAGACCGCGGATGGTTGCATCTGGATGGAACTAATCTGAGCGATGACACCATGTGAACTCTTCTTGAGGAGTTTCTCCATGCGATGTGAACTGATGATGCTGAGAGAACCGGGTTGTAATCCTGTCAATGTGTGTTTGTGTCCATTGAGGGAAAACTGCATCCAAAGTTCGGCAAAATCCCATAAGATAGGGCCGAGTGTGCATAGCCATTGAGCGCCCAAAACCACATCACATCCGCCTAAGGGCAAGGCAAACATGTCAGAGCGCAGGATATAATCTCCCATAGAGATACGCACATTTCGACACTTCCCTTTGCAAGGTAAGGTGCCCCCATTGGCAATCATGACTTCAAAGTTGGAGCAAGGATGGATAAAACAATCAGCTTATTTGGCGATCCGAGGGTCGATGAAATTATGAGTGCTACCAGAATCAATGAGGATTGTAAGAGGAAGCTTCTTGAAGTAACCCCTGACCCGCATTGTTTGGGGAGTGGTGATTCCAGCTAAAGCATGGAGAGATATCTCTGGCTGGTCATCCTGAGACGGAGGGTCAATAGGCGGTTCCTGAATGTCGACCGGAGCATCCAGTGTTTCTGGATCTTCGTCCCCCATTTCAGAGGCAGGCAGAGACTCCACATCTAGGAGATAGAGCTTTTGCTGAACACATCGATGTCCCCGAGTGAATTTCTCATCACAATTATATCAAAGCCCCTTTTCTCTGCGTGCTTGCATCTCTGCTTCAGATAAACGCTTGATAGGAGTCGGTCGAGGAGCCTGTGGTATAGGTGGTCGCTGAGAACCCATATTTCTGAAGGGAACAAAAGTGGGCTTGGAGCGTTGCTGGGCTGCAATCTTGTCTTCTGCCAACTTAGCCAACCCGAGTGCTTCCATCATTGTGTTGGGACAGAACATTTTGACCTCAGAGCGAATGGCATCCTTTAGACCACTGATAAAACAACTCCGATAAAATTCATCAGTCAATCCTTCGGTGTGGTTGGCTAGATTCTCAAATTCAGTTTGATACTCTCTCACAGTGCCAGTTTGGCGAAGTTTAGTGAGGGCTCCTGTGAAGTCATCAAAAGCACTAGGACCAAATCGCTGCAAAAGGAGCTGACAAAAGTCTGGCCATTTGGGCTCTGGATGAGCCTTGATGTACCAACGGTACCATTGAAGAGCTTCCTGTTCCAAATGAAAGGATGCCAACGGAACTTTGTTGACATCAAAAGTATTATGCAGACTGAAATACTGTTCTGCACGATAGATCCATCCAGTTGGATCGGTACCATTGAAGCGAGGAAAATCCAGCTTCGGACCACGGAAATTGCTGGAAGAAGAGAACCCATTGTCTACTGAAGACTCGGACTGCCGTTTGTTGTTCATGGCTGAATGTTCAAGATGGAGACCGAGAAATTTTTCATCCAGATCCTGGAGTTTGGCTTGGATGGCTGCAAGTGCTTCCTCCATGGTTTTTGCTCCTGCACGGGTGACAACCATAACCGGGTTTTTTTTTTTTTTTTTTTTTTGATTGGGTAGGAAAACAAAAACAGGAACTACTTCAGTAAGGGAAAATTTGGATTTGGGAAAAAATCAGAATGGTAATTGGGGTTTGACTAGGTTTTGGACACTGTTGGATAGATAGGGAGGCAAAAATGAGGATTTCAGAAGCGGGGTGAAAGAATGGGAAAATTGGGCAGAGGGGAACAAAGAAGCAGAATTCAGAAAGGAACTCTGTGGTAAAATTTGAGGGTGATTGGGTGAAATCTGAGGAAGTTATGGCAAACCCTAAAAATAGACAAATGTGGGATTTCGGGCTGTAGGAAGGGGAACTGAGGGTAGGGTCCTCAGGGATGAAAGATGCAGAATGGAATGACAGGGGTTCCCTGAATTTTTATTTTTTTCTTTTCTTTTTACAGACTGGAGCGGCTACGGCTCAGAAGGAATCTGGAACAACGCCGACCTGCTGGATCTGGAACGGCTTGCAAAATGGATCTGAAACGGCGCAGCAGTGATCGACAATAGTTCAACTGAAAGTAGATATGGACCCCAGGTATGTGCGGCTTCCTAACAGTTCAGGGTTTTCACTCGGCCACCAATGCTGTCTGACGGCTTGCGTATTGGGGCAATACCCCTCACTCCACGGCTCAGGTAAAACTGATAACCGCTTTTCCACAAACGACAGCTCTTGGTTTACCTCACGGGTGGGAACTAGTCAATCAGGTAGGGGTCGTTGCCCTTTTCGTTGGCAGGTCCTCTCAATGGGCCAGCTACTTCGGGGTTCCTGTGGTACTCCTCACAATGAGTTTTAGGGCTTATGCCCAAGTACTTCCCACAGTTAAGCGGATAGGGATTATTCCCAAATCCGAACCTGCAACAGATGCGAAAAAAAATTTTGGCAGAAATTTCACCCAGCGAGCCCAAGAAAGTGCTCTGATACCAGATGTGAGGCACCTGCAACAATTAATTAACAAGAATGCGCGAAATAGCAGAAATGACAGAACTCAGAATCACTTTTGTATTGATCACGGGCCACTTCGAGGGGGCAACCTCCTTTGAGCAAGCTCAATACAAATAACTTCACGGTGCCTTCATAGGTCTCAACACACACTTATATACTAATTCTAGGCGCCAATACTATGGGTCGAAACCATGGGCCGTTACAAACTATGGATCAACAATACTACGGGCGACTTACAAAGCATATGCGCCAACAACAATAACACAAACTATTGATCAACAAATACTACGGGACGACTTACAAAGCATATGCGTCCAATAACAACATACTAACAAAGTAAAGACATGGGTTCCTAACAAATATTATCATAGGTCTCATACATAGGTGCATCCTCATCCATGCAAACAAAGGTGTCATGGATCAAACTATTATCCCTTTATTCTCAATAATATTAGTATCATTATCTTCCATAGGATCAAATTCAACTCCATCACCCCCTTTATTGCTACTCTAAATTGCAGCCTTAGGAGTTTTGATCATGTGTTTTTGTCTCTTTAGGAGTTTTGAAATATTATACTCTTTCAAAAATAATATGGAAGTTCAAATATTTAAAAGTGGCTTAAATTATAAAATGGGCGGAAATTCACCAAGTGTCCCTGAACGACATTTTTATGCGACTTGCAACTCGACATAACTCAGAAACCGAACGTTGGACCGATGAACTGTCGACTCTGTTGGTCTCCTGGCGTGCAATTACCTCTAGGGGGCCCTCTCCCTCGTCTCCCCATGGCCCAGTGGCTTCATTGTGCATTCATTTCGTAAACTAGGGTTTTGCTCTGTTTAATTGCATGCAATCTCGCATTGGTGGGTCAACTCTGCAAAAACCTCCCCCTAGCCAGTGTTGGCAGTGTTCCCATGTCGGCATTTCCCACACACACTTGCAGGAGCCAGCGGCACGCAATCTTCCTGCTCCGTTTGCTTTTTGGCTCTCGGACGGAAATTCACCAAGTGTCCCTGAACGACATTTTCATGCGACTTGCAACTCGACATAACTCGGAAACCGGACGTCGGACCGACGAACCGTCGACTCCGTTGGTCTCCTGGCATGCAATTACCTCTAGGGGGCCCTCTCCCTCATCTCCCCATGGCCCAGTGGCTTCATTGTGCATTCATTTCGTAAACTAGGGTTTTGCTCAGTTTAATTGCATGCAATCTCGCATTGGTGGGTCAACTCTGCAAAAACCTCCCCCGAGCCAGTGTTGGCAGTGTTCCCACGTCGGCATTGCCCACACACACTTGCGGGAGCTAACGGCACGCAATCTTCCTGCTCCGTTTGCTTTCTGGCTCCCGGACGGAAATTCACCAAGTGTCCCTGAACGGCATTTTCATGCGACTTGCAACTCAACATAACTCGGAAACCGGACGTCGGATCGATGAACCGTCGACTCCGTTGGTCTCCTGGCGTGCGATTACCTCTAGGGGGCCCTCTCCATCGTCTCCCCATGGCCCAGTGGCTTCATTATGCATTCATTTCGTAAACTAGGGTTTTGCTCAATTTAATTGCATGCAATCTCGCATTGGTGGGTCAACTCTGCAAAAACCTCCCCCGAGCCAGTGTTGGCAGTGTTCCCACGTCGGCATTTCCCACACACACTTGCGGGAGCCAACGGCACGCAATCTTCCTGCTCCGTTTGCTTTTTGGCTCCCGGACGGAAATTCACCAAGTGTCCCTGAACGACATTTTCATGCGACTTGCAATTCGACATAACTCGGAAACCGGACGTCGGACCGACGAACCGTCGACTCCGTTGGTCTCCTGGCGTGCGATTACCTCTAGGGGGCCCTCTCCCTCGTCTCCCCATGGCCCAGTGGCTTCATTGTGCATTCATTTCGTAAACTAGGGTTTTGCTCAATTTAATTGCATGCAATCTCGCATTGGTGGGTCAACTCTGCAAAAACCTCCCCCGAGCAAGTGTTGGCAGTGTTCCCACGTCGACATTTCCCACACACACTTGCGGGAGCCAAGGACACGCAATCTTCCTGCTCCGTTTGCTTTTTGGCTCCCGGACGGAAATTCACCAAGTGTCCCTGAACGACATTTTCATGCGACTTGCAACTCGACATAACTCGGAAACCGGACGTTGGACCGACGAACCATCAACTCCGTTGGTCTCCTGGCGTGCGATTACCTCTAGGGGTCCCTCTCCCTCGTCTCCCCATGGCCCAGTGGCTTCATTGTGCATTCATTTCGTAAACTAGGGTTTTGCTCAGTTTAATTGCATGCAATCTCGCATTGGTGGGTCAACTCTGCAAAAACCTCCCCCGAGCCAGTGTTGGCAGTGTTCCCACGTCGGCATTTCCCACACACACTTTCGGGAGCCAACGGCACGCAATCTTCCTGCTCCGTTTGCTTTTTGGCTCCCGGACATAAATTCACCAAGTGTCCCTGAACGACATTTTCATGCGACTTGCAACTCGACATAACTCGAAAATCGGACGTCGGACCGACGAACCTTCGACTCCGTTGGTCTCCTGGCGTGCGATTACCTCTAGGGGGCCCTCTCCCTCGTCTCCCCATGGCCCAGTGGCTTCATTATGCATTCATTTCGTAAACTAGGGTTTTGCTCAATTTAATTGCATGCAATCTCGCATTGGTGGGTCAACTTTGCAAAAACCTCCACCGAGCCAGTGTTGGCAGTGTTCCCACGTCGGCATTGCCCACACACACTTGCAGGAGCCAACGGCACGCAATCTTCCTGCTCCGTTTTCTTTTTGGCTCCCGGACGGAAATTCACCAAGTGTCCCTGAACGACATTTTCATGCGACTTGCAACTCGACATAACTCGGAAACCGGACGTCGGACCGACGAACCATCAACTCCGTTGGTCTCCTGGCGTGCGATTACCTCTAGGGGGCCCTCTCCCTCGTCTCCCCATGGCCCAGTGGCTTCATTGTACATTCATTTCGTAAACTAGGGTTTTGCTTAGTGTGGAAGTGTGCAATTTTTGCACACGGGGGTCAACTTTGGAAAATCATCCACCGGGCAAGTATGGATAGTGTTCCTAGCCTGAACCTATCTAGACACAACAGCAGGACTCCCCGGAACCCGGTTTGTTGCATGGTTGGAGTTCTATGCCCCCGGTAGGTATCCAGCAGGTGTCCCTGAAGGCCTTTTGGTAGTGAGACGGGACGATCCATAGAATGAAGACCGTGGCTCGGATCGACGAACCGTCGACTCCGTTGGATTCAGAACACCGGGATAGTGCCATGGGTGCCCCTCCCCTCCTACCCGGTGGCCCATGTGTCACCTTGCAGGTCCATCTTGGAAACTAGGGTTTTGCTCAGTGTGGGAGTGTGCAATTTTTGCACACGGGGGTCAACTTTGGAAAATCATCCACCGAGCAAGTATGGCTAGTGTTCCTAGCCCGAACCTGTCTAGACACACCTGCAGGACTCCCCGGAACCCGATTTTGTTGCATGGTTGGAGTTCTATGCCCCCGGTAGGTATCCAGCAGGTGTCCCTGAAGGGCTTCTGGTAGTGAGACGGGACAAGCCATAGAATGAAGACCGTGGCTCGGATCGACGAACCGTCGAATCCATTGGATTTAGCACACCGGGATAGTGCCAGGGGTGCCCCTCCCCTCCTACCCGATGGCCCATGTGTCACCTTGCAGGTCCATCTTGGAAACTAGGGTTTTGCTCAGTGTGGGAGTGTGCAATTTTTGCACACGGGGGTCAACTTTGGAAAATCAACCACCGGGCGGGTATGGCTAGTGTTCCTAACCCGAACCTGCCTAGACACTTTGGAAACTAGGGTTTTGCAGGTCCATGAGGATGATGATGGTGATGATGATGAAGATGTTGATGATGATGTCTTGGTCTAAGGTGGTGCTCTCAAATAGCTAATTCATTATGAAATATTTAACAAGACATGAATTAAATTTAATATAAGTGTATTGTTTAATATAGTGAGCATGAATTGAATTAATTTTGTTGGGTGAAGCCAATAACCAACATGATGAACATAATATAATTTTAGGGTTTACTGATCATATGTAAAAAATGGCATATTCATAAACTTGACATACAAGAGAACTTTTGGCATATTTATAAACAACGTAAACGTAAATTTGGCATATCAAGAACACAAAATTGACATATTCATATGAAACATAAATGTGAAAATTGAGCATATATCAATATTCAATTACAAATAGTATAAATAGTATAGTATTAAAAGTATGTAACGTACCTCATCATCCTAGATCCCACCTATTATCATGCAACCAAGCCCTCTGGATCATCTCTTATACTGATGGTCTCCATTAGTCTCTCGTGCTCTGTATCCGGTAAGAAGTAGCGTACCTTCGATGTATTTCGACTAGGCATTGTTCGTACCTGAAGGTTTGTGCCAATGATTAAGTTGGTAAAGTGATACACACTTGCACCTGGTTTGTAATCCCTGTAAACATATCCACCCTTCTTTCTTCCATTGCTGTCCCGTGTCAAGTATTCACCTTTAACAACCATAGACCCAGTTGGAAAGTGGTTGTTTTCATCGTCAGTCATGGACACAGTGAGGGTTTGCTTTCCATCTATACAGCGTGCCAACCAGTATTCATCACCCCATTCAGTATCTTTTGAGGAAACCATTGCGTATATGTGCCCTGCATTATATGATTGTAGGTATATGATCAAAATATTTTTCGTACGATACAAGGCCATTAATGTGCATTTGAAGACTACGTAAACAAACAAAAAATGTTAAGGAAATGCATCATACCAGGTTGTACAAGGTCTGAGACATGATCAAAATCTGCAGAAATAGATGATTGGTCTTCTTCCAACGGAGTTAAATCAACAATTGCACGTTGATCAAGTGGAAGTGATATGCGATCCCATCCATCAACCCAATCCAATGATTCACACCCATTCCAGTCACCATCACAACAAGGCGGGCAAAAACAAGCGAGTTTTCTGGTCCAAATTTCAAATACTGGGTTATCAGAGCTTCGAACCGAATGAAAGCCACGAGTCCCAGGCACAGTCTTGCATTCCCATGCATGTGAACGATCTATGTCTACCACCTCCCAAAAAAATCTCTCCACATGTCTCTTTCTTGTGGATTCTACTCGCATAGTTGATTCCTCTCCCATTACTGACGTGCACCACCTGACTATAGATTGAGCATTTAGAATAGTAGATTCTATAGATACTTTCAATTCCTCTCTTCGTAGGGTTGTTTTGACACATGCTCCGGCTCCATCATGCTCTCCTTTACCATGCCCAGTCTCAAAATAGTTCCACATATGTCGCACTTTGTAGTTTTTATGCAATGAACACAACCACTGAAGTATGCGTGCATTTTTGAACTGACCAGCACACCCATCAGACCAAATCCAGTGTCGATCCATCTGTATGTTCCTTCCCTTCAAGTGATCATAGAACATGATGAAGCAATGACGTACATAGTGGAAGTCGTGGCACCTATCATCACTTATGTAGAAGTGATATTCCTTCAGAATTTCTCTTTGCTCTTCAGTGCTATTTGGGCCATGCCTATATGTGATATGGACCATCAAGGAAACCTGCTCAGAGTGATAATACTGACTTTGGATCTCATTTTGAGGTTGCAGAGTGTAGTTCTCGGCAAAATCAACAACTGAATGTATAGTACCAAGGGGAAATGTATCTCTGCATATTCTAAACTTCTCATCCTGCCATCGTGCCACGTGGACATGCTGAACATATTGATGTGTCTTTTCAATAAATTCCTTGATGAAGTCACTAACTTGTACCTGGTGACACAAAATGATCTCAATGTCAGTTTTTTGTTGTAAGTAAGGATTGAAATGTAACCATTACAACATAATTTTATAGATATAAATGCATACCTGAGATGTCACCAATTGTATTTTTTTGCTTTCTTTCCGTGGGACTATTTCATAGTTGATATATTTGAAACTTTTCATGTCTGTAACCATTTTCCCAAATTCACTGTCTCCATTCGCGTGCATACATTGGCTCAATAATGCCATTCCAGCACAGTTGGAGCATGTTCCATCCAAACAAGATTTTGCATAGTATGTTTGCCCCTCGGGCCTATTGCACATGATGCTATGAATGAATTCTCTTGATGAAGTCGGTGGTATTGTCATGGAGCAATCCTGCACAATGTTAGTATGCAACACACGACGAATGTACAAAAATGGTTCATAGTAATATTCATATTCTACATGGTATCTACAACAACAAGTGTTACGAAGAGTATTTATTCTAACATACCATGGCTTACATTTCTCAAAAGATCTTTGCCCCAAGTTCAATTGTCTATGCTCAATCTTAAATTTCTCGTAAAGCTCTGTCTGTGTTATATCAAGAAGATGCTTAGTATGTGGTTCACGATCCTTTGAACCCCTTCTTAGTTTTAGTACATCCTTTCGGTTTGAAGAAGGCCTTGTGTGATCATGCCAAAAACTGTGCACTAGTCCCTTTACTGCATCAACTAGCTTCATGTCACGACGTGGTAACCGACCAACAAAGGCCCAAAAATCTGTCTGATCGGTTGTGTCAAGATGTTCTCTTCTAATAGAATACCTACGGAGGGTTTTTACATTCAAATTAACTAGTTCGGATGTAGGCCTGAGAATACGAAGGGCCCTGGTGTTCTTATTTGCAATTGATTGTGACAACACACGACGAGAAGCATTGCGGTCCTTTGAACGTGTGTTCTTACCAATTTTACCAAATGCATCTACTAGGCTTTTAACTATATGAGAACTTGGTTCAGAATTCTTTATCATCTTTATCCCTAACTTTTTCCTAACAACATTCATGCTCCTAGATTTTAACAATGATAAAAATAATCTACATTTATCTCCATCACATTTAGAAACAAAATATTTATCAAGTATCTGTTGAGTTTGATAAGCAATACTACGTTTAGATAGCGTACCTTCAATGGAATTCATAAGTCTTTCATCAACTTGTATACGCTTCGGAGTTCTTCGACGTGTGCTTGCTAATGGAGGTAAGGGGGTTGGAATTGTACCATGTAGCGCATCACCAAGACGCTCTGGCGTTTCAGTAGTAGCTTGGTGTCCTTCATTCTCTTCCTGGTAGTTGGATGGTGGAAGTCCAACATCCTCATCGATGGTCTGTGGAAGTCCAACATCCCCTTGTGTAAGTCCAACATCCTCATCGATGGTGTGGATAACATTCTCTTCTTCAACAGTAGGCAAAATGTCCAACGCCTCTCTGACTTCATCGCTTGTATAACCACATCCGGATAGCAAATTGGGTGTTTCTTCGTGAGCTTCATCTTGAGATGGTAACTTATCACTTTGACTTGAAGTGGGAATTGAAACATCCCCTAATGAGCACCTACGTTTTGCTTCTTGATTACTTCCATGGGGTGCTTGTTCAACAACTATTGTGGAAATTGAAGGTCCCTCTTGTCGTGGATTAATAGGATGAACCATGGTATCCTCTACAATTGGATTTGGATTAGTTTCCAAAGAAAGCCTCCGATTCATCATGTATATTCTTTTCTTTTCTTTCTCTTCTTCAATGACTTCTTGAGGTCTCTTCTTCCTTGTTGATTTGTTTACTCGGTTACGTGCATTCCCCATCACCACAATGATCAATTCAATATAGTTTGTTTTTGTTGCTCCTCAATTACAAGCTCTTCAATAATAAGCAAATGGAAGTTCTTCCTTGTTGGTCTTGAAGCTTGATATCTTATCTTGTGTGCTCCTCAAATATAGGCAAAATGAATCTTTCAAAGGCCTTATCTTTGGTGTTCTTCAATTGGAGATTCTTCAAGCTTGCTGATTATTTTCTTCAAATATGGCCATATAACCCAACACCACACTGAGCAACCATGAAAGATGTCCTCAATGCTGCACCTGCATAAAAAAAATGATGGAGTTGGTGTAGAATGTGAAAATTTTCAGTGGCGGGCTCGTGATGTTCGAAAAATCGCGGGACTGTTGTTTTCGTTCGGACAGAGTGAAGTTGCTCTCGGACAGCAACAGTCCATTATTTCTGGAGTTACAAAACGCGCACGCGTTATAAAAATACAAAACGCGTGCGCGATATGTAGTGAAAAAACGCGAACACGATATAGTCAAGCACAATAAATAGGTTAGGTGCACGGCTAGGGCAACGAACAAAATCAAAGAAAACTAATAATTTATATGGTTACATACAAAACAAATGTTTTGTATGGTTTAATACCCCCTAGCTCTCTCCCAATAATCCCTAGATACCCCCTATCTCTTTCTAAATATCTGTCCCTCATTCTCCCTACATCCCTCCCTACATGTTTCTTTCATGTTTCTTTCTCTCCCTTACTCCAGCCATGTCTCTACCACCCCACTCTCCATCTCTCCACCTTCTCTTTATCTTCGTCATTATCCCTCCCTATAGCACTCTCTCCCTTCTTCTCCCTTAATCACTAACCCTCTACGCCTTTATCCCTCCCCCCTGCCCTCTCTGTCTTACCTTGTTCCTAGAGCCCCTCCCCCATAAAGGCCTTTAGACCCTCTTCTAAACATTAATCCCTAAGTGCATAAGTGCACAAGATGATGAGGAGGAGGAGGGTGATGACAATGAAGATGATCATGATGTAGATGAAGATGATAAAGATGATGAGGAGGAGGAGGGTGATGACAATGAAGATGATCATGATGCAGATGAAGATGATAAAGATGATAATGTTGATGAAGATGATGGTGATGATGATGAAGATGTTGATGATGATGGTGATGGTGATGTTCGGATGATGATGATGATGATGATGATGATGAAGATGATGGTGACATGATGGAGATGTTGATCTGATGAGGAAGATGATGATGATGATGGTGATGATGGTGATGATGATGAAGATGTTAATGAGGACGATGATGGAGATGAAGATGACGGTGATGAAGAAGATGATGATGATGGAGATGTTGTGTTGATGGGGAAACTAGAGATGACAATGATGATGAAGATGGTGATGGTGATGGTCATGGTGATGACGATGAAGATTTTGATGATGATGCTGATGGCGATGATGATGAAGATGTTGACGATGATGGTGATGGTGATGTTTAGATGATGATCATGATGATGTTCAGAAGATCATGATGGTGATGATGATGGAGAAAATGACGATGATGGATATGTTGATGAGGAACCTGCAGATGCCAATGATGATGATGATGGAGATGTTGATGAGGAACCTACAGATGCCAATGATGATGGTGATGACGATGAAGATGTTGATAATGATGGTGTTGGTAATGATGATGATGATGAAGATGAAGATGATGGTGACATGATGGAGATGTTGATCTGATGAGGAAGTTGATGATGATGATGATGCTGATGATGATGGTGATGATGATGAAGATGTTGATGACGATGATGACGGTGATGAAGATGATGATGATGAAGAAGATGATGATGATGGAGATGTGTTGATGGGGAACCTAGAGATGATAATGATGATGAAGATGGTGATGGTGATGGTGATGACGATGAAGATATTGATGATGATGCTGATGGCGATGATGATGAAGATGTTGACGATGATGGTGATGGTGATGTTTAGATGATGATCATGATGATGTTCAGAAGATCATGATGGTGATGATGGTGATGATGATGGAGAAAATGACGATGATGGATATGTTGATGAGGAACCTGCAGATGCCAATGATGATGATGATGGAGATGTTGATGAGGAACCTACAGATGCCAATGATGATGGTGATGACGATGAAGATGTTGATGATGATGGTGCCGGTAATGATGATGATGATGATGATGATGATGATGAAGATGAAGATGATGGTGACATGATGGAGATGTTGATCTGATGAGGAAGATGATGATGATGATGATGGTGATGATGATGAAGATGTTGATGACGATGATGATGGTGATGAAGATGATGGAGATGTGTTGATGGGGAACCTAGAGATGACAATGATGATGAAGATGGTGATGGTGATGACGATGAAGATTTTGATGATGATGCTGATGCTGATGATGATGATGATGATGAAGATGTTGACGATGATGGTGATGGTGATGTTCAGATGGTGATGATGATGATGATGATGATGATGATGATGGAGATGTTGATGAGGAAGGGGGAGATGACAATGATGATGAAGATGTTTATGGTCATGAAGATGATGATGATGGTGATGGTGATGATGATGGAGATGTTGAAGATGATGGAGATGGCGATGAAGATGATGATGATGATGATGATGGTGAAGATGATGAAGAAGATGATGATGATGGAGATGTTGACCTGATGACGATGAAGATGATGATTATGGTGATGATGATGAAGATGTTGATGCTGATGATGATGGTGATGATGATGATGATGATGGAGAAGATGATGATAATGGATATGTTTATGAGGAACCTACAAATGCCAATGATGATGATGATGATGGTGATGACGATGAAGATGTTGATGATGACGGTGATGGTAATGATGATGAAGATGATGATGATGATGGTGATGGTGATGGTGATGTTTAGATGATGATGATGATGATGAAGAAGATGATGGTGACATGATGGAGATGTTGATCTGATTCAAGGAAGATGATGATGATGATGATGATGATGGTGATGATGATGAAGATGTTGATGATGATGATGATGGTGATGAAGATGATGATGATGAAGAAGATGATGATGATGGAGATGTTGATGTTGATGGGGAACCTAGAGATGAAAATGATGATGAATATGGTGATGGTGATGGTGATGGTGATGACGATGAAGATTTTGATGATGATGGTGATGGTGATGATGATGAAGATGTTGATGATGATGGTGATGGTGATGTTTAGATGATGATCATGATGATGTTCAGAAGATGATGATAATGATGATGGAGATGTTGATTTGATGAGGAATATGATGATGATGATGATGATGGTGATGATGATGAAGATGTTGATGATGACGATGATGGTCATGAAGATGATGATGATGAAGAATATGATGCTGATGGAGAATATGATGCTCACAACTCCCTCTAGTCTCTCTCTCCCCAACCATCAATCTCTCTCTCTCTCTCTCTCAAACACACACACATACACACACATTATGTCACTTTCCATTCTCAAACCCATCCCCCCTCCATCCATATCTATCTCCAACTTTCTCCCTCCATCCCTCACCCTACCTTCTCTCCCTCCCTCTCTCATCGCCTATCTCTCACCTTCTATCCCTCCCTCATGTTATCTTTCCCTCAACCTATCCCAATATCTCCATCACTCCCTCTCTCTCCATCGCCACCACTCTCTGCATGTCTCCCACCAACACTTTCTGTCCCTCCCTTCCTATCTCTTATTTCGTTCTATCCCCATCTATCTCTCACTCCCTCTAAATCCATTCCTCCCCATTGTCCCTCTCCCTCCCTCGCTCTATGTCTCTCCCCCCCTTGTATTCTTTATTTCTCTCTCACATCCCCCTTGCCTCAATCCATTCCCCCTTGTCACTCAAGTCTCACTTTCAACTTCTAACCCTATACCTCTTCAGAACCTATTCTACTCCTAATAGTGCTCTCAAGCTCCACTTCCCTTCACCCCCTGTAGCCCATCATGTTCTCATTCCCTTCATCTCTCCCCACTCAAGCTTCCAACATCCTTCTAAGCCCTTGACCCTTTCCCACCCCTATTAAATATTAACCATAGATTCCCTTGACCCTTCCCCACCCCTTCTCAAATATTAAACAAAAATTCCCTTGAGTCTTCCACACCCCCTCTTTCTCAAGTATTAAACATGTATTTTATGATTTGAATAACGTGAGCGCGTTTTCTAACTATATAACGCGTACGTGTTATGTAGTTATATAACGCGTACGCGTTAATTAGTTATATAACGCGCACGCGTTATGTAGTTATATAACGCGTACGCGTTATTTACATCTAAAAGTGCGGCAATATTTTTGAATTTAAATAGGCCGAGTCACATGCTCACATGTCAACAATAATCCTATGTGTATGCTTTGGAGTTTGCTTCGGAAATTCCAAACCTGTGCTATGTTAATGAAAAACCAAAGCTAATTGGGTATTTCTTCCAGTTTCTGGAGAAGCCTGTGCTTAGCCACTCGTTACAATATGCTACACAGAGTCATTTTTGACGAAATCTTAGACACAAATAGCATTTTTTCTGTAGATTCCAAATATGTAACTTTTATTTTGAAATATTAATTTTTCCTATTTTCTTTTAATCTCTTTTCTGTCCTACCTCCTTAACTCGTGAAACACACTGTTAGTGTTTCTTCCATAACTTTTTCAATTCTCAATCATTTCAAAAAAAAATTGTATGGTGCACAAGAGGACACTAACCTCCACGTTCTATGAAAAACCCATTTCAAGATTTTTGCATTAAGACCTTCAAAGGCTCTACCCACAAAAGAGGTACTATTTTCGAGGTTTGATCACTTAGACAATTATAAAAAAATTATAAAATTACTAATTTAATTTTCGAAAAATAATGGCGCACAAGTGCTATGTGTTCTCTACATGCATGCCGATTTTTGTAGCTTGATTCCATCATTTAGGCCCTCAAAGGCTCTACCCACAAAAGCATATACCTTATCATTTGCCTGAAAAATAAAAAGTGTCTGTTAGGAAAAATGAAACTTGACATAGCTATGCAAATTTTCAATACATAAAAGTTATATATTCAGAAACGTGATTCAATTTCCTACATTTCATCTTTTTTACTCAATGCAAGATATTTTGCGTAAGTAGATCAAAAAATCCAAGTAAGTTGAGGGATGCCTGCTTTTTCAGTTTTCTATTGCATCTAACGCGCCAAAAGTGACCCTCATTAGCTTGCACTGACCCCTTTAATATGCCTACAAAAGAGGCATTTGATATTGTTCACATGTATAAATATGAAGTCGTGGAGTAGAAATAAGGTGTATTCTTGCTTTGAGGACTTTCACAAAACCTTTCATGTAATCCCTAGTCACTTGTTTTACCTGTGAGGCTTAAGGTGTTGATGATTCTAAATGGTGATTTCATTTGTAATGTATCTATATGAGAATGTTTATTGGCACAATTAGGACCGAAATAGGAAATGTAACATACACAAGAATATAGGATTCAAACAAAGGTACCTATAAACCCTAAACCGTATGCTCATTTCCCATAGCAACATTATTCCTTTATATTTTTTGTACTAGGGGAATCAACAACTGGGGAAATGCATGTACTCGCATTACATGGGGTCGATTCTCATCCACTAAGACTATACCCCTAGGTGCACCCACACAACCCACAAGCATGGGGCATAGGTAAGTTGGGGTGATTTGAACTCGTAACCTCTGTATACACCATGACCTTTTATTTCACTTCAATTTCTAGTCAATCTACACCCCTGTGGGAAACATTATTCATTTATATTTGTATTGCTTGTGTCATCCATATAATTTGTTTAGGAAAATATCTAATAGTCTCAAAGTTACAAAGTTTTAGATTTGTTGGTATGCCTGACTACCAAATGTTGTGTGTTATTTTAACCAGAATGGTTTACATGGGTGCTAGCTACAATGCCATTTGACATAAGAGGCACAGGCTACACCTATTATTTGATCTCATTAAGAGAAGCATTTAATCAATCACCTCCATTGCATTGAGGTCTATTGGGTGGCATCCTAGGTATTTTTTTTACAATATCTACAATATAGATGCCATGGAAATCCACTTTATATCCAATGTGCAAGTACGAATAAATATGTTTACAATGTGGAACTAACTATTCGATTTTTTAATATGACCACCACAATTACTTACAAACTAACACATATGATGTTAAAGGAACAAATTATAGTAAATCATCTTCAGTATGCATATTAACTCCCTAAAGATATTGATAATTTTTATAGGGTAAGACAGAGATTGTAAGAATACAAATATACTGTATGCATAGGATATCATACCAGTAAGATAAATCATATTGTTGCAGAAAGTTCCACAATACTTGTGTGTGAGGCACACCAATCTAGCAAATCGTTCATAGGATATCTTACTGGTAAGATAAATCATATTGTTGTAGAAAGTTCCACAATACTTGTGTGTGAGGTACACCAATTGAGCAAATCACTAAAAATGTTGCATCAATGTTGAAGACTACTACTAAATCAGCTTGAGGTGATGCATACTATAGGATCATAGCAATTACACACATGAAATAATAAGATATATTTATATATGGTACAATAAACTATATTAAAAAACTAGTAATTTGTAATTAGATATATATATTAATGATTTCATACTAATCTTCTCCATGCAATTGTAGTGTACAATGGCATCCATTGTCCCATATCAAGTCTACTTACCACTCAAGCATTGATGAGGATCACATGAACTAGGATCAAAATGACCTCTCTTGACTAGACTTTGTTGCATGGCTTGAACGGCCAACCCCTCCCCCACCATTTTGTGAAGATCCCTCCTACCAAGATACGATCCCTGTTTAGTTTCAGGTTTTATTTATAGGAGAATTTTGTCTCATTTTAAATGGATCTAAATAATTAAAACATCGATCAAAATTTTAATTAATTCATCCAATTACTTAAAAAAATGGATCAAAATTTTAAATAATCAATTTTTTGAATTATTGAATCATCAAATTTTAACATGAATAAAACGTCGGTGACTCGGTTCTGAAACAATTTCTCGGGAAATGCACGGCCGGAGCTGTCGCAGAGTGTCGGAGACTCAGACGTGTCGAGATCTGAATCACGAATGTAGTCAATTTGAACATTGAACTTTGAATGAGGTACTTGGGCAACGTGATTCCGACTCCGACGGGTGGCTTTACGTAGGTCCCACGAATACTCTTTGAACGAAGCAAAGGAAAAGTACTAAGGGATTTGTTACGAAGCTTCCACCTCCTTCCGTCAAAAACCTAACTCTATATATTGTATTGTTGACAGCTTTCGAGGTGATCAGATTGTGAGCAGTTGAAAAATCAATAATTGCAACTATCAAACCTGGAAGGAAGAAGAATACTTGTTGTATAAACAAGGCTCTCTGTTGTTGTATGTATTGTTCTCTTTTAATTACAGCATTTCTTTGCAAAAATGGCCGCCTCCTCTCACAAGAAGCCAGGGATAGATGAGTGGAATGGTGGATTAGCTTTGCCGGATGCAAAAAGAACCAATAGCGTAAAGTTGGTGCATGATAGTGATCTCATGGCTTTACTTGAGATGATCGATAATATGGATGCTGTTAACAGTGATCCAGAAGAAACCCATACTGCGATTCAGCTCGAGGACGAGCTGAGACTGAACGGGGTTATGAAATCTCTGGAACAAGAAGTCGGATTGAAGGGAGAAGCAGAAGCGGTTGAGTCTGTTGATGAGAAGGGTGGTTCAATTAAACAAATAACAGACTGGAATCCTGAAGCGACCTCGGCTTCTGATACAGGAGACATGCATTCTGAAGAAAATTTGACATATAATTACGATGATATAATTCGTGCAGAGCAGGGTTTCTTTGTTGATCATACTGCTCTCGAACTTGGAATCATCATGAACGTTTTGGATGGAGATTCAATGGCCAATATGTATTCAGATGCCGTCTATGGTTATGCTGAAACTCCGGCGGTTTTCTATGGTTCTCTGTGGGAGGATGATATTTGGCAGTTCAATGAACCTCCAGTCATTCAAAATAATGATATTGAATCACGACAAAAAGAAGATTTTGGAATTAGTGGAATCGACTGTCATCACATTTCGGACGATATTAAGCCAATCTAGCCTGTAGCGCCACTGTCGAGGGAGGCCTGTAATGTACATTTAGTGAAGAAAATTTGCCTGATTTTGTAGGGAATGAAGCTATACTCACAGCTGAGAATATAGCTTTAATTTCGAGTTATTTTCACCAAACTATCATAGTTGTGAAAAGCATCTCACAAAATTTTATTTCAAAGGCCGAACTTTTGTACATAATTTTGTCAAAATGTTATTGTTTAAATGTAATGTTTGATCATTTGCTTTTACTGTAATTCAGTTTTTTTTATAGAAATTTATTATCAGATTCGTTGGAATGCATTCTTGTAAAGTTCTTTTATATCCGATTTATATAATTTACTTAAAATTTCATCCAATTTTTGTTTTTATCATTTTTCCATAGAAAACACATTAACCTTTCATTTTTTTTAACCTAACAAACCTAAAACTAAAATGTTGAACATACACCATTACTGTGTTCTATGATTTTAGATTAAAGACCATTGAAAATCGCGAACGGTGGATCTTCGTGATGGCATAAATTTGCTGTACATTGGATAAGAAGAGTATGCTGCGCTGGATCATTTCAATTCACAAAATTAATTATTTGAACTTGTCAAGTAGTGACGTTAAATAATTCAAATGCCGTACGGCCAAGCTGTAACAGTCACGTTGTAACACAATATACACAAGGTGGGGCCTCCTAGCCAACGAATTTGACTAATCTCTTTATGAAGTATAATTTGGTGAGCGAAATCCTTTTTAAAAACTTATTGAAATGGATTTTGCAAGGAATATATATATATATATATATATATATATATATTTTGATAGATGTTTATATTTTTTAATATGGGGTGGATTAGTATTTATGTGTTTTTAGAGTGTAAGTTATGTTTTTTTCTAGATTGTCGGATGCATGGATAACAATTAGTTGGTAAGTACAACTACATATAACTTTTTAGCGACATTTAACTTGTGGTCTATCGATACAAATTAATTATCCTATTCCAACTATGAGAAATTCAATGATCTTTGTGGACTGAAATCTTAGTCGTTTTGAGAAATTCAATGACCTTTGTGGATTTGAAGTCTTAGTCATTTGAGTTATGCTAGAAAGACGTGCAACAACAGACACATATACCCAAATATTGTTAGACATCACATCATGATAAATATATGAAGAAGATAAAGAAAGACATAAACACCAACAATGGCAGAAAATACATACTCAATATTAATCAACAATTAAGTTGTCTTCAATATGCACAAAGATGTACATATGATTAGTCTTAGTCTTTAACATCTCCTCTTAATCATAAGCTTTTTAGTGCCTGAAAAACCGCCACTACTTGACAATGAAACTCTCTGAAACACAATCTCGCTGAAGATGAAGACTTCTACTAAGCTGCATGGTTTCCACTTGACCATAAACTAATATTTTTAAGTTGACCATTAAACTATCCAAGTAGAGAAACAGTTGTATATGTTCTTTGAAATGTAAACAAGCAGAACCTCATGTCTTCTACTTAATTGGCGGTTTTAGGATGACCAGTAACCAAGAGATGGTTTTAGGATTACCACAAACCATGTCAACAACAACGAGTTGGTTTTAGGATTACCACAAACCGTGTCAGGAACAAGGCTACATACTTGTTTCCCATTTGATCATCTATTCACAGGCTCTAAAACAAACTTGGAACCTCACTGAAAACTTAAGATGTTATTCCCCCCCTTCCAGGGACAAGTTATTCAAATTGCCTTGCTGCAATATTTTGATCAGGTGGCTGAAATGCCTGAACATAAATAGTTTCAAAATGATTCTTGGTACTTTTTTTCACAAACTGCATAAATTTCCAAACAGAACAGGTTCACAATGACTTTTATTTTGCTGCATATCTTCTTTCCACCTTTTTATGATAATCCAACACACAATAGAAAATTTAAACTCAACAAAAGGGTGTTAGGTTTAACCAATATTGCACCCAAATACAATCATACTTCAATTCAACAAAATAATGATGAACATGCACAAGTTTAGAAAAGTAGTGTTGAGTTGTTCTTAAACTCTTGATGCTGAAAGCTTTGTCTTGATTACTCTGTTGATGCAATTTAATTCTGACAATAGCAATGGCTTAGTTCTCCTTCACAATAGGAGGTGGTCGTTGTGCTCTTCATCTTCATAAATTTGCTCTATAACTAAAAACACTCTATATCTCAAAATTCTTCTTTTAAATATCTCAATTCTATTGTCTCCACTATAATATGATATTGAAAACTAAAAATAACCTTAAATTCTCTTTATATACTATAGAATATCTAAAAACCTTATTTTAACAAAATATAAAACCCTTTTTATATTCCAAAAAAATCTTTTTAATATCACAACGTACCTTAAATTCTCTTTATATACTATAGAATATCTAAAAACCTTATTTTAACAAAATATAAAACCCTTTATATATTCCAAAAAATCTTTTTAATATCACAACATGAAAATTCCCCAACCTTAGAATGATGTATGCATATTGCATCCCATTATTCATCATTTGCTTTATATATAAAAACAAAATATCGAATACTTCACTTTAGAAAATATATACCAATGCATCCCATTATTCATCATTTGCTTTATATATAAAAACAAAATATCGAATACTTCACTTTAGAAAATATATACCAATGCAAAATAATATAAGAAAGATTCTTACTCTCCCATTTTATGTAAATTGGCTACATGCATTCCTCCTCACTCGAAATATCCTTTATGGTTTGCACACAACAGTAGGACGAGATGGTTTCTTTTTCTCTGTTTACACGAACTACAACTTCAGGAACTTTCACTTTGAAAAAAAGTTTGGTTTAATGCAGCAATTTCTGTCTTGACAATTTTCTAAGACTCATTGAGAGTATCTAATCATAAACAACGCAAATCTAACGGATGTTCTGTGTCGATGTTTAAAATTTTTTATTTTCTAAAATGAACATTTTGTAAATATTAAACAAGATATGAACCTCAAGGGTTAGCTCAATTTGGTAAGACTTCCGAACATTCTTTAGGCGGGGAAGTCACTAGTGCACTGTGTCTTCGCTGAAAAAAAATATTAAACAAAATATGAATCAATATAGTGCAGCTCCTTTACTGTGGTGTGGTTTTTTAACCTTTGATCCTTCAATATCAACTCCCTTCCCACAGTCTCAATTTAGCTCAACTCCCTTCCCACAGTCTCATATCTTGTTTAAACAAGATATGAACCTCAAGGGTTAGCTCAATTTGGTAAGACGTGCGAACATTCTCTAGGCGAGGAAGTCACTAGTGCACTGTGTCTTCACTGAAAAAAAATATTAAACAAAATATGAATCAAGATAGTGCAGCTCCTTTACTTGGTGTGGTTTTTAAACCTTTGATCCTTCAATATCAACTCCCTTCCCACTGTCTGAGTCAAAAAAACCTTTTCTTTTGAATATAATATCAAATTTATTTATTTTTTAATATAATATCAATTCTTTAATAAAAATAACACTTTTTTAAATGAAAAATAACCATACAAATCCTTTATGTCAAACTCATTTTTTTCGATTACGCCTTCACACCATAAAATAATGATTCAAATTATAATGAAAAATAATACCTTAGGAAAAAGAATACCTTCGTGTGAACAATTTCATATATTTTCAGACTTCAAATCCTCAAGCGAGCACGTTTTATGACAGAAAATGCATAATCATTAATGAGTAATTAAGCTCTCTTCAATATGCACAAACATGTACATATATATTACAAAAAGTTCATAATTGTTATGTAATCATATAACATTTATGTAAATTAACTAATTATGATTTGAGTTTTTAACAAATAAAATGGGCTGGGAAATACATAGAAATCAACTGTTTCTTAGTATATTTTCTATTTTATTTGTTCTATGTATAACTTATATTAACTATGGAAATTGCATAATGTGATTGCCATATGGTATTTGAGGGTGTTGAATTTATTTATGAATTAAAAAACACAGTTTGAACACTTCCAAATTTAGATTTTACTAAAATAATTTATCAAATTTCAATCAAAAACTACTAAAAATTCAAAACTCAGAATAAATAAACTACTCCATTTTTATAAAATTAGAAATCAAATTTACATAGCTCAGCAACCTGATAAAATAAGATATGATAAAATAAGATAGGTATTTGTGGGTGAATTTCACTAGGCCCTTGTCGTCTGTCCAATGAAAATTGATAGTTATTTTACTTTTTTTATTTTGATTGACCGATATTTTTACTTCGGCATATACTTGGTATCCAAAATGAAGGTTGACTTTGAAATTTTCTTGACATTTTTCCACACAAATCTTCTCTTTTAGTTTTGGTGACATTTCAGTGTCGATTGAAAACTCTAAACACCATATTCTGAATATCATTTAGTGAATGATTTCCAACTTGCAAATTGGCAAAAGTAAAGGACAACCAACTAACCAGTATTCTCGGAATTCGTTTGGAAGAAATTCAGTCTACACAAAACAAAATTAGACTTCTTCGAATCCCATAAAAAATTATAAATTTATAACGTAGACATAACCGCAATTACATTTCTCTAAATTTGGCTTTGCCGGCCAACTAAAATTTCACTGAATCAGACTAACTAAAACAAAATTAAGTTTATAAAAGTTCCTAGAATGTCAATGACCTTTATGGATTTAAAGCTCGGGTTCTTTGAGTTTTACTCGAAAAACGTGCAATGATGGACAGAGATACCACAGTTGATAAAAAAACGATGGGCTGGGAATTGGGAAACCGCTGGAAATCAAAATCAAAGGTCACGGAGTCAAAAGCAGGAAAGTAAAGACATGTTTTTTGGAATTAGAAATCAAATTTGCATGGCTGAGCAAACAGATATATGTAGAAGATCAAATGTCACGGACTCAAAAGCAGGAGACTAAACACAATTTTATAGGAAATAAAAATAAAATTTATATGGCTGAGAAAACATATCTACGGAGAAGATAAGATAGGTACTTGTGGGTTAATTTCATTACTGAGAGGATAAGATAGGTACTTGTGGGTTAATTTCATTACGGAGAGGATAAGATAGGTACTTGTGGGTTAATTTCATTACTGAGAAGATAAGATAGGTACTTGTGGGTTAATTTCATTACTGAGAGGATAAGATAGGTACTTGTGGGTTAATTTCATTACTGAGAGGATAAGATAGGTACACGGGTTAATGGTTAATTTTACTTCACAGTTATAGTTTTTTGTCAAATGAGATTTTAATTGTTTGTGTGTTTTTTTTATTAATATCTATTATTTTCGTAAATTGCATAAGGATGAAAGAAGTGTACTGTCTAGATTAATTTTATTGCAGTCATTCCAAAATTTGAAATAAACAATTATAAAATAAAAAATAATATAAAAAATTATTTGTAACTTATCTATGGATAACTGTAGTTGATGAATGGATAACAGGCTTTGTGGCAGACAACCAGTTTAACTAAAAAAATGTGTGTGATAACATGTAGCTGAGACAGACAATTGGTGATTACAACTACTCATAGAGAACATATAACATATAACTATTTGTGGCACTTAACTTGTGAACTATTTATGAGATGTTCAACTACCACAAGTTAAGTGATTATCCTAATTTGAAATGTCAATTTTATTTTGCTATATAACAATACATTAAATGTCAAATCCACCATCTGTTTTCAAAATATTTTTATTTTGTTATATAACAATACATTAAATGTCAAATCCACCGTATGTTTTCAAAATAAGTTTACCAAGTGTGAAACTCACTCTTCAGTAATTTTTGACACTATGTAGTTGTAAAGCTCCTATGCAATCCTGTCCTTTTGCAAAATGAGTGTCACGGCTCTGAGTGTGAAACTCTTCAATATTTTTGACACTGGTTGTAAAGTCCATTACACTATTTTTGACGCTAAATAGTTCTAAAGCTCCATTGCGATCATGGTTTTTTGCAAAAGATTGCCACTGCTCTCTGAGTGTGAGACTCTTCAATCATTTTTGACACTAGTTGTAAAGTTCCATTCGATCCTCTCTTTTTATCTCTTGTCACTTAGTGATTTGGATATGGTATCTATGGACCGAAACTCTATTCTGATAAAAACTTGAGTTCTTTAAACTTTTTAAGATGTAGAGATGGGCGTAGTTTATTTGATGACTGATATTTTGAACGAGGTAAATTGTTATTTAATGAATGATTTCCAATTTGCAAAACCATAACTGTAAATGGTAATTAAAATAAAAAAAACATTATTCAATAAAAAAATCATTACATCCTAAATAAAAAAAATCATTACATCCTAAATAGAAGAAACCTGTTAGATTGATTCCATTGAAAAAGGAAAAAATAGAAACGCATATATATTAATTTTTTTAACAAAATAAAATTCGGTGGCTTCTTTATCTATGCCTTTATCAAATCTACCCTTTTACATTTAAAAAAGGATGTTTTATATTACGAAATTAATTATAACAATGTTATAAATGTTATGTAGGTTGAAATATAGATAGTTGAATTTGAAGTATTTCATATATAGATATATATATCTCACCCTAAACAACATTTATTATTTTGCTAAGAGGTGCATTTATTTTAGTTCTAAACAATATTTATTATTTTGCTGCTAGGTGCATATATTCACTAGAGATCATACTTCAACACTAGCTGTATAACTCAGTAGTTTTTTTATAGTGTTTGCAAGATGACAATCCACCGGTGAATTTTCCTCCCCTCCAGCTAAATCGAGCTCCACTGATACTCCAGGACACACAAACTGTCCTCGTCCAACCTCTATTTCATGTTTCTGATGAGTGAAGAGCGCCGCGGGTGGTCGGGGGTGGTCCGGACTATGTTTTTAAATTGATTTTAGATTTAAATAACGCGTACGCATTTCGTAACTACATAACGTGTACGCGTTTTGTAGTTCTATAACACGTACGCGTTATGGTTACCTATCCTACATGTCCAGTGACATGTGAGGCTCGGGTCTTACCATGGCAGGTGCTAAGTATGAGAAACGCGTTATGTTTTTATGTATCAGGAACGAGTTTTGAAAAAGTAGCATTGCATCTAAAGTGACCCTCATCTTCTTGCACACAACCAAAGGTCACAATCTCACTTTTACTAATTTTAATAAGGTTGGCTTGCAAGCATGCTCATCACAAAATGATAAGAAAGTGCATGATTGTTTTTGGAAGCCTATGGCAAAAATGTTGGATCAAATGACAAGGTTGTAAGCAAACAATGAAATAACAATGTAGATAATTATGAGAAGGTAACCACTTATATTATCCATAAAATTTAAAATAATGTCACCTAATTCATCAATATACCATATAGAGTGTAGGGTGGACTAGGTGCCCTTGAACCCTAAAGCATTGTGTATGTGCTTGATGTTGCTCATTTCAGTGCAAACCTTGTTAACAATCATCTCTTAGAGACCCATTACCAATGAAATCACCAAATTTAGAAGCCCCAACACATTAATCCTCTCAAATAGGAAGTTCCTAAGGATTGTGACAAAGGCTTTACCAAAGTTCACAAAACAACAATACACCTTATTAAATAAAATTTACAAGTGTCTCCCTATAAGATAGTGGATCTTAATTGTAAATGATGAGTAAGAATAAATTATATATATGAGTTAGTCTCACTTCCATTGAAGAGAACCACTAATCATGTAAACATTAAATTACATATAGTTTCAATATCTAAAACTGCATATACCTTTTAATAGTGAAGATGAACTGAGGACTAGCCACCTTCTGGCTCCCTCTTGTTATATTTAGGTTTACATATATTCTTCGTTGATTATTATATATCATGTTGACAAGCCATTAAGAGTGAAATATGTTTATGTTAAATTTAAATATTGTTAGCAATAATATCACCACCAACACAGAACTACCAAATCTATATCACGTTGACAAGCCATTAAGAGTGAAATATGTTTATGTTAAATTTAAATCTTGTTAGGAATAATATCAACACCAACACAAACTACCAAATCTTTCAAGATGCAAGACTTTTTTAGAGTGCAAGTTTGTACATTGATGGATTTGATCCCTATTAGTGCATGGTAGATATGGATTTAAGATGGATCTATGCTAGTGATAAAAATTTATTAGATGAAATCATAAAAGATGAATGCCACCACGATTCTTAAAAAAAATGTAAATTGCAAAGAGGTAAAGATAGACAAACCTCATAATATCCATATAAGTAATTAATTGGACATAGTCAAGCATGCACTGATTGAAAGCGATAGCAATTAGTAAATTGGATAATATAAGACCTTCGATTGAAAACGACGAGAAATTCATACATAGACATCAAGAATCTTCGCTAGATCACACATAGGCATATAAAGAAATATCCAAGTTTCATTAATTATTTTAGTTTTAATGATATAAGACCTTGATTGAAAATGACAAGAACTTCATACATAGACATCAAGAATCTTCCCTAGATCACACGTAGGCATATAAAGAAGTATCCAAGTTTCATTAATTATTTTAGTTTTAATATAAATATATATATATATATATATGGTGAGGCCCAACACTATAATTATTTTTACTTAACTTTTATTATTTTATTAAAGTGTCACATAGAAATTGATAAATGCCTACACAAATCCTTTTGTTGACCCCCCTCCCAATACATATTTCCGGTTAAAAAAACCCCATTTGTACTAGATATCCCCTATTTTTACGAGATGCCTCTTTTTACACCTCCCTGATACATATAAACCCTCAATACCCTACATCCCCCCCACCCAATACCTATAGTATATTGAACTTGATTTTCACAATTTCAACCCCCCCCTTTATGAATGAACATGAAAAGATATTAGACAACAAGGTGAAGCCCTTGTGCATTAAATATGGTAGGGAAATAATGATTGTAGAGGTAAGTGTGTAGTATGCTAGTGCCCACGAGTGTAATATGCATATCGTTATAATTTTTTTAACACCAAGTCTATGCCTTAGGGTTGTGGCCATGCAATGAGGAGGAACACGACAAGGATGTGGACATGGTTATCAAAGATTCATCTTTGGTTTGATGCACCATGGAGAAGGTCCATAATCGATGAGCATGCCCTATAAATTAAATAGTTAGCACAATATCAACTTGTCGGAGTTATAGATCTACTAAAATAGCTTACCTATATAAGAAACCAATAATATATCAACATAAATAAATAACAGAAAGAGAACAAGGGAAAAGAATACACCAGATATACGTGGTTCACCCAACTGGGCTACGTCCGCGGGAAGGTTGTATTCTATTATCTCCAGAAATCTCCTTCAATCTTACAAAGGAAGCAACTACAAATAACTCGATACAATAACAGAAAGCTTGTGAGAACAGTACAAGATCACTGATGGTGTTGTATGTTGTTGTTGTTGTATATTGTATGTTGAAGAGACTCCCTTGACCCTATTATATGCCCATAGATGAGGAGGAATTACTCTCACATATTGCATGTGGGATAATATAATTCTCCATAATAACACCTCTTTATATAACAATGGATATCAAGAGTATACTTTAACATATTAAATATGGGATATAATGTATTACTCTTTCACATAAGATTGTGGAAAACTTCTGACATAATCCAAATACATTATTACCTTCCAAGGAATATAATATATTCCAAAAATCCCCCTTAATAATGGCTAGGAGAAAGGCCCGCAAGGGTGTGGCTCATTGGCGATTCGCTTGATATGAAGCCACATGTTGTAAACAAAGGTCACGAGTTCAAATCACACTCGATCTTACCCATGTCCCATGCTTGTGGGAGGTTGTGGGGAACCTATGGGTATAGTGGTAGCGGGATTGGATCCATGGACCCCGTGTCACGCGAGTACAAGCCCAGTCTCCAGTTTCTGATTCCCCTAATTTAAAAATAAAAAATAAATAAAAAATAATGGCTAGGAGAAAGGCCCACACTAACACTAAGGAAGGAAGGAGTCATTACTGCTCCCCCTTGATGACAACTTCCCTCATCCAAAGCAAGGAACGAAGATGCACATACTTCTCTTCTATTAAGGATTTAGTGAAGATATCGGCTGCATGTTGCTCGGTAGGAAAATACTCAAGAGAAAGAATACCATCTGCTACGAGACCTCGAATATAATGAGAATCAAGGTCGAGATGCTTTGTCTTGGAGTGATATACCGGATTATAAGAAAGCTTAATTGCACCCTGATTGTCACATTTCAACACAGTGGACGATTTTGGAACCAGACCAAGCTCAGTAAGGACATGCCGTAAACAAACTGCTTCTTTAGCTACTTCTTTGGTTGCTTCTTTGGCTGCTCTATACTTTGCTTCACACGAAGATAAAGAAAGAGTCTTCACCTTCTTGCTAGACCAATAAATCGGACATGAACAAAGTTGAAATATATAACCAGCCGTTGACCGTCGATTAGAACTGTCACCTGCCCAATCAAAATCTGTATAACCAGAAAGTGAAACTATAGCACTGCTTGAATAAAATACACCATAGTACAATGTCCCCTGTAAATATCTCATAATTCTCTTGGCTTCCTGCCAATGAATTTCATGAGGTTGTTGCATGAACCGAGAAACCATACTGGAGGAAAAAGAGAGATATGGTCTGTTGTGAGTTAAATATATCAAACTGCCCACGTGCTAACGATAAAGAGTAGAATACACAAGAGGGGTGGTACACTCAACACTTAACATTACACCACACTGAAATGGGGTAGGAGCAGGTTTACAATCACTCATATGGAAACAAGCCAATAAGTCTGTAGCATACTTTAGCTGAGAGAGAAAAATACCATCTGGCATATGCTAGATCTGAAGACCCAAGAAATAGTGCAATATGCCAAGATAAGTCATTTCAAACTATTTTTGAAGATCACTTTTCATACTTTGAATTAATACAAGCTCGTTGCTAGTGATGATAAAATCATCCACATATAACACAATAATGAGGATATTATAACCAATGTGCTTAACATACAGATTTGGATCAGATATACAATGCTTAAAACCATTGTTCAAGAAATATGTATCAATTTTATCATACAAAGCCCTTGGTGCTTGTTTGAGACCAAATAAAGACTTGTGTAATTTGCATACTAAACTTGATGATTCAGCAGAAATAAAACTGAGAGGTTGTTGCATATAAATGTTTTCATGAAGATCACCATTTAAAAATCACTTTTAACATCCATTTGGTGTATTTCCCATTTATAAGATGCAACAAGAGATAAGATGGTTCTTATTGTATTCATTTCAGCAACAAGAGAAAAAGTTTCATTATAATCAATACCTTCAAGTTGATTAAAACCTTTTGCAAATAATATAGCTTTATATTTTTCAATTTGTCCTTCTGCAGTGAACTTAGTTTTATAAACCCATTTGCAACCAACTAAATTCTTTCCTAAAGGAAGAGGAACAATAGACCAAGTCTTTTTCTTCATAAGAGATTCATACTCAACAGACATAGCTTGTTCCCAATGAGGTTTACCCTTAGCTTGAGCATAACAAGTAGGATCGTCTGTGGCCAAATATTTGGTCATAAGAGCAAAGTTAGATCTAGTTCTATGAGTATCAGAAGGATTACCGATCTCACTACCTGTAGATTCAATATTTTTCTGGGCCCAAACAGGAAGATTAGAAGGAACAAAAGTTACTTCAGGATCTTCAGGACTGTTGACTCAGACCCAGTCGATAGGGGTTCCCATCACTGTCGACACCAACCCACCGCAATCTCCCTGAGCACCGGCCTAGACAGGTTTTACCATGACCAGCAACACCTGCAGAGCAGATGAGGTCTCACTTGAGGCGATCAAGGGAGAGTGGACGGAACCATGTTTCCGCCGAATGAAGGAGGATGTATGTAGCATCAGCTACTTAATCGTATTGCAACATTCAACAATAGATCTATGCATTCACTTCGACATTATTGTACTCATAGCATCATTTAATGGAAACATTCATTGTTGCGGAAGATTATAATAGTAAAGCGACTATTGCATCAAAGAAACATTGCATTACCATCAAAAGACAGAAGACACATCAGGATTGCACAGGAACAGTTTCATCACATCATATTATTGCTGCAAAAACCCAATATAATGCCTTTGCAGATCACAAACATCAGCAATATCTCTTTATATTTAGAACATACGCACAAAATGCATACAAAAGATCTCCCCTACGACCTACAACTTTCTATCGATAAATAGGCTTCCGCCTTTACAATGCTTGTCCACTTACTAACAACTTCCTAACCAACTCCTGGACAAATGACCTAAAATCTAACTGACACGGTCCAAATGACCCAAAAAACCTCCTATTGCGGTATACTTAGCTCAAAATTACATCTCATATGGTCCAATGACCCAAACACCCGCATTCTGCAGTACAAACGACTCAAAAAATACATAAAATAATAGAGCCTTCTTCCTTCCGCTACCTCTTCTGACGTGTCGCAGCATCGACGATGCTGCGATTCTTCCTTACCAAATCGTTTGCCAACAGGCCCCCAACACAATCTTGTGGCTCGCCCTCGAGCCACGTCAACTGGACATGGTGTATTCTGTAGTCTTCACTTTGAAGTCTTCATATTCCTGCACGATTGTCATCACCATTTCCTTGACTTCCATAGCAATCACTTGATTGTCAACCACATCTTCTGTGGATGGATGCTTAGTGAGCTTTGCCATCACCTGTTGACGACCCTTCTGTACTGCCTGAAGCACTTCACCTTCCTTGGTCATGAACTGTCCCCCAACATCCTGAAACTGCTCCAACTGCGCAGCACGCTTCTTCTGTCGCTCATCCGCCTTGGCGACGCGCTGTTGCAGATCTTTCAATTCCATGGCTGGAATTATGCGCATCGCTGCTTTGAGTGTCGCCAACTGCCCTTCTGCTTCCTGTCGTTCCTTCATTAGTTGTTCGACTTGCTCGTCCTAGATGATCCGGCCCCAAAATTGCACAGTGTCAGCTGTGATCTTCATTGCAGCCTTTTCCAGCTCCTCCACCTGAGTTGTGACCTCCTCAATTGCCCATTTTTCTGTCGTCAACTTCAACTTGAGGCGTACCGGGATTCACCTGAGCCTTCAACTCTTGATTCTCCTGCCGCAACTGTACAATGGCATCCCCCAGTCGCTGCACCCGTTGGATCACATCCACCTCTTCAGTGGGCTCCGACACATGCTGATAAGATTTCGTGATGGCTCGGTCGACTCGTACATTGTCATCCCACATACGGGCCTTCTCCGTAATGAGGAAATTGCGTTCCCTTTTTAGTCGTTCGATTTCGCGCGCCTTCTCAGCCCGTTCTCTCTTAATGTGTTCTTCGATTTCATCCACAGCCTGTCGTGCTGAAGCAGCGCTGCCGTTCAATTCTTCAATGGTGCGCTTCGCATCGGCCTCACTCACCTGCAATTGTACACACATGCCACTGATCTCCCACAGTCGGTCTTTCGTTTCCTGGCTGGTAGCTGCCTACATAGTGGTCAACCCTTCCATTGGAAGTGCATTCACATTAATGGTCACCTTCTTCAGCTGCTGCATTAAGGCATTCACAGCCTCGTCTTCAGTCACAATCGCAATCGGGGGAATCTCCACATTCCTCACCCGTGGCTCGATGTTGATTATGCTAACTTGTGGTGCCACTGCATCGTCTAGTTCCCATCGCGAAACCATGTCATACAAAGCATCCACACGAGCAGTGAGCGCGTGGAATCCTTCATTTGTTTCCCTTGACATTTTCTGAGCTGCTGTTGTGGATGCATCAGCGATTGCTTGGATAAGTCGACCCAAGTGTGCTTCTGTCGATAGGGGCAGCCCACTGATTGTCGCCGGGTCCTGGTGCCCTTTTCTCCTGTGCTCTTCCAAGGCGCGGTCACTTTCTTCGTCCGTCGGTGTTTTGATGGACACGTGATCATAATCATGATGACTAGGCGGGTCCTGTGCCGATATACGATCTTCTGGACCCTTCGCCAGTCCTCCAGCCTCAATCTCAGCCAACGTCACAAGTTCACGCCATTCCGCTAGCCAATCATTCACGATAGCCTCCAGTGCTTCAACCGTTACCTTGTAAGGGGTCAGCAACCATTGCTGATCGGGGTCACATCTTGCCTGCAGATAAATAGCATGCGGCCGAACCGCAAAATCCATGATTGGCTTAAATCTTGCCGCAGTTTCTTTGGATATCCATGGTACCTTCGTTGCGGCATTACAAAGCATCTCCTAGTAGAGCCAGAATAACAATTGACAATCCCAAAGTCGCTCAGATTCCCGTACATACCATAATTTCTAATAGCGCGCACCCCGTCGCTCTTTTGCAGCCTCAACTTCCATGCCCTTGTACACATCGGACTCCTTCCAAGCCACAAATGCAATCAAGAGTAACAACCAACTATATGTAAATGAGCCCTTACCAGCCTGAACTGACGAGCATCCACTGCCAACTGATTTAGTAGAAACAAGGACCAGTTGATTTGGATGCCCTCCGCACATTGTACTGCACATGCGACAATCCCTGAGTTGCACTGGTTAGGACGACCACCCCTGACCACCTTGCAGGATAAAATATTGGTGCCGGTGAGTACAGCCTTATCATTGATACTGCTGGTGCGATACCCATGACCATCCATCTCCAAGCCATATTTCTTCACCAGCTATCCTGCCCACTTTTTGTCATTCGCCTTCTCTTGGAATAACTACGATGCGTCGACCCCATCTTTAGGCAATCCGGTAATGTGCGAAATTAAATCAATAGTGACCGGGATCTCACTGTCCAGCCACAACAAACCACCATGGAAGCACGCAAGCAGCTGCTTCACGCATGCGTTAACTTCCGCCAGTCGCCCAAAATGCGGCATGTTAATAATTCCTAACAAGTCGACCTGCTTCAATCCTTGTGCCTAGTCCTGTACAATCAGCATCGCGGTAAGTTGTGATCCAGGCACATACGGGGCCGATGCAATTTCTGGGTAGGCCACCATATCATGATCATCATAGCGGAGGTGCACAACGCCGACCCAATATAAATGGAGCACTCCATTCCGGCAGGGAGCGCGGGCATCTTCACCCCATACTTCTGCTTCGGGTTCAGCTTGCGCGGGGTCGCATCCGGCTGACCGGGAGGGATATACCCACGGATGTCAATAGCCGACAGTCCCTCGCATGGGGCAGATTCGTCAACGCGGCAACTGGACTGCCCGACCTGCACTTGAGCGTCTCCTATCACCTCGGTGGATGATCTCAGTTGCCTCTTGCTCCGCGGGGACTCAGAATGCTAACCCCCTCAAAGATTCTTGATGACAACTGATGCTCCCACCGGCATGTTTGCGACTTCTGCCTCAAGATTGACGTCTCCCGTAGATGCAACTTCTTCCTCAACTACAATCCCGGTGAAAGGAGACTCAACCTCGCTACTAATCTCAACCGTTTCTAGCTCTCGTGGCATACCTTACCCAGTTCTTACAACTGATAGCTTCTTCGTCCTAACAGCAGTCTGCAAATGCGACTGAACCTTGGCCAACGCACAACTATACTCGCCAAGATTGCAACAATACTCGTCAGCTCTGCACAGGAACTTAACAACTAAAATCTCGGTGCCTTCTGACCAACTTCGACCCATTTTTATAGCTTCTAGCCGAATCCTCTGTAATCATCACTAAATTCTGCATTAATTCAACCGAAATCCAGTATTAATGATGCAAATCCACCGTCGATCCTGTCAGCTGATCGACCGGATCCGTCATTAATACCCATCATTTGAACAAGCGTTGGTAATTAACTGTTTTAACTTTTGGCATTTATTGCTAATTTGACCTGGTCGCGACCCTGCCACCTATTGCGGGCCACTCCTAACTTGTGGCAGAAGCCTCCCTGCTTCTGCATTCAGTCCCAGTTGGTGCGCTAGCCTGCCACCAATCAATCTACACTTTTTTATTTCTACCCGATGTGAATCATGCATCGCGCTGTTCCAAGCCTGACCGATAGGGCTTCAACCTGCTACCATTAATCAACTTGGGGAGCATCGCCCCATCCAACTGTTGCAACTGTATCGCTCGTCCTGAAGTAATGCTAGTAATGCGATACGGACCAAGTCAATGAATCTGCAATTTTCTTGGATGTTTCATAAACTTGCTGTCATACAACAACACCAAATCACCCTGTTGAAATTGTTTGTTTTTGATGTGGCGATCATGCCAAGCCTTCTGGCGATCCTTCTCCACACCCTAATGAAAACCAGCAATAAAGTGATCTTCCTCCAGCTGTATTAATTGTGCGAGACGTTCGTCTAATGTTGCCATAGCATCCATACCGGTTGCTGCCGCTATGCGCAGACTCGGAATGATATACTCCATAGGCATAACCGCTTCTTGTCCATACACTAGCTTGAATGGTGTCTGCCCTGTCAGCCTTTTACATGTGGTGTGATAAGTCCACAATACTGCTGGGATTTTTAGATCCCAGTCATCGCAATTCACATTGAACATCTTTGTCAGCGCATGCTCCAATATCTTATTAAAATCCTCCACCGTGCCATTCGCTTGCGGATGATAGGGTGTACTCTTCTTATGCTGTATCTACAACTCCTCCGTCAATGCGCTGATGGTGCGATTGAGAAAGTGGCTGCCTTGATCACTCATCAATATCTTGGGGCAGCCAAAGCAAGTGACAATGTGGTCAAAGAGAAACCGCGCCACTGTGGCTGCGGAACAATCAATGACTGGTGCAGCTTCTTCCCATCGTGTCAAGTAATCTGTCACCGTGATGATATACCTGGAACCAGTGCGCTTACCCGGTGGATTGATAGGTTCCACAAAGTCTACTGCCCATTTGTCGAATGGCTGCAATGTCAATTGAGGCATCAATGGCATCTCATCCCATATGGATGGCTTCCCGGTTCTCTAACAAACATCGTAGGACCGTGCATAATCTGTCACATCACTGTGCAGCGTAGGCCACCAGATCCTCGCTCGAAGCACCTTCCTTACCATCGCACGGCCACCATAGTTCCCTCCAGCCACTCCTTCATGTGCTTTGGAAAGGATCTGTTCTTGCTCGTGTGGCAAGACACACCGTCGCAATATCTCATCGGCACCCATCTTGTATAGCGCTCCTGCGATTAGTTGGAAGTCTACAGCCTTGACTACCAACTGCTTCTTCTGATTAGTGGTGAATTCCTCTGGTGCAGTACCTGTTGCCAAAAAATGAATGATTTCTTCAAAATATCCATCAACAACTTCAACTTTAAATAATTGCGCATCCGACAACCCATCTTCAATGTTAGTTGGCTCCTCTCCTGTTTCAATTCGTGAGAGATGATCCGGGCCAGCATTTAACTTCCCTGGCTTCACAATTACTTCAAAATCGAACTCCTGAAAAAGAAGTAGCCATCGACAGATCTTCCCCCCCAACACAGGCTTATTGACTAGGTATTTTAATGCAGAATGATCTGTGAACATCTTGAAATGGCCTCCCAATAAGTAATGGCGAAACTTCTGCAATGCATAAACCATCGCCAGACCTTCCCTCTCCGTAGTAGTGTATTTTCTTTCTACAGATGACAACTTTCGGCTGGAAAAAGCAATGGTGTGATCAAGATCCCCCTCTCCGGGCTGGGCCAATACCACTCCCAGTGTGATCGATGAGGCATCAACATGAACATGGAATTCCTTACTCCAGTCCGGAAATACTAATATCGGTGCCGAAGCCATCTTCGTCTTTAGTGTCTCAAAGCTATCCTGACATTCAGGGCTCCACTGGAATACCGCATCCTTCTTCAACAACTTCTCCATAGGGGCGGTAATCGCAACATGACCCCTGATGAACTTGCGATAATACCCCGTGTGTCCCAGCGTCGCCCTTAATTGCTTCACAGTATTCGGCGGTGTCAAACTCAGAATGAGCGCAATCTTTGCTGGCTCGACCAACAATCCTTGCTTACACACAATATGACCCAACAATATCCCAAATAGTGCACAGAAGATACATTTCTTTAGGTTCAACGATATCTGGTGCTGCTGACATCGCTCCAACATCAACCGCAGATTCGCCAGATGATCGCGGACCAACCCATAGACCGTCCAATTGTCCATGTATACCTACAAAAACTTATGAATGAAATCTTTGAATGCAGCAACGACAACCCACGAAAATATCGCAGGTGCATTCTTGAGGCCGAACGGTATCACGGTGTACTGAAAGCAGCCCCATTCGGTAACGAAAGTTGTCTTATGGCGATCTTCTTTTGCAATGCAGATCTGATGGTAGCCAGAGAAACCGTCTGTGAAAGAGTACATCTCCTGGCCACCCACACCTTCGAGCACTTCGTCAGTAAACGGGGTTGGAAATGGATCATGCAAACATGCATCATTCAGTTTCCTGAGGTCAACGCAAATGCGCACTTCGCCAGTCTTCTTATCCTGTACCACCATAGGACTAATCCATTACGACTCCTCAATTGGTTCAATGATACCGGTGTCCAACATGCGATCCAATTCTACCTTGACCCTCTCCTTATGTCGCGGATTCAATCGATAGGGTCGTTGCTGGATCGGCTTAGCATCTGGTTTTAATGGAATCTTTATCTCCCCTAAGTCGCCCAGAATCCCCTTCATGTCAGAAAAATTTGTGGGAAATAAGTCCTGAAACTCATGGAGCAAATCAATGACCTTGCTTATCATCTCATCATCCCAGTAATCCCTGACATTTGCGAACTTCGGATTGTCCTCTATCCCAATGTTAATCTTGCGAATCGTCAGTGGCTGACTAATCGGATCGCTTGGCGCATCAGATGGTACCACAACATGACTTCCTTCTGATTCCGGGATATTCACATTCCGCGGATCATCACCATCTTCTGGCCCACCACTGATATTGAAGAATTCCATGAGAGAATGCATCTGGAAGTGCATGTGCATATCCACAGGATATGCCACTGGGACAACCTACAGAATTACATCACGGATGAGCTGTAATGCATTATTGACCTCTGGATCGGCATCTGCAAAACTGAATTTATGGGTAAAACAAACTACGAGCTCCGGCCAAGTGGAAATTTCTCCTCGCAACTCAGCTACAGTATACCATGATCGTGGCATCTCATCCAAAGTATGGATAAAAGCATGGACCCACTCATCTCTTGGTCGCAATACTCATAACCGCTGACACTCCATCACGTGACCATCAGGATCGTTCCGACCATCATACTTTCCAGTGTGGTAAACCTCAGTATCACCGAAGTGTACCAGCATCAATATTCTGCATTTCGACCATCCATCAATTGATGCCTTGTGTGTCACCCACCAACGTTCTGGAGCAGCCTTCAGAGTTTCATTCAATGCCAGCAATTGCTGTGGTTCAGAAACTCTTTCCTCGAACAAGGCATAATGACTACGTGATCAACCCACACTTACAGAGCGACACCTCGTGCAAGTGGTTCTTCCAATATTCTAGCGCATCATCAGAGTCGGAAGACGCAGAGCTATCACTGCACCATTCCAGCTCATCGTTGGCAGTCGGAAGGATATAATATCCAGAGATATTGAATGCATGGTCCCATCCACTGGGATCGTCATCCTTCACTGGCTCTATGTAGCGGCGTCCTTCAGCCGGATCCAACGGGGCGATAACTCTGAGATCGCGATTTTCAAAAGTCATCATCTGTCGCTTGAAGTTGATTACAGCTCCATTATCATTAGCCCATCCAATCCCCAGTAATCCGGGATAAGAGCTTCCTCCTTCAACTAATTCTATTACATCAAAGTCGGCATATGTTTTCATTCCCTTAATGTCCACCACCATTCGTGGAACTCTCCCAATCGGTGTCACCTTAGCGTGATTAGCTAACCGGATCTGTACAGGAGACCAGCTCAATGGGGGACTCCCCATCTTCTTCCAATCCTGCTTGGTCAAGATGTTGACATCCGAACCAAGATTCAAAATAATTGAATCAACATTGTAGCCACCAATTTGAATATTCATCCACATCTCCTTACCCGTCTTCCGTCGTTGTAAAGAATTAACCGTGAACTCTTGTCGATCCTGGGTCGGTCGTCGCAACAGAGCTTCAATCGCAGCAAGAGAATCGGGATCTCTTTCCAGGGATAAACAATGTTCAAAAAATGCTTGAAGTTTGTTGGAATTCCACGATGGGCCAGCCTCTGAAGTAGTATCAAAAGTAGAGGGCATGTTGTACACAACAACTTTACCTCGGTATTTTTCTAATGCACGACGTGCTTGAAGAAATGCCTCCCGCTCCGCATCAATGTCAAATGATACCTTCTTTTGTCCGGCTAACCGGATCAGTGAGTTGTCCTCTCCAGTCGTCTTGCCTCTGCGAGTGACCACAGCAACGGAAGCATCTTGCGGTCTTGGCTCTGCAGAAATTGTCGCGATATTCGCACCCTGGGTCTGGTTTAAAGGCGGATTCCCGGGTGGATTCGCATTCTGATTTTGATTTGGCCGCATATTCTGGTTCTGCACTGGTTGTTGCACTTGGTTCTAGGTAGGCTGCTGTGCCTTGGGCTAGTTCTGCAACTGGGGAGTATTCCTTGCTTGCCATTGCGCAATAAACTGCGGACAATTCCCAACCGTGTGATCGTTAACAAAACAGAACGTACATTGGTTCTGCAGCAGTGGACAGTCTCGCAAGTAGTGTCCCCATACCGCACGGTGATAGCATTGAACAGGTCCGTGACCACCTCGTCCTCCTCCACGACCAAATCCTCCACCACGTCCTCCCTGGTATCCTCCCCGGAATCCTCCCTGCTACTGGTACTGTGGTTGGTTGAATTGTTGCTGCATTGGTGTCAGTTGCATTCCCTACCCTTGCTGTGCATATTGCGGTTGCTGTACATACTGTGGCTGCTGTGGAGCCATCTGCATCGGAGCATATTGTGGCATGAACTGCGGAAGTTGCTGTTGTTGCGGTACAAACTGCATCTGCGGTTGAGGTAGCGGCTAGGCTACCTGCGGCTGCGGTTGCGACTGTTGTACGACACGCTGGTCGTCCTTTACATAGAACGCATCATACATTCTCTCTTGTAGCAACCCATATGCATGGAAATCCTTATCATCATGACCCACCGATTTGCAAAATGTACAATAAATATTCCTCGGGGTTGTGACCATTTTCTACATGTATGGGAAAATTTCATGGTTGTGCCCATATACGTGGCAGATGTGACACCACGACATGCTACCACAATTCAATGGATTTGGTGCTCCCGAAACTAGATAGTTGCGGAAGTTCAGGCAATTATCCTTAGTATGTCCTTCTCCCAGACATTGCGTACACCAGACTTCTTCACGTTGCCCCTTGCCTTTCTTCAGATCCTGTAACTGGATGGTCAGGTTATGTAATGTACCCACCTGCTGACCCAATGCAAGGAAGGGAACATGGCACTAAAATCTGGGCATTTCATAATACTCAGCCCACTAATTAGAATCATCAGAATATAAACATTGGTGTGCAGATACAAATTAGGTAATATGCACAACGGAATTAAAACTAATCCACACACACAATTCATGCCCATCTAGCATATCAAAACAGTCATCAAATTAATGCATTTTAGAAGTAAATACATAGACCGAAAACACTTATCTTCATTGTGCAATTGTCCCAAGCAACTAGCTATGTCGTTGCAACGTTCCACCCAACCATAGGCTCTTCGACAGCTTATACTGAGTTCGTCTGAAGGCCACCCCCGAGTTGGGCATGATTCTCACAAGGGAAGGGAACATTCTAGCTTATTTACAGCCAATTGATCATTTCATTTAAGCCAAGCCAGTCCACAGCTGGGTTTATCAGGCTACATTTGAACCCTGGAGGCTTACACTCAAGTTCAAGCCAAAGCAATGGATTTACCAACAGGTTGGCCAAGGGTTTTCCCAAATCGTTTCCAGTCAACAATGGATTAAGGGATGGGCAAAACAATCACAGGGGAAAATGAGTTCTTCCCCAGCTAATTAGGCATTCAACGGTCCAAAACGACCTCTATGGAACCCCAAGTCAGTTCCTCTTCTTCCCCACTGGTAGACAACACAAAAACGCCCTTCTCCCGGCTGAGAAAACAAGGATAACCAGAAAAAACGTGGCTGCAAAGCACCCAGGTAGCTCCCAACTCGTGAGGGAGGAAGACTAGTTGATGGGTAATGGCTTGGGGAGCAATTCATGGCTCTTTTCTTTCCCAAGAAGAAAAACGCGATTTCCCATGCAAGGTGGCTTGCCCATACTCGAATTTGGACAGCCATACCTCCCATTCTCCAAGGCATTAACTACCTCAACCAACTCTTGGGAGAAATCAATGATTGCGTACAAAAGTCAACATGGGTAGTTGAGGGTTTGATGGGTTCTCTCATTGACACTTGGCTTGACTTGGTTGGCTCAAGGGTTTGAATGTTTTCCCTCCCAATTCCCTCTAAAATCATGCCCCCATCTCTTGTTGCATTGCATAGCTAGTTGTGGGTATTTTTTTATTAAAATGCATATTACATGATGTTGAAATTCCAATGTGCCTGGCTATCATGCAAACCGTATGTATCAATAAATCGATGGAGGGGCCTTGTCCTTGAGCTCCTCACCATGATTTATAAAAATATTACATCATTTACAATTTAATGCCATGGGGTCAAACTGGGGACATTACAGGTTACCCAATTGTGTCTGGATCTGTGACATCCCAGCTGCATTTTCCCCAATAAGCGATGCCTCCAGCCATATCGCGATCTCCAAAACTTCACTCGGTGTGGTAATGTTCTGCTGCATTAGTGGTAGCCGAATATGCGGAAGCAAGGCCGTGGTAAACCATTCCTTACGTTGGATAGTACTCATATCAAAACTGACCCTTGCCATCAGCGTTTTAAATCGCTGATCAAAATCCCACACAGTCTCATTAAGATACTGCTTAATCTCTTTAAGCTCTGTGATGTATTGTGCTTCATATTTGGACTTCCAGAACTCTGCAATCAGTCCTGTACGGATCTCATCCAGGGTTTTTTCTGGAGTACTGATGGGAACTTGTGTAAATTTCATAAACCAGTCCAAGGCATGACCTCGAAGAGTCGTCTCCAATTGTCCCTTTTTAGCATCATCATCAGTGATCTGTTTGACGGTCCATACAGCCTCACATAGAAACCAGTACTGTTCAGGGTTATCTATTCCACTTCCTTGGAACAACGGTAACTTAGTATCCTCGCCCGCCATTCTGGGATTCATTCCTCCTTTTGCTGTACTACTACCGATTAACTTCTGTGGTATTGACGAACTCGGCGGTGTCGAAGTGGTATTTCTTGCTATCTGAGAGATAGTGAGTGGAGGTGTGGGTACGTTGGTGCTGGGGTTTGGTCCTACCTATATCCTGGGCGTATCCTGGTTTTCCTTGTTAGGACTATGAGGTTGCTTTGTCCCGTGTGGTCTCCCTTCACGGCCTTGCGGTTCGACTGCAGCAGGACCTTCTCTTTCCATCTGCCTCTTTTCCTGTCGGAACCTTGCTCCTCCCCTCGTAAGACCACTTTCTTCCTCGGTTTCACTCACAGTCTCGTCATGACCTGCACCCATCTACCCCTTATCATTCCATGTACCGCCCCCCAACTGTCGTGGTACCCACGACCTCCGCCCACCAGGATGTCTACTGATCAAGATGCATCTTCAATATACCCTTTTCACAAATAAGCATCTTAATCGACAATTGAAGCAATAACAGAAACCTGCCCCGGGGCTTGCGGAAAAAATATCTTTTGGCTTCACTATAGGATTTTTGAGTATTAACCGCAAATTATGTGATATAGCCTTCTAGGATGCTATTGAACCACACTTCGACAGCCCACAACGCTTTGTTATCAACTTCCTGCAGCTCCTGAATCAACTCAGGGGTCCAGGTCATCGATTCACCACCTTGGAAGTTCCTCTTCTGGAAAGTCAACTTTGCCAACCACTCATACAAAATGACTGGGAATTCACAAAAAATCCACTCGTGTTGTCCGTCGTGAATATATCTATCCACCCACTGGTCTATCGTTAGTCGAGTGTTTCGACTTTCTTTTTCAGCAAATTCCTGCAACTTCTGATCAAACCATTCTTGGATCTCCCGTTTTGTCAGGTGCCACAACATATCCTCCTTTCACTTCGCACACGGTCCCGGCAATGGAACCATTTGTTGACTCAGACCCAGTCGATAGGGGTTCCCATCACTGTCGACACCAACCCACCGCGATCTCCCTGAGCATCGGCCCAGACAGGTTTTACCCTGCCCAGCAACACCTACAGAGAAGATGAGGTCTCACCCAAGGCGATCAAGGGAGAGTGGACGGAACCATGTTTCCGCCGAATGAAGGAGGATGTATGCAGCATCAACTACTTAATCGTATTGCAACATTCAACAATGGATCTATGCATTCACTTCGACATTATTGCACACATAGCATCATTTAATGGAAACATTCATTGTTGCGGCATATTATAACAGTAAAGCGACCATTGCATCAAAGAAACATTTCATTACCATCAAAAGACAGAAGACACATCAGGATTGCATAGGAACAGTTTCATCACATCATATTATTGCTACAAAAACCCAATACAATGCCTCTACAGATCACAGAATTCAGCAATATCTCTTGATCTTTAGAACATACGCACAAAACACATACGAAAGATCTCCCCTACGACCTACAACTTTCTGTCAATATATAGGCTTCCGCCTTTACAATGCTTGTCCACTTACTAACAACTTCCTAACCGACTCCTGGACAAATGACCCAAAATCTAACTGACACGGTCCAAATGACCCAAAAACCCGCCTATTGCGGTATACTTAGCTCAAAATTACATCTCATATGGTCCAATGACCCAAACACCCGCATTCTGCGATACAAACGACTCAAAAAATACATAAAATAATAGAGCCTTCTTCCTTCCGCGACCTCTTCTGACGTGTCGCAGCATTGGCGATGCTACGATTCTTCTTTACCAAACCGCCTGCCAACAGGGACACTTAGGTGGAACACTTGAAGAAGAGGGTGAACTAATATCAACAACAGGAACAAAACTGGAAGAAGGAGCAACAGATATAGGAGTAACAAGAGACAACGGAATATTCACGGTAACATGAGGTTCTATAACTCAGGTTGTGGAGAGAATTTAGTAAATTGAACATCTCTTATGATTATGACACTATGATTAAAAGGATCAAATAATCTGTAAGCCTTGGAATCCTCAGCATAACGAATGAATATACACTTGTGAGACTTGGGTTCTAACTTTTTATGCTTTTCATCAAGAATATGAACCCAAAATTCACAACCAAACACCTTAAAGTTACTAATATATGGTTTTCTTCCATTCCATTTTTCCTCAGGGGTAACATGCTTAACAGCTTTTGTAGGAAATCTATTTAAAATAAAATTAGCACAACTGATGGCTTTATCCCAAAATTTCTTGTGTAATCCTTTAGAATAAAGCATACATCTATCCATTTCAACTAAAGTTCTATTTTTCCTTTCAGCAACACCATTTTGTGGAGGTGTATAAGGAACAATCTTTTGATGTTGAATTCCATGTTTAGATAAAAAGGATTCAAATTATTTATTAACAAATTCCCCCCATTATTAGATCTCAAAGTCTTAATCCTTTTACCAGGATCATTCTCAACCAAGGATTTAAATGCTTGAAACTTAGGAAATGTGTCAGTTTTATTTTTCAAAAAATAACCCATGATTTCTACTAAAGTCATCATTAAAAGGGATGTAGGAGCATCAGGGCCTAGGTGAAACAGTCGAAGTTGATCGACAGAAAGGAAGCCAACCAGAGGGAGTGTCGAAGACCACTGGTGCGGAAGTTAAGACTGGAAAGTTGAAGCCAGGAAGTCGAAAAGAAGCTGCCGATATGCGGTCGACAAGGCTAAGAGGTCGAGGATCGACAGATGAAAGGAAGCAGCGAAGGCGTCGAAGGTTGACATGTGGTCAAGCGACAACACCGATAGAAGCGGCAGAGAGCCAAGCGTGGAGGAAGGGGCGCATTGGTAGCTGTGGAAGTAATTTAAGTTAAGGTGATGAAGTGTAGTATGGTCAAGGTAGGACATTGGCCGACAACTTTCACAGAGTCAGAGAAGCGCAGAATTCAAAGCGAAGTACTTAGCATCCGTTCGGGGTTGTTGAGGAAGTTATGAGCAGTTATGCAGGTGGTTTGGATCAGGACAGATGTCACCACAGGAAGAGGTTGTGCAGCACGGCCAGAGGGCGTTGAAAACTGCAGGTCTGCAGGATCTGGAGGATTCGACGGACAAAGAGGTAGAGTATCTTGGGGAGTGAAGTAGTCCTTGAGAAGAGCAACAACAGAGTAGAAGAGCAGTACGAAGGCACAGAGTGAGGGATCGCTCATCACAGGATCAAAGATCCGATCCATAACTCATTTTTCAGAAGAGAACCAGGAGAGGGAGAAGATTTCACATAGAGAGAACACACCATTTACTTCTGTATATTGTAAAGGCTAAGGACGACTAGTTTTGAGCAGTTGAATCCGGTGAGCCGGAAGAGCCTGCGAGTGTGTCAACAACTCCAGCTGAGGTTGGGTAGAGTTGTGCACAAGTTGTGAAGTCCAGTTGCGATTGGATGGGTGAATATTTCAGCTGAGGTTGAAAGATGGCTCAAAGAGGCGTTAATGTTCGAGGAGTTAGACTAAGAGTGCGTGGCACAACAGTCACATTTGATCGTGAGATGTTCGACGAGTGCATTTCAACAATGCGAAGCTTGACAAGTGAAGTCGCAACGATTAAACAGAGCCAAAGATGTGGATGTATTCCTGATGCGTTAGACCACATCAACGAGGAAGTCGAAGAGGTGGAAGAACGGGAAGTAGCTGAGGAAGAACCAGAATAAAAACTGATCAAGCTACTGTCAGAGATGAGGGGTAGAACAAAGATGGATGTACCTACCTACTCAGGAAGTCTGGACTCAAAAGAATTGATAGACTGGTTCAGAGAGATGGAGAAATACTTTGACATAGAGCATATCGAGGATCCTAAACGAGTTAAGACTGCATGTCTGAGGTTGAAGGGTCATGCTTCATTGTGGTGGGACAATGTACAAGCTGACAGGGTCAAGAAAGGAAAGGAGAAAATAAATTCTTGGGATAGGATGGTTGTCAAGATGAAAGAGAAGTTCTTTCCTAGTGACTATGTGATTTCCTGGTACAATAAGTTTCAAAAATTTCAAAAAAAAGAGATGATAGTGAAAGAATACACGGAAGAGTTCTTCATATTTTTTATAAGGTCGAATCAGACCGAAGAAAGCGAAGAAGCTGTTGCGAGATATGTAAATGGCTTGAAGTATGCCATGCAGGACGAGTTAAGCCTATCAAGGTTCACAGCGGTCGGTGAAGCCTACCAGTTAGCTCTAAAGGAAGAAGATAAACTGTTGAGGAAGAACGCGTCGACCAGAGGTAGGATGACTGGTCGAGTTGTGAAGACTATTTCCACGAAAGGACAAAGTAGTAGAACCGGGACAGAAGCTGTCGAAGACAACTGACGCGCAGAAGGGACAGTGACCAGAGAGAAGCAAAGGGAAATCGACGGGACGATTGAGAGACCCGCGGTCATGGTGCGCATGGTCGAGCTGGTCCGGCATAAAATAAAGGAGCTGACATACCAGTTGTAGTTTGTTAGAAGTGTCAAGGTGTGGGACACAAGTCCTATGAATTCCCATAGAATATACATGTGGCAGATGTGTCGAAGCCCAGACGTCGAAGAGATGAGCTTGTCGACGAGAGGAAAGAATTGACATCCAACAATGGAGAAGAGGGAAAAGGACGAGGTCGAACTATGATGGTCAGGAAAACATTGGTTCAGGATGATCGACGTGACGAGAAAGAGTTGGCTCGAAAAAAAGCTATCTTTCGAACTAGAGTGCTGATTGGCGAGTGGTATTGCAAGACCATAGTTGATGGTGGCAATGCGGAGAATCTTGTGTTGACAGAGGTCATCGATAAGTTGGGTTTGAGATGTCAGGAACACCCAAATCCATACAAGATATCATGGTTGTAGAAAGGACATCATGTCAAGGTAACCTGACAATGCCTGATAAAATTTAAGGTTGGAAAACTTGAAGACAACGTACTGTGCGACGTAATCCCAATGGAAGCAAGTCATCTAGTGTTAGGAAGACCATGGAAATATGATCGGAAGATGATCTATGATGGTCAAGCCAACATAGTCACAGTGTGGAAAAATTGCATGTGGAGGACGCTAAAGCTGAAGCAGGAGGACCAAACCGACTGCAAGTAGGGTGAGAGAAAATATTGGGAGAAGCGAGTGCTAATGTGTACAACCAAGGAATTCATCGTGGAGGAGGAGAAATAGTCGGGATGTTTTGCCATCACTCCGAAGGGACCATGTGTCGAGAGGTCGACAATGGAGAGGATTCCGTTCGAATTCGAAAATATTCTTGACGAGTTCAGGAGCATAGTAGTCGACGAGACACCAACGAGATTTCCACTGACGAGAAGCATATCCCATAAGATCAACTTGGTTCCAGGGTCGATTTTTCCAAACAAGGCACCACATAGAATGAATCCAACAGAGGGTCAGGGACTCAATCGAAAAGTCCAGGAGTTGTTGGACAGAGGATTGATCAGAGAGAGTCTAAGCCCGTGTGCGGTACCAGCTGTACTAGCACCGAAGAAGGGTGGAGAATGGAGGATGTGTACAGACTCTAGAGCTATAAACAAGATCACGATCAAGTATCGGTTTCCATTGTCGAGAATGGTCTCCTTGATGGATTTCTTGAGTGGAGAGAAGTACTTCATGAAGATCAACCTAAAGAGTGGTTATCACCGAATCAGGGTAAGAGAAGGAGATGAATGGAAGACAACATTCAAGACGAAGGAAGGGTTGTATGAGTGGTTAGTCATGCCATTCAGATTGACTAATGCACTCAGTACATTCATGCGGTTGATGAATGAAGTACTAAATCCATTCTTGGGAAAGTTCGTTGTAGTGTACCTAGATGACATCCCGATATTTAGTCGAAACAAGGTCGAACACTTGGATCACATTCGACAAGTATTGCAGAATTTGCAGGAAGAGAAGCTGATGGTGAACTTGCAAAAGTGTTTCTTCATGAAGGAAGAACTAGTGTCCTTGGGATTTGTAATCTTGGGTAAAGGGTTAGTGATGGATCCAGAAAAGGTGAAGGCAATATTGGATTGGCCATAATTAACAAGTGCGACAGGAGTGAAAAGTTCCCATGGACTTGCTAGTTTCTACAGGAAGTTCATCAGGGGATTCAGTCGGATATGTGCACCATTGAGTGAGTGCATGAGAAAAGTGGAGTTCAAGTGGATGGAAGCTTCCCAGAAATATTTCCACAAGTTGAAGGAAAAGGTCACTGAGAGCCTAGTGTTAGCGCTCCCATATTTTGACAAATTTTTCCAAGTCGATTGCGACACGAATGGAATGGCAATTGGAGCAGTATTGAGCTAGGAGGGCCGACCAATTACGTTCTTCAACAAGAAGTTGGATGACGCGAAGTGGAAATATTCACTCTATGACCAGGAATTCTATGATATAGTCCAAGCATTGAAGAAGTGGAGGCATTATTTGTTGCCCAAGGAATTTGTGTGGTACATAGATCATCAAGCACTGAGGTATTTGAACACTCAGTTGAAGTTGAATCAATGGCACATGAAGTGGGTTGAATTCCTGCAGGGATATACCTTCATGTTGCGACATAATTTGGGCAAGTCGAATAAGGTTGCCGATGCGCTGAGTCCAAGAGTTGCATTGTTGAAAACGATGACAGTTCAGAAAAAGGAATAGAATCGGTAAAGACATAGTATGCGACTGATGAGGATTTTGCAAAAGCATGGAAGGCGATAGCGAACCATGGAAGGCGATAGCGAACCATGGAGTGTCGATAAGAATCCATACTTGGATTATTTCATCCAAGAGGGATACCTATTCAAGGGACAAAATTTTTGTATTCCCAGAGGATCCATAAGAGAGAACCTAATCCGAGAGTTGCATAGTAGCGTATTAGCAGGTCATTTTGGCATCGACAAGACTAAGGCGTTGGTTGAATAAAAGTATTATTAGCAGGAATGATGACATATGTTGGAAAGTAGGTACGACAGTGTCGAGTTTTCTAGTTGGAAAAGGGAAGAAGTCAAAATACGGGGTTGTATACAGCATTACCAGTGTCGAATACCCCAATGGAGAACCTAAGCATGGATTTTGTGCTAGGATTTCCAAAGATGCAGCAAGGTAACGACTCAATCTATGTTGTAGTCCACAGATTTTCGAGGATGGCACACTTTATTCCATGTCGGAAGACAAGTGATGCCATAAGAATTGTTGTACTATTCTTCAAGGAGATAGTCAGATTGCATGGGTTTCCGAAGAGTATAACGTCAGACAGGGATACCAAGTTTATGGGAAATTTATGGAGAAACCTATGGAAGAAACTGGACACGAGGTCGCAGTTTTTCTCGGCATATCATCCACATACAAATGGATAGACCGAGATGGTGAACAAAATTTTGGGAAACCTTCTGAGATGTTTGACGACCGACAGACCCAAGCAGTGGGAGAACGTGTTGGCGCAAGCAGAGTTCGCATATAACAATTCTGTGAATCGGTCGACAGGTATGATCCCATTTGATATTGTTCAAGGACAAATCCCACATGGTGTGGTGAATTTGGTTGAGATGCTGACACAACTCAGGAAGAGAGTGGATGCAGAAACATTCTCAAAGCATATCAAGGAAGTGCATGAAGATGTGCGAAAGCGCATTGAAAGGAGCAATGCGGAATACAAGTTGAGAGCTGATAGGAAGAAGAGGCTACAGTCGTTCAACGAAGGAGACTTAGTCTATGCAAACTCATGGAAGGAGATATTTCTGACATGAACCTATAACAAGCTGAAGCTAAAGAAGATTGGACCATGTAAGATCGTGAAGAAGATTTCGGACAATGCTTATGTGTTGGAGCTGCCGAAATAATTGAGAATTTAACCTACGTCAATGTCTTAGATCTGTACAAGTTTGAAGAAGGTTCAACCAGCAACAGTGCGGAAGTGTCGCACATCGACTGGACAGTGCAGATTCTAGGTTGATACGGCAAAGAGGAAATCGTCGAAGTGTTAGAGGAACGCGAAGTCGGACGCACGTGAAGTTCGCGAAGGAAAGAATATTTGTTCTGATGGAGAGATGATGAGTTGCAGGAGGAGACATGGATTTATGAAGAGGAATTCAGGAGACTGACAGAGCAGTCAATTTATTTTTCACTTGGGGAGTCTGATGCAGGAGCATCGGGGCCTAGGTGAAACAGTCCAAGTTGATCGACAGAAAGGAGGCCGACCAGAGGGAGTGCCGACGGCCACCGATGCGGAATTTAAGACTGGAAAGTCGAAGCCAGGCAATCAAGAAGAAGCTGTCTATATGCGGTCGACAGGGGTAACAGGTCGAGGGTCGACAAGTTTGAGGTCGACAGATGATGGGAAGCAGTGGAGGCGTCAAAGGTCGACATGTGGTCGAATGACGACACCGACATAAGCGACAGAGAGCCATGCGTGGAGGAAGGGGTGGACTGGAATCCGTGGAAGTAAATTGAAGGTGACGACGTGCAGTATGGTCGAGGCAGGACATGGGCCTACAACTGTCACAGAGTCAGAGAAGCACAAGAGTCAAAGTGGAGTACTTAGCAGTCGTTCGAGGTTGTTGAGGAAGTTATGAGCATTTATGCAGGTGGTTAGGATCAGGACAGATGTCACCACAAGAAGAGGTTGTGCAGCATGGCCAAAGGGCAGTGACAACTGCAGGTCTGCAGGATCTGGAGGATTCAACGAATAGAGAGGTAGAGTGTCTCGGGGAGCAGAGTAGACCTTGGGAAGAGTGGTAGCAGAGTAGAAGAGCAGTACGAAGGCACAGAGTGAGGGATCGCTCATTAGAGGATCATATATCCGATCCATAGTTCATTGTTCTGAAGAGAACCAGGAGAGGGAGAATATCACACACAGAGAGAACACACCTTTTACTTATGTATATTGTAAAGGCTAAGGCCGACTAGTTTTAGATGCTTTGTATTTTCATTGTAACTGATTCAGATTTAGTAATAGAAGAAGCTTACTTCTGGAATTCAATTCACAACCAACTTGTGAGCATTATGTGTTGTTGTGTGTATTGTTAAGCAATAGGGTCCGACCGACCTGACTTGCGCCAAAAAGTAAGAAAATAGACTGCATTAGATATAGAGGGAACTTCAAGAGGACCACAAATGTCACTATGAATTAATTGCAAAGGTTCTTTAGCATGCCAAGCTTTACCCTTATCAAACATTTCTCTATGTTTTTTACCAAGGACAAAACCTTCACAAACACCTTTAGTAGACAAAACATTAGGCAAGCCATGTACCATTTTAGTTAACATTTTCATTTTAGCATAATTCAAATGACCCAATATTTCATGCCACAATTTACTTAGTTCATCAACATGAGAAACATAGGAATAAAAGGGTTGTCTCTTAGTTGAATTAAAACTGGGAAATTTATATAAACCAATAGTATGATCAACAGGACAAGAAGAAACTACTTCAAAATTATGGTTGATATCTTTAAGAAGATATTTATCAGGCAAAGCTTCAAATTTATATCCTTTTTGACATGCACGATAAATAGAAGCAAGTTGATGGGCATGTGTTCAACATGAAAAACATCTTCCAATTGACCATTAGCAACATTAACATTACCAGGACTAATTACGAAAAGTTGTTTACCATCACCTATAGATACTTTCTGAGATATGTGCTTATTATTGTCATAATATGTAAATAAAGAAGCATCACCAGTCATATGTTTAGAAGCACTAGAATCCATTATCCATTCCACATTAGAAGAAGAACTACTAGACAAAAAAATAGATGCACATAAAGCTACTTGAGATTCATCAGAACCTTTCTTTTTACCCTTAGACATTAAACGTTTCGATTTAAAGCAATTCTTTTCAGGATTGTTAGTTTTAAACCACAATGTTTACAAGGATCATACACTTTCTTCTTCTTATTAGTTTCATGATGTGCATTAGGAGCATGACCCTAATTATTAGTATGATTAGAAGTGCGTGAACAAGAACCTTTATCATTATTAAAAAAATTCTTAGGATTCTTATTATGTGCCATAAGAGCTTTATTAGGTGAGACTTGTCTTGAAACAATCAACCTTTCTTGTTCATTTATCAACCCTTTACATAAATCATAAAAATTAGGTTTCATGGTACTTTGAGACATTTCAAGAGCCCTATTCCTAGTTTGGATGAACATGTCAAAACAAAATGGCAATTTTTGTTCTACAATAATTATAAGAGCGATGTCTGTCTTTTTGTAATCTTTACCAAAATTATTTAATTTTTCATTTAAAGTTTTCACTTCAACAAGATATAATTATACTCTTTCAAAGTTAGTAGGATCTAGCTCAAAAATCTTCTTTTCAAGGTAATAAGCAGAGACATCATCATATTTATCAAATAAAGAAGCAAGAATTTTCCATACCTCAACCGGGTTGTCTTCTGCCTCAATACTTACCCGAAGACTATCTAAAACCATTTGACCAATGAGACCTCTTGCTTGATCACATTTTTCTTTCCATATAGCCACATCTTTAGCATCAATAGGTTTCTTGTTAACAATCATGCATAGATTCATACTCTTGAGAAAATCAATCATTTTTCTTTTCCATGCAATATAGTTAGGACCAACAAGTTCAGGAACAGAAGCTACTTTTGAAGTCATAATGATAGAAAATTTTGACAAGAAAATTAAACCCAAATGCTAGAAATGATAATAGAAAAAAGTGAATAACAAAAAACTCATAAACTTTACCGATCTGATCTAAAACAAAATGATAGAAACTTTACTTACAACCCTTAAAAAAGTGCCAAATAAAGTTGACGCAAAGTAACCCCGACAAGGGTTCTTTCTTAACGATACACACAACACACGCGTTCACATAAACATGATGTAAACAGGATGCCATAAGCTGGCTTCTATTACTTCAAATCAATCGATTACAATGCTAAATGCAAGGAATTGAAAACAACTAATTAATTATGTCGGCCTCATCCTATTACAATACAAAAGTAATTGTGTGCTCTCATTGGAACTATATTGTTTTTCCTCCTTACTCATTAAATGTTTTAGGGTAACTAACTGGTTCCTCCATGCATTTCTGATTCTAAGATACATAGAAGAACACTACAATCCTTAGGTACTACTCTATCATAGTCTTTGTTCACATCATTTCAATTTGATGAGTCTGTAGACTTGGGTGAAACACTAGGGGTTTGATTCACATCGATCATCAGTTCTATTTTCAGTGCAAATACCATGAATATATACATCATTCCCTTTGTTATTCTTGAAATCCCTATAGTTCACACAACCCGGACAAAATGAGAACAAATGTTTTTGACTCGCAAAACTGATTGTTTACCTACCAAATCCATTTCTTTCTTATTACCCATTTGGATTGTCTCTTCCAAGTTAAGAAAACATTACCTTATCTTTCCCAAAATGATCACGTAATCATTTTGAAACTTCCCTAGTTTTTCAACAAAACCAAATATCCAAAGTTCCTATCATGCATGGTGAAAAGTGGCAAGATGGATGGTATCCTCATAAATGAGCATCGATGGTTTAAGTTTCATGGCGCTTAGTGATGATGATTTGATAATGATTCATTGATAAGTGTCCTACTCCACTCGACATTGATTTGATAGTTTTCATAGTTATGCTACACGGGTCATCACTACATGGTATATGTCATAATGACTCAAGCTATCACCTATTGATTTAATGAGACATCGATTGAAAACTATATCTTTCATCTCCTTCATAAACACAAAGGTGGTCATAGTTCACGACACATACTTATGACATCAATTCAATTCTTGAGGTAATGGGCTTGGAAACCCAAGCTACATAGCTTAAAAAAGAAAGGCCCTCGAGTCTAGAAAGAAAGGGCTTGCCTTCCATTAAGGGATGAATGACCCATCCCCTGTGGTCACTTATTTTTTGCATGGCACCAACCTCAATAAACTTAATTTTGATTGGATTTCTTTTTAGATATGGACAAGACATTTCTTTTTCACATATGGTTTACAAACCCTCCGAGTGGGGATTCTACATCCATGGTAAGAAATCACAGGGGGTCTACCTTAATGTAATGCCCCATATTTGCACACTTAGTAATTAAAACTCTAATGTGAATTAGCTTAACATTTTCCTTTGTTTATTATATGTTAGACTCGAGTCTAAGCTGATTAAGACAATTTTATGCGAACATATGGACTCCCTATGTGTGGATGGTAAATGGAATATATTGTTTTAATTTATTAATGACAATGAATACGTTATTTCATTTGAACATGAATAATTGAATATGGAATGCTAATTTAGTTTGGTTGCAGAAAGAACTTACATGATTATAATTAAATGTATTTTTATTGATATGAATTAACACTTGAATCAAAGAGTTGGGTATGCCTATACACGAGTTTCATGTTAATGATGAACTATTCCACATGTTGATTGGCTACGAGATAGGTGGATTCCTATAGTGCCAAGGGGAACGAGATCAGGAGGATACTGATGTTATATCAATTTTCGTTATGCTATTTAATTGTGAATTACAATATTTTATGACTTGTGGGTGAGTGTGAGTTTTAACAGGAATTGTGACTTTCCCAAAGTGGTTGTACAATGACGGGACCCCTTAGAACAGTGATGGCACAGTATGGTTGATGTAGGGTGTTGACCCTGGTACTATTAGGGGGGGTGGAGGCATTTTCCACCGTTTATCCCCAAAACCTGGAGTCGTGGGAGGGTTGTGCTGCGCACACTCCCTTAGACGTGTGATGACGACTAGCAGATGCTTGCTGGGGGAGCTTGGTCGATGTAGTCGATCGACACTTCCGCTTACGGGTTCTATATGTGGTTAGGTCGTGTAGTCGACGTCACAGTATATTGCAGCAGAGGACGAGATGGTGAGGTCAGGAGATGGAAGTAGTGGTTATTAGGGGGTTGGATTACTGATGGGATGGATGGTACCAATGATGGATTGGATGGTTTTCTTGATTGTTATTAACCATCATGATTATATGCTTGATTTCATCATTATGTTTATCTAATTTTGTCTTATCGCTTCTGTATGAATGATTATGGATGATGAATGATGCATTGTTTAATTGTTATTGTATATGTTGTTTGTGAGCATGTAATAATGATCTATTAGGAGCATTAAATGTGATTATTAGTACGCAGGCTTAAGACGTGTGCACTGGCCATGCATACGTCGATTAGTGAGTACATTACTATGAGTGGTCGATCGATGAATAAATTAATATGATTATATTAGCTATTAGTAACTTGGTTGATGAATTGATGAAAGCATTACTTGTGTGTTGAAAGTATGAGTTTGTTGACTTGTTTAATATGATTTAGATTTATATAAATTGATTGGATTATTAAATAACATATATAATTATATACATATAATATAAAATATGTCATAGTATAATATAGTATATGAAAATATCTTATTTGACTTATGAATGAAATGATAATATAAATAAATGGATAGATAGGATTTGCACAAATTTTAAGAAAATAGTTGTCATAGTTACATTAAGATGGAAGCATGACAAGTGAAACTTTGCATCCATGTTTATTAATATTTTAATTATTTAAATCAAATTTCTATTTTTTGGAGAAAATGAAATTATTGATTGATGATTATTATTTATGGGAATTTATTGATGGATGAGGAAGATGATGAGGAGTTTTGATATAAATATGAGACTTGAGAGTGGAAGGAGGGAGGATCTTTTCTCTTGAAGGATATTTTGGTAAGAGTTTTGATAGGAAGAGGTATTTTGGATAATTTGGGGTATGAGAAGTTGGGAAGAGTTGGAAGAGTTTGAGAACTTTTGGAAGATTTGATACGTAGCCTACTAGTGCATCATTGATCTGTTCTTTGGGGGTCTCGGGCACGGAGGGCCAGGAGGCCATTTGGATGGGACCGTTTAATGGTTTCCTGGGGCTAGGGAGCCGGCTAGGCCCCTAGTTGGCTGGGAGGTAAAACCGTGGTTCTGCTTTGGGCAATGAAGAGGGAAGCTACTCGAGGAGAAGATGGAGGCTTGCTCAGTTTGGACTTCGTCACCATTCTTATATAGAGGTATTTTTCTTGTGATGTTAAATTGTCATATGCTGTTATAACTTCTCATATGATGCTATTGCTTTCTCATATGATGTTATTGCTGATTTATGAGGTTAATTTATGTTGTGTGAATCACCAATGAAGTTTAAAAAATTCTAAGTTATTCGATGCTATTGCAAAATGCTTATATGTTGTTATGGTTACACGTTGATTATATGCTGCTTAGTCTTAAAATCTATGTTTAATTATATTAAAATTTTGAATGCCAATGGAGGCATTACACATGGTATCAGAGCCAATTTTTAATGCCAATTTTTAATTTTGATTGGATTTGTTCTTAGATATGGACAAGACATTTCTTTTTCACATGTGGTTCACAAACCCTCTGAGCGGGGATTCTACGTCCACGGTAAGAAATCATAGGGGGTCTACCTTAAGGGGCCGCACTCTGTTCACTCTGATTATGGATTTAACCCGATGGAGACATCAAGTGAGGCCCTTATATAGCAATGTATAGCCACCCGGGGATTTGACCCCGAGACCTTCTACTCACAACTTACAACACTCAACCACTTGAGTTAGCCCACCGGGCTATATGGACCAGACAATTCATGAAGCAATTTAACAAAGATTTATTGATGGTATATGTTAGCAACAATGGTTCATTGATGTTTTTGGGTGCAGTGACAAGCTCTTCTTAAAGCTAAAACTTCGATGTTATGGCTGGAGGCTCTTGGAAACTGACTTTATTACTAGCCAAATGAGAGTACGACAAATAATAATATTTCATGAACTGTAATATATGTTTTCACACAACTCGTGAACGTGTTTTCACTTTCTAGTTGGAGAACTCGAAGGATGACATTTAAGCACACACTTAAAATCCTTAATTTTTCAATAGACTTAATTTCAAGAAACACATCATCTTTAGTACCTGTTGGTTCACAACTTTCGCTTTATTTTTCAATATTCATTTTAAAAAATAAAACTCATATATTTAAGGAGGAGGAGCATAAGGAAGAAAAAAAAAACTATTTACCTTACCTGTTATTTCTTGAAGAAGAAAAAATCAATAAAACACTCCAAAAACAAAGTAATATTTCCTTGTGCATTTGAAGTATCTCTCATGAAAAGATAACAACACCTTTGTAATTTTGAGAAGGATGAGAAATGCATCTGATGTATCTCTCGTGAAAAGAGTTAGCTACACCTTTGTATTTTGAGAAGATGTAAAATGATAGAGAAACGGCTCTTTTTATTACGTGTAATCATTATATAATTTCCAAATTCTTTAACATCGGGCTCTTTTAATTATGTTTCACCATTGTATAATTTCCAAATTTTTAATATCGGGATATTGGTCATATTTGTATAATTTTAAAATTCTTTAATATTAATGGTTAAGGATATGGTTTATTTTTTATAATTTGTAAATTTTATTATTTGAGAATTTGTAAATTTTCACAATTGAATATAAAGGTGAATCTTCAATCTAATATTAATTATGTCAGGTTCTGAAATATTTTCAATATTTTGAATGGACATTCTACCTATCATAAAACTTAAAAATAGTTTATGAATTTATATATATATGTTGGTTTTACTCTATGCAAAAATGTTTAACAAACACATGACACATTTTTGTTAACACTAACTCAATGCATGCTTTAAATATTTAATTGAAAAGGTTCTATGCATATCCCTTTTCCCTATGGGTATTCTATTAATGGGGCATAAACTAGTAGTGTATAGTAGTGTATGTGCTAACTTGGATAAACTCAAGTAAGGAAACAGATTATGCATACCGGATATTTTTTGCACCAAGAGGTGTATTATATCCCATTATGACATAGTTGTTGTCATGTAACATGGGTGATACTGATGTGGTGGGTCTACTATAACAATAATAATAAATAAGCAAAATTTAAATTTTTCTCTCTTTATATATATAAACTAATAAGCTTAAGTGTTTTATTGGTTAAAATGTTAAGATTATATGGGAGAGGTTATGGGTTCAAATCCCATAATTCTCGCCATTTATTACACATATATAACAAGATATTCGTTTGAACCAATTTTTTCTCGTGGGGGGCAGCTCAAGTGGTAAAGATGAGAAGTTGTAATCGATTGTAAATGGAAGATCACATGTTCAAATCCCCCTAATCTTATCGTGCGCTATGGTTCGGGCCTTGTGGATGCACCTGTGTCAAGTGGTAAAGATGAGAAGTTGTAATCGGTTGTAAATGGAAGGTCGCGTGTTCAAATCCCCCCAATCTTAATGTGCGCTATGGTTCGGGCCCCGTAAATGCACCCATGTCACGCGAGTACCAACCCAACTCGATTCCCCCAAAACTATATATATATATATATAAACCTAACCAAATTTAAAATCATGAACAATTTGCTCGAGTAAACTAAACATAGCATAGAACTAAGCAACAACTAGAATTAAAATCTAAAACCTGCAAATTGATTAAATTACCTATTTTAGGGGGAATTGTTTCAATGAGATTATTGCACCCAAAATATTGAACTCTATTGCTAATAGAAATGACACTCCTAAGATTGTTGTTCGCAAGGAGGATATGGGTGAGGTTAAAGATGAGATTAGTAAGGTTTTACTTTTCTTACAAGCAAGAAGCTAATATGCCTAAGCTTGAATATGCCTAATCTTGAATAGGTCTTTCATTAAAAATTTATGAGGGGAAGATGACTATCTATGGTAAGCCAATGTTGTTGTTTTGACCTATGCATAACAATTACAAAATCATTGACCATCAGAGTAACAATATGTAGCATAAGGTTTCACTTTCAATTCTTTGAAACACAAACTAAGGAGATGATATAACGAAATACATAAACCATTGATATTCAAGTGAAAACCATCCATAATATAGTGAAAAAATAAAACAAAAGAGTCATATTACTTTTCAAAAAACAATTCCCAAGATATAAGATAGTTGCCAATCTCAAATAAAATTTGTTTCCAACTTAGTTCCTACGCTCAACCTACCTACACTCATAAATTTCAACATAGAAGGAAGATAATTAAAGTGATGGATTGCATGGCAAGGACACCCAATCTCCTCTTAATCAGCTAAAAAACTTAAATGAGAAGGTAAAAAAAACTCGGACTCTTACTTTCTTGGGGGGCAAGGTCCCTACGTGTACACAAAATCAAATTTTCCAACTGTGTGGGAAAATTTCAACACCAATGACCAATCAAAATGCAAAAGAAATCCAAACAATGAGGCGCACAGAGTTCGGGGGCATGACCGTTAGAATGTAACACTGATGCTTGGGTGGTCTCAAGTACTAAGAAATGCGGCCAAATTTTGTTTTACCTATTCTGGTGTACTCGACATCATGGCGCATTCTATAATGTACGCATTAGTGTGCTTCAATGAATAGTGAGCACTGCTTGCAATTTAATTTATAAAAATAATTGTATTTATTTATCATCTGGCGCATTGTATCATGTTATGTATCGATGTGTATTTATAAATATAATGTACCGATAGTGATCAAATTTAAAGGGTGGGTTTTAATTTCAATTTGAAGGGAATATATTTTTTGAGCTTTTCGAAGATGAAGAGGTATATAAATAATTGTACTTCAATTGACAAACATAAATTAACTAAACCCTTCAAAAAAAATGCAAAAAAAGAAATTTCCTTTCAAATTTTTACAATCTTAAGCAATTGAATGCTCTTTACATGAGGAAATGATAAATTTTCAATAAAAGCTAAGAAATAAAAAAAAAATCTTTGAAAATAGTAAAGTCCACAAAATTATTATTATGTTACATAAATGAACACATTCCAACAGAAAAAAAAACATATTGTTCTTCAATTCATTTGATATTCTTCAAAAGTATTTGAGCTTACATTACTGAAAACATCAATCTATGCCCAATGGAAGAGGCTTTCTAGTTTTGATTTGTTTCCATACATCATAAATTGCCTTCAGATCTATCTCATTTAGAGCATGAGGTGCACAAAGGGAGAGAAACATAACATATCCAATGTCTCCAATGAAATCCTTGATCTATCATACTTTTGTATCCTATTTAATTTTGAGAAGCCTCTTTTACACATTGTTGTACTTGTTTGAATTACAATAATAGCTTGCCATAATTACATCAAACAAGGAAACCCTTCAAACCATTCGGGTTTATCTCCACATAGATCACATGCTCCAAACATATGCCTTTTAGGGTATGATTTATAAATAGTACAAATAAATTCATCCATTTCACCCAAACATTTAACAACATCCACAGTAGGTGAGTCTCCAACACTAAACTTTTCACATAAACATTGCAACCATCTTTTTGTTTGAGAGTCTCTATCATCCATTTATTCATAATAATGCCGAGGACTGAAAAACTTAGCAAGATTAAATATAGGAATATCTGTGAACCTCCTATCTAGAGATTCAATTGCCTTCATCACAAATTTTTTCTTAAAAGAATGAAATCATCTAGTGTCCTTGGTCTGTGTATCTTTGGCAAACTTTCTAACGTCAATGGATGTAAATGTACCATAACTATGCTATCTGCAAACTTAAGGGTTCCTCCTTGTGCTCTAACTAAAAAAGAGGATATGTGCATTATACCTACCCCAAATATGCCCTCCCAAAGACCATTTAAGAAGCATGTTAATAGTAACATCTAAAGTAGTGCTAATAAAGGTAATATCAACATGGTCCTCTTGGAACTTATGATTCAACTTATTTAACTCTATGAGCACATCTGCAAGCAAATGGATACAAATATGCAGTTGAAATATTATTGCCAACTCATACATATATATCTCCCATAACTCCCAATCTTTTAATAAAGCGGGCATGATTTTCGCGAGTTGACCTTTCCTCTAGAGAGCCACCTAATTTGATTAATTTGAAAAACCTCTATTTAGTGATTTGAAAGGATTCCATTAGCTCTTTCAGTTCTTCATGTATTTTTGTAGATTTTATGAGCCATGAATAAAATTTGTTTGCAAATTTAACAATATACCGCAACTCTGGAAATGAAATGAAGCATCATTTGTTGTTAATGCTTCTCTATCAGCTATGGAATGGATATCTAATAAATGATGGGCATCTCGACATATCTTAGAAGATAAACATTCACAACTACCCCTTATGGAAGATGCGCCATCAGAACCAAATCGAACTAACTTCATCAAAGATAGATCCATCTCTATTAGAAGAGTTATCACTGCATCATACATAGATTGAGTTGTTCCATATTTTATTTGAAACAAACATATGAATTTTGTTACATATTGACCTCTTTCTTCATTTGTCAAATATGTAATATAAATAATCAAATTGTGCTTCATAGTTAGATCAATGCTTTCATAAACTAAAATTGAGTAAAATGGACTATGGAAAATATCATTTTTTAACTTTTTCCGCAGGTATTGCATTACAAATTCACAATGTTTCCCAATTCCAATATTTTGGACAATGAGCGTAATTTTTTAAGGTCAATCGATGTCATGGTTCCTGAAGGCTGTGTCAAACGTTTTTTATTTGTACCAAAGGATTTTAATGGTATCGTATTATGTAATTATTTTAGCAAATCATAACGTTTATTTAAAATTCAGTTCACAATTATATATCCATATATCCTTGGAAACTTTATAGCTTATGAATTTAAACACACTATGAAATTATATTGACAAGTAATTTATTTTCAAGGGAGATTGGAAACCTGTGTAGAGGTTTTGATCTCGACGCGCTTTAGAAAAGGTAACTATTACCCATATTGTTATAAAGTGTGTCATTCTTAATTAGAAAGATAAAAATAAGATTTTGAATTTTTTTAAAGGGAAATTGTAACTTTGCACTTCTAAGGGCCATAACCCTCTCGAAGGGCTAAGAAGGGTTCAATTTTGAACGTTGTGTACTGGGAAGCCAATTTAATTTTTAAAAAATATTGTATTTATTTATCATTCAGTGAATTGTATCATGTTATGCAATGGTGCGTATTTATAGATATACTGCACGAGTAAAGCATAACGAGAAAATTAAAAACATATTTTTCCAAGGAGTGTGCATCATAACGTTGAACATCTTGGTGCTTTTGTCTCATTTCCATGCACTAGAAAAGGTTTGCCAGGAAAATAAAACAAACATATTTGCCAGGAAAATAAAACAAACATATTTGCCAGGAAATTGAGTGGCTGCTAGTTATAATAGTGTATTTTATAGCTTCATGTATTAGATTTTAGTATAGTGCTCATTCTCCATACTTGAGTTGCAGGCCGCTAGAAGGAGAAAGGCACTAACCGCTAGCAGGAAAAAGGGCCGAGATTGAAAACAAAAAGAGCCAAAACGTTGATGTGTTATCCTTACTCTTTTTTTATTGCATCGAACATCATTCATTAACGCTAGGAATTTACGGCATTAACACACTTTCAAAGAATAATCGTGCTCCATTATTTGCATCCACGTAATTTCTTGAGTAGATTTTGGCAAGAGTTTTAACCTAACCGTGGTTAATTTCCGGAGTTGTTGACTGAGTGAGAAGGTAAGATTTAAACGTGACCCTGAACTCTGGATGATAGAATGTGAAGTCCATGGTGAAGTCCCCTCCCTATCTATCTTATCCGTCGATCTGTTTGCTCAGCCATACAAATTTGATATCTAATTTCATTTGGGGTTTATCATGAACATTGAACACTGGAGTCTTCGTGATTATCTGGTCTTGAATTCAAAGTGTAAATCAATTTTTGTCCTATCGCTGTCACTGGAGGAGGACTGATATTGACTTCCCTCCTTTTAACAAGGACTTTATTTTAATAAAATAAAATTATTACTTTCATTGCGCAACTTGCGCTTTATGGAAATTGATATTAATGGATTGGCAATTGACTCTTTGCTTGGAGTTGATATTAATGATACGAACTCTGATTTCATTTTATCGCGCAATTGACTATTGATTGAAACTCATATTAACATTCGTTATCAGTAACTTTCAATTGACATTTTCGTGCCTTAGACTCGCTTGCAACTTTAAAGGAAATAACACCGAAAAAAATGTAACCACTACAACGATCATTATCACCTTGAGAATTTGCAAAAGCAAATCATGGTGACTTTTCCTCTGAAAGCTTTGTAGGACTCATATTTACTCCATGATTATTTGTGCTTAACCACGTTCAACTATGGAGTTTTATGATTAGTTGTGCTTAACGACGTTAGACTATGACATTTTTTATATAGTCAAATTCACTTAACTTGTTATTTTATTTACAATAAGTATTAGGTAGAAGAGTCTATCAAACACATCCCTATATATCTATTTAACTTATTGCCATATTTACAAAACTTTAGAAAGTTATGTGTCTTACCATTTGTTTATTTAAATATATTTTATTATAACAATAATAATAATAGTCTATTTTTAAGATCATGATTTTTTAGGAAGAATTACATGTTCTTAACCTTTAGATCTACCGAGGATGTCAAATGGCCAATTTCTCTTCAATTTGAAATGTGCATGTAGTCATTATTAATGCATGTCCCATGTCCCATGAGACCCATGTCCAGATAATATCACTCATTGCATTGAGTACTCATTAATGCATCGCATGAGTATTGATTAAAATGACGAACTTCTTATAAATGGTAATTGTTAGCAAGTATTGTACCTTATGAACTACTCATTTAAAGCATCATTGACTCTTTTTATTTAATCTTTAGGGGGATTTTGCACTACAACATATGAGATATCATTTTGGGGATTATTTTCTTATAAAAAGTTATTAAAATTTGAGCTATGTCCCATTAGAGTTAATTAGAATGACCAACTTCTCATGAATTGCATAATATCAATCATCAACTTTAAAGCATTGAAAATATTATGATCCCCATCCCTCCTACTTTACTACTTTACTAACAACAATAATTTTATTTTTATATATGTTTCCCTCCTCATTTATCCTTACCTTCTTTTAGTGTGTCCCTCCTTATTAGTGTTGAGATATTGTAACTTCTAAGAATATTATATTTGTACTTTATTATTCCAGAGATGTTTCATTCCTCCGTGAAGACCTTATTATATATCCGGAGATGTTTATTCCTCCGTCGGAATGTGGTAACTTGGGTTATTAGACTTCCCGAGTGGGGTCAGCCCAGAGTCAGTTGTAATGGGGTGTTTAACCCAATGGTTAAAGATGGGGCTGACCTAGTTAGTGTAAAAGTCAAGTCGGAGTAGTGTATAAATAGAGGAGGTGTGTTCCTCATTTAACACACATTCACTCACTTGTGATTAGCGCATAGGTGAGAGAGAGATCTGTTATGGAGGATAAGGAGCTCATGTTTGGGGATCACATCTTTGTATTTACTGGTCATCTATATTGAGGAAGCTTTGCTGGGTTTTCTACCCCATGAAGGTTTCCCAGGATAAATCTGTGTCTCTTGTGTTTATGCTGTGCTTGTTGATCTTTTAGTGATCCTGTATATGCTATTGTTGTGAAATGGAATGTAATATTGATATTTTATGTCTTAGCATATAAAATATTAACATGGTATCAAAGCTAGCCTAAAGGAAGGAAATGTATGGCACTTACAACACTTGTCTCACTTGCGACAATTTGCAAGTTAGGGTTTTGTATAGCGAAAACCAGTCATCGTGGCACTTTCGCTATAAATTCATTTTGGCGCAGTTTCAGGATCGAAACTTCTACAAGTCGTAGATAACATCCCCATGTACCTTGTGTCGAAAGGAAAACCTCAGATTCGTTGTACTTTGTTATTTATGATCCGTACAATCTAGGGTTTCTGCCTCTTCCAAATCTCAGTCATAAACAGGTGACCTAGGAAAAAAGGTCACAACTTGGGCTAGGAAGCTCCAAATGAAATTTCATAAAAAGTGACAGGTAGGGAACAGACTGTACTTTCACAGGTCCGCTTTTCAGAGGATGAAGTTGACACAATGACACGTGGCACTCCGTACAAGTTCTCTCTCCTGTTTTATCCCATAAAAAGGTCACGTTGTGAAACTTGGCATAACTCTCTCTCAGAGAATCCAATTGAGGTTAGACCTATGGGGTTGGAAAGAGGATAGGCCAGGATACCATGGACCGAAGTTTCAGACCCTGTGGATTTGTAATTTCAGAGATGCACTAGAAACAATAAGGTGCATATTTCTATCAAAACAGAATTGGATTCTAAGCACCTTCATTCTTGGCTTGTCACTGCTGCGGGAATTTAGGGCTTCGAGGAAAGTTGGAATTTTTGGAATCGGAGACCACGGCTGAATGCTCCTCATCATAATCAAAATTTAGAGACCAAGATCAATTTTTTTGGTTGGGCAGAAGGTCGGGCTTGATCAAACCCTAGTTTGGGATTTTGATCGGAAAGGTGGAAAATTAGGGCTTCTGCAAAAGTTGGAATTTTTGAAATCTGTGACCATGGCTGGAAGCTCCTCAGAAAAATCGAAGTTTAGAACACAAGATCGAACCTTTTGGATGGGCAGAATACCGAGCTTTATCAAACCCTAGTTCGGGATCCTATCCAGAAGATCCAGAAGTTTCAAAGGCAATTTTGAGGGGTCAGATTTTGGAGATTTCAAAATTGAAGTATACCAGCTTGATCAACTCAGCAAGACACATATTTTCATCCAATGAGAAGCTTGAAATTGAAAGTTTGAATTTTTAGGGTTTCTCTGACAAACCCTAATCCAGCTCTAGATCTAGTTTCAGCAAATCAAAGTGGATTGGGTTAATCCTAGAAGAGAGTGAATTGGACACCTGCATAAGTGAAGAAGTTCCAGTTCCAGAAGGAGATGAGGCTAAGGCCTTACATAAGAATGCTACAAGCAATCTCGACAGGTATGACTTGAGGAGATACATGTATGTTTTTTGAAATCTGTTCATGATTAAGGTTATGATATGTTTGTCTTCATATTATTGAGGTTAGTACAATATTGATTAATTTTATACTTTTCTTATCACCCTAGTAAAAGTATGAATGCATGTGAATGATAGAAGACATTCATTGATTAGGGTTATGACACTTATGATTGTTCTAATGCACTGTGGTATTGTATGAGGATGATGTTGTCCGCTAACATGAAAGGTTCAAATCAAATTCTAGATCAAGAACATATGACCATGGTGACATGAAGACAAAGACTCATGGATCACATAGAAGCTCTACTTACGAGGTATGTATAATTTGGTTCTACAATGGTTAACTTATGAGTTATGCAAGTTACTAAGCACAAGTCATTGAAGAGAACAAGAAGACATTGTTTGGGTATGTTAGACATAACCAAGCTTGATAATCCATGTATGTTTTCCTATATCAAGTTAGAATCCTAATTTGTTAGGATCTTAGGTAAGTATACCTATGTATGAAATAATCATGACCATACATACTTAAGATTATTTAGAATCATAATGTTTTGATAGTATTGAGACTATACTAATGAATGTATGATTATGTATGAGATCATGAGGATGACAGTAGTGCACACTTGAGCATGCATAGTGGTACAGGATGGATAGAAGTTCAAAGATTTATAATCATGATGCTATCATAGAGATCAAGTGGGAGGCAACCACACAAACATAAAAGATAAGTATTTGAGTTGTTATTTGAATCTCTGAATAGTCAATAATATTGCTTGTAATAGTTGTATGCATATTTGTATATATCATGCATAGTGTAAGCATTCATATGGCATTGAACAATATACTACTAATATGCATATGATGGGTAAGTTGGACAAACATTCCATTGTTGTTTATCTAGAATGAAAACTCTTTGCTAACATGCTGAGAGCTGTGCACACTCTTGATAGTATGTTCTGGTAGAGATGGAAGGCATCTAGATAGCCACTCTATGCATCCAGGATATGGAAAAGTGTTGTGCCAAAGTATTGGTCAAGATAGTTCATAACTATGTGATTCATATCTGTATGCATAATAGGTTATCATGTCAACATGATTTGATGATCATGAAGTATTACTAATCATGTAATTGCCTTTGATTTGTAGGAAAGATCATGAAGAATGATGATGAACACTGAATGAGTGATGGATGTTCAACAAGAAGACTTACAAATCAAGCATACTATAGAAGGCTCGTGGCTAGAAGATTCTCTTAGAAAGAAGAAGAGGATCGTGATGAGATGTTTGCTCCAAGTGGCTAGATAAGACCATTTCTCTTAATGGGGTAATTGAAGAAAGCTCTCTACGGGAACCCAGGATTGATAGTCATTTGATGAGCTTAATGATCACCATGGGTGATGTGGATTTCAACCTTTGCTACAAGGTTGAAGATGGTGTCTATATACAGATGACATTCTTCTCTTAGATGGATGCAAGAAGGAACTCACCACAGAGTTCGAATGATATTGAGGCTCATATCAGTAGACCCATCTAAGGAGAGATGGCACGGATAGATATGCAGAAGATCACTCAATGCAGAGTTTGAATGATGTTCAGTCAGAGAGGGAGAATTGATAGCTTCTTGACAAGCTTGGTCTTTACCAAAAGTAAAGTTGAGACTAACCTTTAACTTAAGGTTATGGATGATGAACTTGTCATACTATTATTGTATGTGGATGATCTCTTTCTGACAGGGAATGAGAAACAGATCATGGAAAGAAAGAAGAAGATAGCTACAGAATTTGAGATGAAAGATCTCGGATTGATGCGTTACTTCCTAGGTCTGGAAGTATGGCAAGGCCCAAAAGGAATCTTTCTCAACCAGAGAAAGTATGCTATGGAAATATTGAGAATATTTGATATGTTGGAATGTAAATCCATGGCCACTCCCATGGATTCCAACTTGAAGCTGTTAGCTGATGACTCATCAGAGTTAGTGGGTGTGACTCTGTACAGACAGATTATTGGGTCATTGATGTAACTGACAAATACCAAGCCAGATATATGCTTTTCTATGAACACCTTGAGTCAGTATATAGTGGAACCTAGGCATGTTAACCTGATAGCTGCAAATCATGTGATGAGGTGCCTAAATGGTACGATAGACTTTGATCTATGTTATCTTGGAGATCATGACTTCAGATTGTATGGCTACACAGATGCTGATTGGGCAGGAAGTGTATCAAACAGGAAGAGCACATCGGGAGGATGTTATTGTCTGGTATCTGCCATGATCTCATGGTTTAGTAGGAAGCAGTCTAGTGTGGCTCTCAGCATAGCTGAAGTGGAATATATTGCTGCTTATTCTGCTAGTTGTGAAGTGATATGGCTTTGGAAGTTGTTATCAGGATTTTTTGACTTCGATATGGACCCCACTGTGATCTTGTGTGACAACCAGAGTTGTATCAAGATGAATAAGAATCTAGTGTTCCATGATAAGTCAAAGCACATAGAGATCTGATATTTTTATATACGGGATATGGTGCATAAAGGAGCTATCAAGCTCGAGTATGTGAGCACTGACAAACAAGTTGCTGATGTATTGACCAAACCTCTGTCTCGAGTAAAGTTTGAGTATTTCCGAGACAAGCTTGGTGTATTTCAGAAGGACCCTCCTCGAAAGGGGGAGTGATATGGTTGATTATGATATTTTAATACTGGTATCGATGTGGATACTTGTATCGATGATGAGATTTCCTATATCGACGGTAAGGTCGATGATGTGGATACTGTATCGATGATGAGGATACATGTATCGATGCTGAGGTTACCTGTTCCGACGATGAGGTCGATGATGAGGTTACCTGTCCCGATGATGAGGTCAATGATATCAACGATAAGGTTGATAAGTGGTTCCTAGTTGACGAGAAGGATTGTATCATCCCTGGACTTTGGTACCTGAATTGATCCGCAGACATATGTCTCTGAGAAGTGGTCCCTAGTGGATGAGAGGGATTGTATCATCCCTGGACTTCAGTCCCTGAATTGATCCGTAGACATATGTCTCCGAAAATTGGTCCTTAGACTTTGTCTAAGTAGACATGATAGGACTGCATCGTCCCTGAACGTTTAGTTCAAAATGTACGTGATAGGACTGCATTGTCCCTGAATGTTTAGTTTAAAATGTACGTGATAGGACTGCATTGTCCCTGGACGTTTAGTTCAAAATGTATGTGATAGGACTGCATCGTCCCTGAACATTTAGTTCAAAATGTACATGATAGGACTACATCGTCCCTGAAAATTTAGTTCAAAAAGTACGTGATAGGACTTCATCGTCCCTGAACATTTAGTTCAAAATGTATGTGATAGGACTGCATCATCCCTTAATAGTTGGTTCAAAATGTACGTGATAAATCCTAGATTTAATCTAGATCACATCCAGTATGAAAAATGACTGGCTCTATGGTGGTAAATCCTAGATTTGATATAGGTGACATCCAGTATGAAAAAGGACTAGCTTTGTGGTGGTAAATCCTAGATCTGATCTAGGTCACATCCAGTATGAAAAAGGACTGGCTCTGTGGTGGTAAATCCTAGATCTGATCTAGGTCACATCCAGTATGAAAAAGGACTGGCTCTGTGGTGGTAAATCCTAGATTTAATCTAGGTCACATCCAGTATGAAAAAGGACTAGCACTGTGGTCAGGACTACATCATACTTAGACATGAGAGGTGTCTTAATTGGATCAAGGACCGCATCGTCCATAGACATGAGATGTGTCTTAAATGGATCAAGATTGATCATCCTGTAAGTAGATTTGGGTTGCATCGTCCATAGACATGAGAGGTGTCTTAATGTGAGAGGGATTGATCATCCTGTAATTGGATCATATGCATTGCAGAGTATGCTGCTATGATGATACTGTTGATTAAGATGATCGAGATGATGATACTATTGACCGAGATGCTCCAGATGATGATGATCGAGATGATCCAGATGATGATACTATTGATCGAGATGATCCAGATGATTATGATCCAAATGATCTAGATGATGATAGTGTTGATCGAGATGATCCAGATGATGATGATCGGGATGATCCAGATGATGATACTGTTGATCGAGATGATCTAGATGATGATGATCGAGATGATGATACTGTTGATCGAGATGATCCAGATGATGATGATCGAGATGATCGAGATGTTGATGTTGTTGATCAGGAGATCCATATGTTGATGTTGTTGATCGAGAGGATCCAGATGTTGATGATGTTGATCGAGAGATCCAGATGATGATGTTACTATAGTTGTTCGAGTGTTGCAGAAGATGAAGACTCAGTACTGAAGATGTTGATGTTCTATTATTGAAGATCTTGAAGATGTTCCAGTAACTGTTTGAGTTATTGATGATGTATGAAGAAAGATTCCAATGATTTATAGATGTATCTTGTATCATGTAGTTGATGAGTCCTTTCTCCTGCAAATGTTGTTATAATATCCTTCTCGTTAAGGGGGAGTGTTGATATATTGTAACTTATAAGAAGAATATATTTGTACTTTATTATTCCGGAGATGTTTCATTCCTTCATGAAGACCTTATTGTATATCCGGAGATGTTTATTCCTCCGTCGGAATGTGGTAACTTGGGTTATTAGACTGCCCTAGTGGGGTTGGCCCAGAGTCAGTTGTAATGGGGTGTTTAACCCAATGGTTAAAGATGGGGCCGACCTAGTTAGTGTAAAAGTCAAGTCGGAGTAGTGTATAAATAGAGGAGGTGTGTTCCTCATTTAAAACACATTCATTCACTTGTGATTAGCGCATAGGTGAGAGAGAGATCTGCTATGGAGGAGAAGGAGCTCATGTTTGGGGATCACATCTTTGTATTTGTTGGTCATCTATATTGAGGAAGCTTTGCTGGGTTTTCTACCCCATGAGGGTTTCCCAGGATAAATCTGTGTCTCTTGTGTTTATGTTGTGCTTGTTGTTCTTTCAGTGATCCTGTATATGCTATTGTTGTGAAATGGAATGTAATACTGATATTTTCTATCTTAGCATATAAAATCTTAACAATTAGTCCGTACCTTCCTTTATCAAAAACTTGTATTAATCAATTTCATCCATTTCAAAAGAAACTTTGTATATTAATCTTTGCTAAGCTAACCAATACAAAAAATTAAAAAAATTATTAATATGAAAATTTTCAAAAGTTAAATTTAAGGACAATAAGTTTATTTTCTATGTGGACCAATAATGCACTTTGAGATGATATTGGCAAAGTGGGTGAAACATTCCTATTAGTTTCTAGTTGAAATTCATATTTATTAACTTTTGAAGCCATGATTTTAGAAACCCTTTATTGCTACATAGCTCTATTTTAATTCTTTGACATTATTCATATATCATTCCAATGACATATGTCATTGTATGACATATATCATTCCAATGACAGTAACTTTGTACTTAATTCTTCTAAAAAGTATCCTTTCCAATGTTCTTATGTAGGTGTTGCCTCACTGATCTTCTTCCACCACCTCCCTACTTCTCACTAATATTTTTCCATCATCTTGTTGTTATCACCTCCGTAAAACAACTTGATATTATCAATATAAGTTTCGCACTGTGACAAACATTGTTCCTTCACTAAGAAAAAATTGGAACTTGCTTTGTTATCTTTGAGTTCAATTTGTTTATGCACCATGTTTCCACAGTGGCAAATCTAGTAAAATCTATGATTCCATTTTTTTCGCCATATCGTTATGTTTAAAATCATTGTTATAATATATGTAGCAATATGGTGCAAGGCATATAAGTTGTTTTATATGGGTACTCTCTTCAAATAATGTATACATATTTGAAGGTTTCATGGTCATAATGTTAAATATGAATGTATACAACATTCATCCCTTTACATATATTTATGTGATATTTATGCAGAAAGAGGTTAGACATCTCTAATCATGAACTTCTTATTACTTTCCCTATTGTTTTACTAAGCAAGCCAAGTTTACAATAAATTAGCAAGTCATATTAATGATTAATAATATGGCTTTTATACACCGATTGGAGTATATCAACCACATTTAAATGTATGGCCATAGTTGATCTATGCTGGTTGGCGTATATAAGCCATATTATTTATTATTAAGATGACTTGCTAGTTGACAATCAATGTGCGGGGAATAGTTCGTGAATATTAATATTATTGTTGTTATAATAATAATAATAATGATGATGATAATGATAATTATAAAAAGAATTATTAATATTATTCTTCTCATTATTATTATAAAACATAATAACTAAAATAATAATGTTGCTACTAATACTAATTATTATTATAATTATTGTTATTATTATTACGATGATTATTATTATTTTAAAATTAAAATTATTTTAATTATTTTATAATAATAATAATAAGAAGAAGAAGAAAAGAAAAGAATTTATAATGAGGATTGGTGAGGATGATAATGATAATAATAATAATAATAATAATAATCATGATGATGATGATAATAATAATAATAAAATAATAATAATAATAATAATAATAATAATAATAATAATTATTATTATTATTATTATTATTATTATTATTATTAAGGTAGGTTTTGTCACAATGTGACCTAGCAGGTTTTTGTCACAATGCAACATGGCATATTTTGTGACAATGCGACATGGGAGTTTTTTGTCATAATGTGACGTGGCAGGTTTTTGTCAGAATGCAACGTGGCAGGTTTTATCACAATGCAACATGGTAGGTTCTCTAACATAATGATGTGACATTGTGATGTGAGATGTTATGCAACATGGTCGACAAGATATGTCACACTGCGATGTGAACCATAGTCAAAAACTTATGTCACATTCTGATGCATTATTCACAAGAATAGTATATGGGCTGGTGAGAGCTAATGCTGGCCACTCATGACGCGTTAGTCACAATGGACTCCTGGAAAAACAGAAATCTGAACGTCAAAAAGCAATATTAGAGCTACCTAAACAATTTTTTGGAATATGGCGCAAGAAGATGAAACGTAGACAATCGGATTACCTTCCAGAATATATAAATATTATTTATGGAAATTAAGTATAACTCCCAAAAAATGGGGTTCTCCTAAGGTTGGTATGTTATTTTTTTAAGAAAACATAATGAATATGTTTGCGTTAGTTCCCTGGTTCGGTATGCAAATGGTGGAAATTTGTGAAAAAAAATTATATACAGTCATGGATAACAGGCCGTTCTAGTGCAACGCTATTTTTCCATATTTATTTATATTAATTTTATTTTATTTTTTAATTAAGGAAGTCAGCCAATCCCTAGAATGACTAGGTCGAGCGTTAGTCCACAACATCATGGCCTTAACATAATCAATGAACTTTTTTTTTAGGATGTAGGTCTTTGTGTGGGTTCTTTTCCATTTTCAAAATAGGTGAGCCAATCAAAAGTTATAAACGAAAGAAATAACCTACTTTTTGTGTAAGATCGACGTTAGTGCAATTGAAATTAATTAAAAAATAGGAACAAATAATAGATTTAATAAAAAATTACATATTCGGAATCTGCACACATTGTTCTACAAGTGTGTGCAATTTCATTAGCAGTGGACTAGTGTAGCATACACAGAATCATGCTCGAAACAGAAGGAGTTATAGAATAAGATGTATTTTGTTATAACATAGTGTTTGGCAACCCAAACCTAAAACCATAGCG